>OZ022422.1:14244301-14301994 GCA_963989365.1 Rhimphoctona megacephalus | reverse complement strand
TTTCCACTTTCAAATATCTGTTAAATGCAATTTTAAATAAATTGGCAAGGTATAAAAATCAAAGCATAAAATCAGTGCAACACCGGAAGCATTTTTGATTCCCGCAGCGCAATTAGGCTCAACAGGAGGGCTGACTTTTCTCAAATGCTCCCCAGAGAACCTTTTTTCATACCAATTAACTGAGAAGCAAAATCGTGGTCGCCAAAATCTTAATCACGAAAAAAAGGTAAACGCGTGAGTCCACTTTATGAGTGGAACGAATTAATTGAGACAAATCACGAGGACGTAGTATATAAAGAGTAGCAGGTACATAGTCAAAACGGGAAGCTTTGAAGAGGCTCCTGCTCGAACAAAGGGCCTGGGACCTGGGATCGAGAATACCAATCTTCGAAGACGTTTATTCGTAGCGCCCTCCCAAACTACTATAACGCTCGTAACATTTTTTTCCAGCTAGCCTTCAAATTTGAGAGAAGTTAATTAAAACTCCGGGTAATTATAGCAGCGATGGCAGAGGCTATGTAAACTGAGAAAAACGTAAGAGCCTCGACGAAGCTATGTTGCTTTAAGACAGAATGGAAAAAAAGATGAGCCGAATCCAGGATCCTCGACTCGATTTAGCTTTTCCAAAGGAATGCCCGATTAAAAGCGAGAAATTAACAAGTCAAACAACTCACGGTTCGTTTCAGTGGAATATTGAAATACTATGAAAATAAAATTGATTGGCCTAATTGCTTTCCTTAATGATAATCCTTCATTAACAGCGAGTGAGTGTGATTGGCGCAAATAAATGAATTTGAGATCGCATGCACGTGCCATCTCATTCAGATCGAAATATAGCGATTAACACACGATTGAAATAGTATTGCAAATCGAAACCCCATGCTCTGCGCTTTTCATTATCCCTTGTGCAAAATGAGTCAGCCGTCTCCGCGTTCGACATAATACGCTCCCGTAGAATCGGCTGACCATTTGCCAGTGTCCGATCCATTAAAATCAGATCTCGGTTTTATATAGCACCCTCGGTAGAATCATCGTTGCTTGCTACTGCTGACCACTGCAACTTATATACGTAAAACTCGTTACCAGAATTTTGGGAGCTAACGCGCTTATCGACGCGTGATGAAGTGATCTTCATAGCCACAAGGGTCAAGCTACCCTTAGCCACTCTCGTCGGTTCACGGCGGATCGACAGACTTTCTCGGCAATAAAAATCCTTGAAACTCACTTGCCAAATTTGACAGACTATCATACATCACTTCCGGTTCATCAAACTTAGAGTGTGCTGCACTTAATTTTCGAATGGGAACACAAATTATTGGACAACGTTAATGCTTGATTTCGGGGGTTGCTCATCTACGCGTAAACTATTTTTTTCATTCATCTGTTTCTTATTAGGAACTACTTATTTTTCTATCTCTTTAACAGTCATAAAAAATATACATTTTTAAAAGAGCTAAGATATTTTCACGTTCAATGGAATATAATAGATAGTTGGAATCTATCATCATGGATGTCGAATTTTTTCAGATGATAAAGACATGAATTTTCACTCGCTTCAAGGCCATAACCACATTGGTATGTTGGCAGTTCATTGAAGTTACGATTGTCCAACAGATGGAAAGAAGTTCACAATCCTAAAATTACTGGTTGGTCAAAACCCCTTCCAGATAGGCGATTAAAGTCTCGTGAGGTAAAAGTCGACTGAAAGATAGTACTCAGTTCAGCGAAAGAAAGAGCAAAGAGAAAGAGCGGGGGGGGGGGGGGGTATGAAACGTTTCGTTATCTCGCCACGTAGGACCATGGAGATGGTTGGATGGGGCATGGTCGTCTTTCTTATAAGAGCGATTTCCCGCTAACGTCACAAAATAACGCCGACACGAGGATATTCCGGCTGGAGGCTGGCAATGGTGGTTGGTTGGGAGAGCGTTGAGCTTTTGGAAGAGACATGAGTGCAAGGGAGAGAAGTCAAGACTCGAATAAGAGACGGATAGAGAAGCTACACGAGCATTACGGACATTAGATTGGGATACGAGCGCAATAAACCTATCTGTATAATCTGCCCTACAGGAATTAACAGCCCTCTGAAGGTAGCCACTAACGAAGTAATTCACTGGATGAACGTGGGGGGCGAGAGAGCTCCGAAACTGCGGTGGCTAAGGGATGCGGGGGTTGCTTTCTCGCCCTCTCATCCACAAACCTCCCTATTATATACATCTATATTCGTAAGTATGTATATGTATATGCCATACGTATATACGCACGTACATATATGAAGCGGCAAAATTGAGATTTAGATCGAATCACGGCAAAGTAGCACGAACTCTTGCTGCTCTCCAGTAGCTTATGCCATTGTTCCGACAGTACCAGCAGCGGACGTTTAATAATTTATGCATGGTCCTTATCTGGAATTACTGAACGATCTGACTATCATTATGCTGAACAAATAGTACGTTTTTTCGCTAGTTTTTAAATCAAATGGACGTTTTCACCAACAGAATAATGCATGGATCCTGATTTTGGTGGGTTGTTAATGAAAAAATGGTGCATCGACCTTGTGAGCATTTTAATTTTTGCGGTCATATGTAGGTTCGAACCAAAGATTAATTGTCCCGAAACAACGCTTATACTGGTGATTGTGAAAAAGCGAAGGGAGTCGATGAGGCATGAGGGGAGAAAACTCGCATTTGGGTTGGGAAATGTGGGAAATTGCTGATTTAGAGCCTGCCATTTTCCTCATATATAGCTCTACCGCACACATTATAGGGGGAGGGAAATGAGGCAAAAGTACGAGAGAAGGAGAGAGAAAGAGATAGAGGCAAGAGTACTCCGACGATGCTTCGCGGAAACCCCTGGCGGGCCACAAATTTATTTATGTCGATAGTTTCTTGATTTGTCGACTCGCACCGCTCATTTATATCCTCTCGCACTCTGCCAGTGGAGAAACTCTCGTAGATATTTCGGCTAACACATGGTAACTCACTCGCTTACGTATAACCAACTCTAGATAGGGAAGCAGAACGAAGATATTGCTCTGTACTATAGATATATTTATACGTATATTAAGGTAGCTTTCTCACTCTCTCTATATCAAACTCTCGTGGTAAGTTACAAATGCAGAGGATTGATCGGAATAGATGCTCATCTAGTACTTCGTACGATTGGCTTTTGCACATTCAACCTCGTATGTTGTACATCACCCGAGATCTTCGAAATATATACGTTTGAAAAAATAACGAACCAAAAATGTATCATCCATCACAGACGATACGAAGAAATCAAGTCCGACTATATATTTCACTATTGACAGCAATTTTGTGAAAACTGCAGTGCTACATGAGTGAATTTATGCTAAGACGCTGAGCAGGCGGTCAACCCGTCATGGTATATAATTAATAAAAGGCAAGAGGGTGGATGAAACGAATGTGTGAGTTCGTATATACGCGATGATGGATTACTGGAAGGTTCACTCTAGAGACAGAAGTGCAGCATTTAACCAAGGGTAATCGCGGACTGCGGTGATATTCATCATCGGAACTCGTCGTCTTCGTCTTCATCGTCGTCGGGGCACGCACAGCACGTTCGGAGCAAGTTCGTCGCCGGTTCGAAAATAAACGGTCGTGTCGTCTCTCAGGGAGCTCCAGAGCATATTAGTCCCGACTAAAGGGTTATGATGTACGATCTGAGCTATCAGTCAAACAGGGAATTAAGCATGTCGACGCACTCCGAGAGTGGCTAATTGATTATTGTGACATGTCGGCAGCTTCTGTGATACGTATATATATAAAAGTATATAATAACAGAATATATAAAATAGACATGATATGTATTTGATGCTTTACAAATCTTACAGGCTGCGACCTGTCGTCACTAGATTAAAAAAATTATGAGTAGTAGGATGGCGCTAGTTAAGAAAAAAAGAGATGAAACTCTCATAAAATATCTACGAGTTATTATTACTATTATTATCATTATTAAGATATAATTTATTACCCTTAAATAAACTGTTGTTGGTTTTGAAAAGACACATGGCACCGATTTGGAGTTTTCGTGAGCTTTTTTGTTTCATTCGAACGCTACTTTATAAAATTATTAATAGTAACTTTGTTTAGAATTCGATTTTCCTTTCTATTCAGCACGCTGCGTGTCGAAAAAATTTCGGAACCTCAGCAATTTTTAAAGATACTTCTTTACAAGGGGTTTGTTCATATTGACGAATTTCCTTCAGTCCACACGAGACCGACATGAAGATACAAACAATAAGAAAATTGGAAAAACTCTGCGGTCAATTGGAGAATTCCTGGAGATTTTAGGCTCAAGTGCGGTCGGATGAGCGGCGACTTTTTATGACGTGTACACCGTGTCACAATCCAACTCAAAGGTCTTTCTTGAACGATGAATCCTCTTGGAGTGGGTTCTTCGAAAACTTCCAAGACTTGTTACAATTTTACACATTTTTATGCTTTTTTTGTACCTGGTCAGTTGAAATTTTTTTGAAAAAACTTCGAGTCTATTACTACCGAGGCCAAAGTCTCTCGCATCTTCCACGTTTATTATATTCGACGTTTGACTTTGGCCCATCCGCAATTTACGACTGTAGCACTGAGAGACGGTCCATCCCTGAGAATCCCTTGAATGTATTCACCAGCCCATGCGGAGAGGAACCTCTTTGGGTTATCGCGGAGTCGTCAAGGCGGCAGACCCATGACACACACACACACACACACACACACATCCATGCATGAAGTCACCTAGAAACACACACGCGCGCGCGCGCGCGCACACACACACACACACACACACACACACACACACACACACACGCGCGCGCGCATATTAGAGCCACTTTACAATCCAGTATTGAATATAATTTACAACGTTTTCCCCCGCAGCTTGTTTTCGACGACGCGACTCTGTGTTGCACCCTACGGTGATTTTTTTCTCCCTTCTCCCATTTTTTTTCCTTTTTAAGAAAACATACCTCCATAATATTTACACGAATGAAGCGAAAATGTTGTGGACATCTTGCGATCACTACGTCTCGTTGAAGAACATTCTAAATTTACCGTGACACCGGTGGCCTCTCAAGGTCGGGCCGGTTTTTTTTTGCCCCAGCGTAAAGTATGACAACCGTACGAGTTGATGAAATTGGTATAGAAAAAGTGCTTGCAAGAGAATTTCTCTCAGTACAAAACTCGTCGTGTGAAAGTTTTGTCTAGACGATTTCCTAAAGATAAAAAATGCCCTGCCGCGACCATTCGGTTACTCCTGAATAGCATTTTGTAACCTCTTCTTTCACAATGCATCATTCTTCGCAATGATGATAATGATTTCGGGGTTGCCCTAGAATTTATATATGGCTTAGGGATTTTTTCGTCTTAACTGATATATAATCCAATTTATTTATTGGCTACTCTTCAAGGTTCGAACGTTTCGGTTGTGAGTGCGATCGGTCTGAATCTTCACGAAGCTAATAGTTAAAATAGATATACGGTAAAGACATTGCTGATATAGGGTAGATCGTGCGTATATATAGGCCCCAAAGACGATAAATGAGGAAGGAAGTCCGAAAGAGAAACGAAACGATACTCCGAAGGAGAAAACGAGAAAAGACGCATCTTGTGTGTGCGCTATATATCGCCATACTTCTGCCTCGGTCAGGGGCATATGCAGAATCCGGTCCCACGAAGAAACAGAGACAGATTCATCTTGAAATTGTATCGGCATCTCTATGGCCATTAGCATACTGGAACTGACGTATCTCCAAATGTTCTCATTAGCCGAAATTCATGGGCGGCTTCTCTGGGACCCCGGAGGCTCCTCGGAAATCACTATCCTATATCCATCGAGCTATAGGCTCTTTCAGTAACTCTCAAAATAAATTCATGATAAAAAAAATTATTAATAATTTTTTTAACTTAATAATTTTTTAAACTTTTTAATAATTTTTTTTTCAATGGTTTACGGTTAAAAAATATATTTTTGTCAACATATTTCGATTATTCCACTTTTCACACCTTCTGAGAAGCAATTGAATACTTGAGATTTAAATCAGGGCAAATATTAGTTTATTATCAATTATCACGAATTTTTGTCCTAAACTGAATTTATGCAGAACAATTCTGTTGGAAGAAACGATTCAAGAATTTCGGGATGTCGATGAAGTATGGACAAGAGTCGCGGGAGTGAGAAATTCTTGCGAATATTAAGGGATTGCCCAAGCAGATTCTTCATGATCAAAAGAGAATAAAAAAGCGATGTATAGTGTTGTATATTATACAGCGGGTGCTGGAAAGCTGCGAGAATCGATACACCTAACTCATGGACTAACATGAATGTGCTCTTTGGCCATTGCTGGAAGATCCGGTCCAGCGCAGGAGGAATGGGATCTTCTCACGATCATTTTTCAAGAATGAGTGTGTAAGAGAGAGGAACAAAGAGAGGTAGCTGATGCAAGAGTATAAAGATCCTCTTATATCGCATAATAGTCATAAAGACGCCCAAACTGCAGAATAAAAAAATGTGCACTTTGTTGCAGAGATTGAGAAAAAAATAATGAAATAGATATCGTTATATTTTATTTAATTAAAAACTAGAAATTTTTCTCATGAAAGGATTCTCATTCTCTTATTCCACACCCGGAGACTCGAGTTTCGGTATATAATACGCACGATACAAATCGCAGCATTTCCCAAAGGAATTGATATTCAAGACAAAAAGCAGCAGTTCATTCCTTGAGAGTCAATGCTAGAAAGACAATTAAATGAAGATCATTAGATACATCCTAATGATGGGTTCGGAGGATGCAATTTTGCGAGCACGTATACTAAATTCTGCTACGTCGTTGTTCATATATCTATTCGTCTATACGCGATGATAGGCCAAGCAATGACCACCATGACTGCAGATTCTTTCGTGATAACGAACAAGCGTTCGGACCACGAGGATAAAACATGAGACTGTTTCAGAATATGAAAAAAATGTGGTAAAAACAAAAGGGTAAAATAATGATCAATGTCTTATCAACGAATTTATTTATGTGTAACCGATTTTTTCATGTATGAACCATCAAATCGGTTTCGAGAACTTACTAATAGATATGAATTTAGATTTTCGTCTGATTCTTTATGGACAGCAACATTTGTTTTATTTCTGTATGTAGAGTAATGAAGTACGTCTTCGATGTTTTCAAAGCATAGATGAATTTATCATGAAATGATACCGATGTACAGTCCTTCTGCATCGAAAACCTGATCGTAAAAGTTCTGTAAGAAAGTGGCTCACAGACATTTGTATTACGGGGGATCTAGAAGGAAACGTAAAAGAAGATGCAAAAGTATTGGAAAACCAGCTATGATCAGAAGAATATGTAAGTGCCATATGTATATACGATATGAGTAAAGCAAAATAGGACCTTCCATACAGCTTCTATACAGCGATAGGAGAGATGGACTGACGTGAGAGACTCTCTCGAGAGAAGACATGGACATACTGAACAAGGCACGAACAGAAAAATAGAAAGAGAGAGAAAGAAAAAGAAAGACCAAGCGAGCGGCAAATCATGTACGCAGATTGTTGGCAGATCCTGTCAACGAACGGGGGAGACTTACAGTTATGTCGCTGCGACAGGGCAAGCCTGCGAAACGAAGGAATGCCTTTATATGCAAATAAGTTAAGAGTGCTGCTTCTGTCGCTACTACTGCTGAAGAGAAGAGAAACAAGAAGAATAAGAATAAGAAAAAAGATTAAGAAGAGGAGGTGAAGACACGAAGAAGGAAAGATAGAAGGCTGAGTTGAAGGTTGAGGATGCTACCGTAGAAGCTATATATCCTACATTATATGTCCTTCTATAACCATTACGAATAAGCTTCGTGGATCGATTCCAGAGATATGAATATATCTCGTTCTCGTCTTTTCTCTTCGATTCAACGTCGTCAAAGCTACTGCACTATCATATATGTTCAAGTATACATGTATATAAACATGTCATCGCCATTATCGTGACTACCCCCTTAGATTCTTCTCTATCACTCTCACGTAGTTCTTTCAGATTCACCTTCTCCATCCTTTTCCCTTTCGTCGGCTAATATACCGGTATGCGATTATATATTCAATGGCTTCCGATGCATTAACTGGACGTTGGTATATCTGTGAAGCGTGTCCGTTTTCCGCGGGAACAACGGACGATCGAAAGATGACGATGATAATGATGATGAATGAATTATTAATGACTACGATGACCCTGAAGGGATCTATCAATGGCGAGACGTGTCGACGTTGTACCACGAGAGAGAAAGCTTCTTTCTCAACGCCTATATATTCAGATATGTCTGAAAGAAAGACAGAGCAAGGCAGAAAGAGACAGGAGAATATGAACGAATCACTGCGGTCCCAATGCTATGGCAATCATTGTACACCTATATCGTTACCTGCGATCTCTGCAACCACGATATACATGTATAACTTACAGTCGACCAAGTCTCATGTAAGCATACAGATATAAAAGTTCTATCGCCTGTGTTAAAGGGAAGAAGAGAGAGAGAAAGAGATCCAAGGAATCGCACATAAGGAATACAAAAGAGTAAACTGGAAATACCGAAGACGAAACAACGATACACACCCGAGAAACAGCATATTCTTCAAGGCGAGATCTTTCTTAATCCGCTATATATTAAAACAGCTATAGACCGTTATCCCTCCTTCTCTCTCTCTCTCCCTCTCTCTCTCTCTCTCTCTCTCTCTCTCTCTCTCTCTCTCTCTCTCTCTGTCTCTCTCTGATACGCATCTCACTTTTATGATAATCAAATATATATCACAAATCAACTTCCATTGCTTTATTAAATGGCTTCTGCGACCACTTAAAAAAAAACAGACGTTTTTTTATTTTTTAAATACCATAACTACTGTACATATTTTTAAATGGCAACCATTCGATTTATGACTCACAAAATATGTTATTTATTCTCAGTTTTTTGTACAAGTCCAATTATTTAGATCTTTCAAAACATCATGTAATTTATATCTATTATTTATATCTATTTATAATAATAATAATAATCAATCATATGAAGGAGTGCTTTAATTTCATAGTTCACAATCACAAATACTGAATCTGTTGAACGAATAAATGAGCAGTGAACAACAAATAATATTGTACAAATAAAAACAATAGCAACGGCGAATCTGACGGACGATAAAATAATACACGTTTAGCGTGTCGAATCGACAGGTTGGTTGTAATCGTGCGTCGCATGTGAATATATATAGTTCGCCTGAAGTCTGCCAATGCACACATCTGCAAGTGCCAATAGCGTGTAAGGCTGGCAATGATATAGGGATATAAGACGTGTTGTGGCATCATTGAAGAGACAGTGTTGAGATGAGTGCATTTGTATATATATAGGCTAAATATATGTGTATATTAAACGAAGGCTAAACATACGTAGAGGCGAAGAGGTGGATTGTAGAAGGGAGATCTAGATGCTACTCGCAGGTGACCAGTCTGCCAGTCTGTCCATGTCTCGAAGGGAAGATCGTTACAAAACTTCGTAAAGAGTCTTTCATCTCTGGTGTTCTTTTGCTTCCTATCTCTCTCTGTCTTTCTGACACTTTTCTTCTCTGTCGATCATGCAGGGTGCATGCAACTAATCCTATCATGCTTTCCTACCATTTTATCCACTTGCTCTCTGCCTCTCTCTCTCTCTCTCTCTCTCTCTCTCTCTCTCTCTCTCTCTCTCTTTTTCACGCGCTCTCACATGAGTTACACAATTGAGCACTGGCTGCCTTCACTAACTTTCCAGGACAATGACTTTAATGCTGGGAAAAAAGTAAACGCGGCGTGTGGCGTCGCTCGTCTCGTCGCGTCGCGACAAAATGCAATTGCGATGCCGACGTATACGTAAACGTATTTTTTTTATACTTACCTTGAACTTAGTCCGAGTCTCCTCTTTGCGCAAATTCTACAGGTGTATTCGTTAGAAAATCAATGAGTATTGCAGAAAATGTAAAGTTACAAACAAAATAAGCGAACATAATTTTTTGAAGGAGTTAATATCATTAATCTGATAAAGTTAGTACGAGCTTTGAATGAGTGAACATCCAATCTCCCATGAGCCTCTGCATATTCTTCTCAAAAAGAGTTAATCGGTTATTTATACCTAAAGTTATATTCTCTTGCTTCTGACTTTTGGGATACCTTGACATTCCTTCAAAGTTGTACAGACAGTAACTATATATAATTTCCCTTCGATCAACCCCGTCTTCTCTTCTCCTCCCGCTGGTATGTCGTTTCAAGCTCAACCGGGCTAGCTCATAGTACATCACTCATCACAGAAGACACAAACACAAGAGAACGAAAACGTGCTGTGAATATATCTCCATCAAATAGGTACAAACTCATATATGTGTCCATATATTTGATATGTATAGATATATATTATACCGTTTGAAATTATCATACAGGTGTACCCTCAGAGCGTAAGAAAAACGTTTATACATTCAAACGTGCATACGACCCCGACACAGTGAGAGCCTTTCATTCTAATGGTTTCATCATACATGTGCATATATTCATACACTTACGAGGGAATTAAATATTATTTTTAATCGTTTTTTGTTCTATTCATCGATTGTCCTTTAGCATCAGTTGAAAAAATTCCTGTATACAATAACAAGGAGATATGAAAAGAGTAAAATATGTTGTTGTTATAACTAGCACATTTTCTTTGACGTAATAACGACACCAATTAGTTGAGCTCTCCTAACCCATGAGCGAAGTATCCGATAGCGAATCTGGCCCCGTCTTCTCATCACTGACAAACAACAAAGCGATATATGTATAGACATACATAATAAGGAAAAAAAGATCGAAGAAGAAGAAGAAAAGAAATCGAGTTTAGTGACAGTCGGGGGTGGACATTCGACCAAATGTATAACCCCTCCAGAGGGCTAAATTACCCAGTATCGCAAACAGCTGACAAGAGCAATGAAAGAGAAAAAGAGAGATTTTTTGTTGCGGCAGACAGCTGATCGCGAAATTGTCCGATCAGCTGTGATTCTCCTCCTCTTATTTCAAGCTAACATAGATGCTCTGATTACCCAAGAGAATTCATTTGTCGTCTTCTCGGATAAGAAGCAGTGAGTGACCTTATCCTCGCAACTGCGTATATCGAACCGTATCTAATCATTAACTAACGAAGGCTAGAGAATAAAATTAGCCAACTAATGACGGTAATCCCCTTGGATAACTATGATAATCAAGGTTATTTCCAATTATCTATATCTTAGCTAGAAATTTGGCTCCTTGAATTACTACGCCGTGAAAACATCTTCAAATTTTTTATTCGATAGTCCACGAAGATTCTCGAATGTGTTTTTTGTTTATAGATTCGAATGATAATCACTATGTTTTTTTTTTTTTCATTTGTCTTTTCAATTTATTGCGCTTCAGTTTTTAGAGAATAGGAATGGAGTAGGTATCAACAGTCGAAGATTGAAGGACAGAGCGTTCAGGCTTCATTCCCCTCGATTACTCGACCCGCCTACACAGCAGAGCGATTGGAAATTCGTAATAATTAGCCCAGTCCAGATAAATACGCCACATCAATACGCTATAGTTATATTTATACATATAGATTTGTGTATATATATATGTACATATATGGGAATCATTAATGAAAACGCATGTATAGCGAATGACATGCGTCGAACGTTATCGAAACGAAAGGGCGATCAGGTCGCGCTATTCGTCATCCCCTCGACGCGTCTTTTGTACGGATTCATTGTTATCCAGCCCGAGCAATCTGACCTGTGCACCCTTTACGCGTTATCCATTCGCGATTTCGCCCTTCATTCTTCATGCGACTATACAACATTCGTTTCCCTCCTAGTCCATCTCGTTCAAGAGATTGACAGTTAAAAATATGTATAATGGATCGGAGAGGTTTATTAAAGTTCGCTTTGCCATCGTTTTATTCGGCCCCTTCCTACCCTACCTTTTTTAGTTCGATTCACTACCCATAGCCTTCACTCCCACTCCACAACGTGAACTATAGAACGGATTAAATTGAACGCTGTAAATTAATCGGCTTCTGTTTGAGTGAAATTGGTCGAGTGTTGATAGGAAACTTGAGTAACGTCGATTCACCCCCTTCTCCTCTTTTGTTCGAACAAGTCTTAGGCACGGAAAACGTATTCCGTATCGATGCTCGATGGGCCATTGTTCGAGGATTACATTTTTCTCCCTGTCCGGTCCATCTGTACTTCCGTCATTACGTCGAAATCAACGTCCTCAGATTTTACTCAGACACAGTGAATGCGACTTAATATGCACAAGTTGATTCATCCGCGTGAAATAAATACGTATTCAAATATTATTTCCCGTCATATAGTTATTACGCTTACTTTTTTTTCTCATTTATTTATCGATCTCGTTAAGTATGCCCACACGTTATAGTAGTGTGACATTATTAATCCTTTATAATCATTATTCCTTTCAGCTATCACTTTTTGCATCTTTATTCTCGAGAGGGAAACTAAGATGCTTTTTTCTTCTTAATGATTTTAGAATCCTCGGCGACAGAGAAAATATGCTAGATCCATCAATATCTAATCTCTACAAGACGTCGATGATGTTCATCATATTCTAGTTTATTCAAGCTTTTTACTATGAGTAACAAAAAAAACGACGAACAGAGACATATCAAGCTGTCTCAGTAAATTACGTTGCAACGTATCCCAGCTTATTGGACTGTGTTAGATTAGTAATGGCATGAATCATTTATTCTAGCAAAATATATTAATATACATGAGATTATCTTCGATATATGAAGAATTGAAAATCATACGACTTGTATGAGATACGACGGAAGTATATTACGTCACGTGTAAAGGATTTCTAAGCATTATTCATTTCCAGAAGTACTGCATAATAAATTGGTCTTTTTTAAACTGCTACGACAGGATTTCTAGTTTATGAAGTATTTTTATAGTCGCCCTGATCCCACGCGTAATTTGACTCGAACACAATATAGGCTGACACACAATATGAAATAGTGCTAGTATACGTAAGCCCACCTACAAAATATCGATATACGAAAATATATGACATGCATAGTGTGTACGAAAAGTTGCTCCAAGGCTTCACAGGATATAAATAAATTGCAAAATTCTAGAGAGAAAAGTTAATTGGAGTTAAAAATTCATTTTTAACTCCAATGCACAATTGTTAAGACAGCGATGGCTAATCCACCGTGTTAATTAGAATAAGTGCTTACTTTTTTAAATTAATGGTAAGTGTATAACGATAACACTTGAGTTTACCAACGATGACTAGAAGGACACAGCATGTTTCCTCCACTCCATACCCTCCGTTACGGTAGCCGATTGGATGCGACACTAATTCATAAATATCTGATAAAAAATGGTACATCACAAAAAGGAACGGATAAGGATTTATCTTTTCAGAATTCCACGATCTAATTACTGTGTTAATCGTGGACGTGATTTTTGTAACACACTGTATATGAGAGGAAGAAAAATGTAAGTTGTTAGTTCACAGGCAAATTCGACCGTCATTCGTTCGACCCTCGTTCCCATAATCTTGTATACTTGGAAATTTTATGATTGCCAACCTTATTTATCCTCTCGGTATATATCCCCTAGCGTTACATATCATTCACAATATATACATCTATAAGACCTCCCTCGCGACCGCTATTTTTCTGTGGATGATCTTTTTTTGTCTATAGGGTCGAACGCACGTTGTATATCCCGTAAAACTGCATACGTTGCCCTTCTCGCGTACTTTTACATCTCCTCTGTGGGGCATTGACTCGTTCACCACCCTCCCGAAGCCCTAGATATTACGCACACCTCATAAACCTGGAACAACAGTGCGATAGTGATGATTCTTTTTGAACGATTTCCTTATTTTGTATTATTGCGACAAAGTCAGTAGAAAATAGGACTGTCATTCTTTATTGGACAATGTGTTAATCTAAAAAAGCAACAGTTGTGGAAATGTTGCATTATTGTTCATTTGCCAATTTTTTTAATTCACACCGTTTCTTATCAATAAAATCATTCAAATAGACTCATAATAAATTTTCGTCCGTCTACCTAATTAAAATAATAATTCTTTCCTCACCAGAGAATCTGTCAAAAATGAATTATGTGATCACAAACGAAAAACGAAAAATAAACGGCCGATAAAATCCAGGATTTTAACAATTTTATTTAACTTTTTACCAAGATTCATTGCACCAAAATAGTTTATTTTATTAGCATATACGAGGCAGTACGTGGTTATTTACAACCAGTCTCGCGAGTCGCCTTAATTAATTATCTCATCGGGAGGCATCATACACATACATTTTATGGCCATACGCGTGAGGTAATTATGCATTAATTTACGAATGGAATAGCGCAGCGTATCGAAATTAAAAATCCTTAGAAACCAAACAGCGTATGCAGCTATATTATATATATATATATGCATGAAAATATATAGTATTGCCCGACAGGACGTAATAATTATCATGTTCGACTAGTTAATGCTAGGCGTCTACAAATTCTGACACACAACGTTATAACCCTCAGGCGCGTATGTCATGTAATATGCCTATCCTTTTTGCACCCTATCTATCTCTCTTTCTTTATCGTAAACCATACAGTCTCAAAGTTATAAAGTTATACCGTTAACGGTAATATCCAATGCATCTACATATATCTGTATACTTTTCCGTAGTAAAAAAAATCTCGAAGAAGATTACCTGTATATAAAATAATACCTCCACGTATATACAATTGCATATGTAAAAACACACACATATCTATTTATGGATATTTATATTTAAACATTTATATGTTGGTACTGTTATTTTTCTCTTATTTTCTGTTTTAGTTCAGGCACACACGATTCTCGTACGCCCGTATAAAATCGTCTATATAAAGAGGAAGAGAGAGAAATGAAGAGAGAGAGAGAGAGAGAGCGCACTAGCTAATAAAGCACACACCGAGACATTTATAACCTACGCTCCGTACGTCATCCACCATGAGAGTTGTAAATAATATGTATATGCCCACGTACATATATATACGAGTAAGTCATATTGTATATATACATACACATATGCATCTGGTTGGAAAGTTCATCGGCATTCGGTTGCTGGCGCGATTGCAAACTATCAGATAGTTCCTCGAAAGTATTGTACAGTATATGCATACTGTGTACATTATAAATACCTGCTGCATTAATATATATGTATATCAATATGTACGTATATATATATGATGGTAATACACGAGAAATGCTGTTCGTGAAATAAGTGCACGCCCGTTTTCTAAGCGTGAATTGCTCGACCCTATATGCCTCTCGACTATCAACGAGTTCCTAGTTCTGTCTATCGATATAACACACATTATACACATGTATATTCTATGTATTTCAATTTACATATGTATATATAGCACATATATATATATATATATATATATATATATATATATATATATATATATATATATATGTATCGATTAATTGCAATTTACACTTTATGAGCCTGTATTTTAATTATCTCGAAGTGACCATATAACGATCATTTGCTTAATAATAACTCTAATAAAGACCCCCTGTAATATCTCTCTCCTACATTGATGACTGATAAACTTAATTGATTTTTCGAACATGTAATGATCGAGAAAATATCTGCTACTGTTGACTGTGAGAAAAGGTAGGTAAATACTTGCCTCTCGTAAATATTTTGATATGTATATATTGGTGTTATTGTGATTATTATTATTTTTATTATTTCGTGCGAGTAGAGATATGAATGCAGTAGCTTGATTATTCGTTAACTGTGTATAGGGATATATTTGTATAATACTTCACTAATAAGCTGCTGGAGCACGTGTGCTTGATAGGTAAAAAAAAAAAAAACAGCATCTCGTATATTTTATTCGTTCTATAGCAAGTCGTCTAATAAGGTATCGCGACATTTATTACCCATTCACTTTGCTCGCGGCGAGTCCCTTCTTCCCGCTAAATGATACGTAAGTATATTGAAATGCAACGCTCCGGCGATGCATCCTTGCAGCATCAGTTTCAAAGCTTATGTTAGTCTCTTTAGATCCCGCTGAAACTACGAAGTACATATTATATAGATAGAATTCATATATGCTAGTCATAAATTCATTGCCAACTACGACACAACAAATCTGCGCGTTATGGTAAAATATACTTAATAGGATATATTCCCATGAGAGAGCAATAATCGGATTGATTAATGGATGAAAGATCCTCAGATTGTACAAGACGAAGAGGTCAACAAGGAAGACATGCTCCAGCCGATTCATTATTGCCATAATTTGTTTATTTATTTCCTCGACGAATCCAATATTTCATTTGATCATAAAAGCGGTAAAAAATATGACCTTATTTAAAAGGTTCACTGACGAAAAAATAGTATGAATTTAATTAATTATATCAATACACTGTTTTCTCACGAATTTGTGACTTCTAATTGATTTATTTTTCCTTACTCGGAAATTTAATTCTAATTCAGATCATCTTCAATTTTAGCTCTTCAAACAGTCAAAAATTTTTTTCTTCTGCAAAAATGTTTCACCGAACTTCGAAGCATCAGGACTGTATAAAATTATTGTTCATTGCATCCAAACCTAAAACTTTTGGTTATTTCCTCGGATATAAAGTAAATCGATAATTTTTCCATAATTTTCGAAGAGGCTCGTACCGGAAAAATAATTTGTTGAAATATCGTTCGGGTTATTGAATTCAATTGGCACGTATAGCTGTAAGAGTGTCGGATAAAAATTGGCCAGGGTAGACAGAACGGCACCACGATAATAGCACATGTGCGTGTAACGACTCCAACACCCAGTATTTTCTTGGTATAACACAATTCGGTCTATAGATACAACGCAAGAAGGGGAGGTTGTAGGTGTACCTTTATCTGTGTACCACTGGAACAGGATATTTAGCTAGACCCTCTGAGTTAGCGGATTAATAACGCGTGGCACGAGGCTAATCATGATGGCATAGAGTTCTGGGCAAAGGGACCCCAAACTCTTAGAGCTCAATACTTTGCACGCTACCAGCTCACTGGATATCCATATTGATGCGTGAAAAACGGAAAGGGGCGAACGTGATACCTTTACATGTTAAATCGTACGAGTTGCGCCCTTTTCATTCCTTAAACTGCATTTATACATATACATATATATTTCTGTATATCTAACGTGGTCTGCCACTCGACTAACAAACCCCCATAACAATATCATATTCACCGTTTTCATTGCACCACCATATTCTCGAAGAGCTAGTCCACCTAATATTCCTGGCCTTCCAAAAGTTATTAACCTCTAAGGTTACCGCAGTCACCCTTGCGCGTGGCCGACATAAGACTCGCTTAATTACCGAACAACCTTAACTTGCACTGAACACCCTCATTAATAGTCTGTTCACACATACAGACTCACGTAAATACATACATTTCTAGGTACAATGGTCTTGTAACTGCCGACTTCTATTTAGGGTGGAGGCTTTCGTAAGAGGGCTCGAAATTAACGAGGCCGTAATGCGCACCTACGTATTATTGTGTTCAACGAAAGGGCCATATCGAATATCATCTCTCAGTTTCGATATACTTCTAGTTAATCATGAAGGTTCATAGATATTTTTGTTTTATAACTGGAAATAGTAAAAAAATCAATTTGTGCTGGAAAAGAAATGTGCAAGTTGATAAGTTAGCGCTTTTTCCTTCCGTCAGATGGCAAGTTCGCTAGACGCATTTGTTGGAAAAGTGAAGATTGCGATACACCAAGACTTTCCTGAGAGGAAGAGAAAGAAAGAAGCGAAAGAGAGAATCCTGAGGCAGGCACAGACTCTCAGAAGCAAGAGAGGATTTCGCCTCTAGCAACGGATACGAGCGGGGGTGTGAGTTGACCCAGGAGTAAAAGAGGCTGGAGGGGAAAGGGGGATTGAGCTTACCCGCGATGTTGTTGAATGCAATAAAGATACCTGTTTGGTTGTAGCTGGTGAGCTGCAGTAGCTAGCGCGAAAGTCAGGGCCGTGTGCGGGTAACTTTTAAATTAGAAAAGTTTTGCAACGTCGTCGCCGTCGTCGTCGTCGGAGATGGCGACGTTGTTGCCATCGTCGTACGCTCGTCGAGCTTATATATTATACGGATACGGTTCAATACAGAATGCTCAAAATGCCTCCTGATCAAGCCTTGAAGTGAACGAGGAAAAAGCATCCAAGACAAGAAAAAAAGCTCTTTCCTCTTCTATACTATATACCACATGCGTTGGTGGATTCGATCAGCAGTTCGGTTGCAAAATGTTTTATCAGTGATTGCCGTTACAAGCTTTTGAACGGACAGGGAATTTTTGTATCAGCAAATATTTTTTTTTTCATATGATTTTCACCACTTACGACATTTGCAATGATCATTATCATTTAATAATTCTTCGATTTCAGAATAGTATAGAACTATTCACGAGTCCTGCATCAAATAAAATGCTCTATAATAAAATCCCATAAATTATGAAAATATACCGCATTGAAGTTTCACGCTTCTATTTAAATATACGGTGAACGCAGAAAAGTCTACATATAAATATTTCATTGGCTAGTGCGAGAGCAATAATTGCGAAGAATATCATTTTAGTTTCATTGCTGTAGCATGTTTTCTGCTTCGAAGATGCACACGTTCATGGGAAACGGATGAGTTGTTGGTTTTGTT
This sequence comes from Rhimphoctona megacephalus, assembly GCA_963989365.1. Lineage (NCBI taxonomy): Eukaryota > Metazoa > Arthropoda > Insecta > Hymenoptera > Ichneumonidae > Rhimphoctona > Rhimphoctona megacephalus. Next base: position 14,283,236 of record OZ022422.1, on the reverse strand, counting down.
TCTGTATAAATACGTATGGCAATACATATTCACATAGTGAATCGATTACCTCAGAGAAACGGAGATAAAGAGTGCGAGAGAGAGAGAGAGAGAGAGAGAGAGAGAGAGAGAGAGACCTATCATGGATCGTCGCAATAACATAAATCCATAGAAAACAACGATCCGACTATAATATGCCGATTAAAAAGAACTGGAGGGAGAGATACAGGACGCGTAAAGTATTCGCGGCTCTATCAAATTGAATTTATGATCGTTTCGAGCGATTTTACTCATCGACAAGACTCCTTTGGTGTCTACCGCTCTCGCCTTCTCATGCACATAATAATATAAGCTTCGCGCATTTATTTATATACCAATAAATAAATCATTTTTATTCGCTCGGTCAATTTTTCAAGTAATATCAGCTGCTGGCCAACAAAAGCTCATAATTCAAGAATTCGTTATTTAAAGTAATTTAAAGTAGACTTTTTTTGTGCATTTGTTAATACGTCATTGCAGTGCCCTCTTTGACCTAACATTGTATAATAAAAGATAGGGGCTATAATTTAATTAACGAAGCCTCGTTTTTTCTGGAATCTAAAAATGTCTTCGACATTTGGGGAACTCTTGCATTAATGAAAAAGCTATCATATTATGTTAGTTAATATGAAAAAAATGTAATCATATCTCATTATACGAAAATTCAAATCGTTAAAATAGGCTTCATGTCATATGTATACTTTTATGTGGTTAGAATCTTTAGCAGATTCACCGACTGCAACTACTAACGAGCATATCGATACTACTAAATGTATATGTACTTAAATGTATATGCATGGCGTAGAACATGTCTTGTTACGATCGCGCGCATGATTAATGGCTCTGTTTCCCGCACGACATTGAAACGATAGAAACGTTATATTCTTGCTAAAGTTCTATAAGGATATTATTCAACTTCGTGCTCTGTCAGTTGATCAATGTGTGCCGGTGTATTACGTAAAAGTTAAACGGGTAGCTCGATATACAAATACGAGTAAATAGCAAAAGTACGCTACAAGCAAATAAACGAGAGAGTGTATAAGCTTGAGAATATTCGCCGGGAGAAGGCGAGTTTACATTTCGTACGGCAATGGCCGATTTTACTTGATAACGAAAGAGGTAGCCATAGACGGCCATAATATGCATCATCCGTTTCAATGACGTGCTAATATTTGTCTATGTCGCTTTTTTTTTACATGTACATTGCGAATTGGATATATCGTGTGTATGGTACATTAATAGGGTGAGAGGCTAAATCGTTGACGATCTATGAGAGCCAACGGGTATGATAAGGATCGTTGTATTAATTACAGTCGACTTGGACAAAAATGACAATCGATAATTTTGCAAACTTTAATTCCTGTTACAATTTTTTCTTTCAATTTGAGTTTTGTTGGAATCGAGATCAAAACTGTATCGATCTTTTGTGATAAATATAATATTTCTTTGATCTGCCGAAAAATGAGGAACTTGCTGAAAGCCTATATTTTTTCTATAAAAATACTCAATATGCTGCATAAACTTGATTACATTGTAAAACGATTTTTGCCACTTTAGTGACATCTATCCTGTTTAGACATCTTGGATCCTTGAAAAATCAATGATTGTGCCAGATCAAAAGTGTATGATAGGCTCAAAGAGCATGAAATGCAATTTCGTGGCAAACCGGACACGATCGATGCAAGAAAATGATGTAAATGCGAATATATCGTTTGCGATACATTCCGGTATTTAGCAAACGATATATCGCGTAGATTGTAGAATTCTATCTTACTCTTTCTCTCATCGTTATCCCTCATTATATAGTAGTGCACGAAACATAAAGCATATATGTTTAATATATACATAACCGAGTATATTCCCGCGCATAGTCGTTTACCAATATATCTACTTGTACTATGCGGTAGCAGGAGCAGATAGAACACTGTGGCAAACGCTGAGAACGAGCTGACCAACGGTTTATGCTAATTCCCTCACATATCAACGTTAATATCGAATATTTATGATCGCCGAACGCATGACTTATGTTTATTACTTTCACCTCCCGCACGGTATCACGATAACCGTGTCCTCCGTTGCACATGTACAGATATATGGTGTATTTGCCAATGCATAAGCGACTCTTATATAGTTTATGTGAATTTATATATACAGAGTGTCCCGTAAGTGCGCCCTAAAAGTCACAGAATGCATCAATGATGAAATTCTGAAGGGAAAAGTCCTTAGCTATTTTTCGCTGCGCTTTGCCATTGATGAACTATGAGATGAAGAAAAACGTTAAGTGAAAAAAGCGCGCCCACACCTACTTTTCCTTATCTGTTCACCAGGTTCCTTTTTATTGATTAATTAGTATCTCATCAATGGTACAACACAGAGAAAAATAGGTAAAAAATTTTCTAGGTGGAATTTTTTAATCTCGTACTTTGCAGCTTCAGTGCAATTATTAGGACAGCCTGTAAATTAACAGATCTATTTGCACAGTACATACGTGACTCCAATCTTCGAGTGTAATTTCAACCTATTGTATACACACATATGTAATATGTGTACATAAATATTTATATACTATATAAAATATCGATATATATTTCGTTAAATGTAAAAATTATACAATACGCCAGCAGTCGAGGCTGCGTTTCCCGGTGAAGCAGATAGATGCAATAGTGCAATAGCAACACTGCATTATACCTCGTGCTGTACCGGACAATATTTCAGTAAATATGTGTCGCTTATAAACTCGCGGTAAAAAGCCAGACATCTCGTAAATCGTCGAGAACGCGTCATATAAATAATGAGTACGTTTATTATTGCACATATGCTTATTCCGTTACACTAAATGATTTTCAATATTTTTTTTCTGTGCTATCGCGAAAAGTTCGCACGGCGCATTTTGTTCAATTGTATTTGTCCAGCTTGAGTGTGATGCAATATGGATTTATGTGTACACTGTTGAACGGATTCATGGATTATTCCTTCAGCTACATAAATGTGCAAGGTAACTCAAGTGTTTTCTGGTGTTCCCATTGTTTTCGCGTTTTTTAACCCTGTAGGTAAGTTATATTTTTTTATCTCAAACGATTAAACAACTTAGTATATAAGATATCGGAATTGTCACGATTTTTTCGAAAGAAGTCATTTCATTTAAGTGTCACGAGTCATAACGCCCTTTTCTTCTATACTCAGTGAATTCTAACTGCATTCTTACCGAAATAATGATGAGATAGTAGAAAGATAATATTCTTTTACTAGCCAAAAAATTGTGAACAAGCTATCCCTGCAATACGTTCGGTGTCCCGAAATAGTACCTCCGAATTCGCCTTAAACGTTCAAAAGAATAATGTTTCATGTACGGTTATTGAAAACAATGAAATACTGAAACTGCGTCTTCGTTTTCATAATTCTGATATATTATTAATACTTACGTTTTCGTATATTAATTTTGAGTCCTTTTTTAATGGCACGGACTTTGAATAAATGTCTGTCTCTTTAAAATATTGGTGATCCATAATTAACTGAGAAATGCATGCGAAAATGTGGTCTATTAGACATCGGAGAGACGTACAAAGAGAGAGAGAGAGAGAGAGAGAGAGAGAGAGAGAGAGAGAGAGAGAGAGAGAGAAACCGCGGAGGACCGCATGCAGTTTGACATCGCATACATCATGCAGTTGTGAAATGCATTCAGTCTGCATGAGGGCGTCGTAAGAGGGAAGTTAGTCCTTAATTTATTCGAGCCACTCGTCGAATGAAACGACCGGTGGGCTGATGCACCAGCGATGCAATTATTATCAGCTTATTATTATATAATTGACGATAGAGAGTCATACGGTTAATGAAACCTCTTGAGACAGCCGGCTACAGAGAGAGAGAGAGAGAGAGAGAGAGAGAGAGAGAGAGAGAGAGAGCTCATAGAGACCGATGAACAAGAGACTCGACCATGACGACGAATCACATCTATTTATTTGACAAATGTTTAATTGACGTAAACTATATGCGGCAAGGGATGCGAAACGAAGGTTCATACTTCGTCTGTCTGGCAGTATAAATTTGTTGTTCGATGAACGCCGGGGACGATTTGAATTAAAAATTAATTCATCTGAGATATTAAATTCAATTTATTTTCTACTATAGAATAATTGTAAAGAAATTATACTCTCATAATAATTTCAATAAAAACTTCTATAGAGTTCGGATCGCTGTCTCTATTTTTATCAACTCATGACAGTCAGTCAAAGTTATAAGTACCTATATAATATCTCGGAGCAATCGCTCGTGTTTGATTACTACAGAACAATTTATCTCGATGCAAGAAGTCAGTCAGGATTTTTCCTGCTACTTAAATTTTTTTTATCGAAGACATGTCATTATCCATTTTAACGAAGAAAAATATTTTTTTTTATTGAATTACAACAGATACACATACACATTCACATATATATATTGTCACATATATATATTGTCGCAGAAAAAAAGATGAAGAAAAAAGAGAATTCACCATGCTTTCATCTTTTGCTTCAAAGAATTTTCTGTAATTAGCAATAATCGTGAGGTCTCTCTTCCTCTTATTGAGATTACAGCGCGGATTCCACGCTACCAATTTACCGGCATGTCTCTTCGTTCAACTCTGTTGTTGCAATACATACACACATACACACACAGACACGCATATGTATATATAAATACTATGTACAGCTACTTCTGCAAGAGAGAATCGGGAATACACGAGGGAGATTCCGCGTTTCGTCGCGCCCACGAGAGTCCCAATTACTCACCAAGCTACTACTGAATTCCGCAGTTGCTGGCGACAAAACGATGACTGCGACCGAGAATGATTAAAAGATTGAGGTCAAAAACAAAACTTTGACTAATAGTCCAATTTTCGTACCATTTTCCCATTTTCTGTATAAGTAATCTACTAAACAATGGGCGTACGAAATAAAACGGAAAAACATCACAGATTCTTCTTCTACTATATCATTTTTCAGTTTTCCAAAATTGCAGCTATGGATAGATCGTACATAATTATTCTTCGGTATTATAAATTCTATACATTTTTTTTTCCTACCTTCACCATCAAGACGAACCGAGCGGTACCTTCTTCGTATTCAAATGATCTTGGGAACAAAAATGATAAAATTATATTTAACCAAATTGCCCATTCATTGGTCGTAAAGTGACTTAAGAAGAAGGCAAAGAAGATTAAAGTGGCAAAGTGGTACTGTTAATAACTTTTTCCGTATTTATACAAAATCGACGCATTTTACAATATAGATAAGTAATCCATTGCAACGTCTCTCTGCTTTCGAATTTTCTAACAGAACATTTTTCGCTGAAAGGTTGCGAAAAAAGTGAAAAGGGCTTCATGTAATTATGAAAGGCTCTTTTCGGATATTTTCTTTACAGATCTTTTTTGTACCGAACTTACAAGGGTAGTGATGATAAATAAACTGAAAATGATACACCTCCTTTTTTATATAAAACGATTTTTTGTTGTGATCAGAAAGACAAGGACGGCAAAGTCTCTCAAGAACCGTGAAACCTGTGAGTCTGCAATATATATATATATATGCATGTATGTAAAACAGCATTTTGCGGTGCTCGTCGTTTCTTGAATATCTCGCACAAGGTGAACGCGGGTTCTTGGTACAGTAAAGTGTTGCTGGTACGCACAAGATTTAACAAATATTTGCGTATGTGTATGTATGTGTGTGTGTGTGCGTTTATTCGTGGTGTGGCTTACCGCGCTTAACTCCGTGGCACTTTAGCTTATATGCATTTTCTTCCATAAACGGGATTTATGAGCAGCACACGACGCGCCTTTCTGGTCACGACGTGTGCGCTTCGCAGCGTCTTGGAACCATATGCACTATTGTCCGTTGAAGGCCAAAGACCACCGATATTATTTATACGCGCTTTTACATGCGTGAGTGCGATTAAACCATGTTAGCGTGTAATTTGATACATGGGGTAATCTGCACAGAGCTGACCAATTTTTGACTGAAATGAATAATCAGAATTTCGATCGATTGATTCAAAGTGAACCGAAGAAATATGAAGATACAACCATTTTTTATAATCTAAAGGCCCCTGTTACGAGAAAATTTGTTCATTTTGTACTCCAATTTTATGTAGTACGCTTTCAAAAGTCTTACAAATTTCAAGCAATTTTAAACGGAGCAAAAAATTGTGAAAAGTAATATATCTCAAAATGGCAACATTTCGTAAAATATTCGATTCGAAAAGATGATTCGATAACTTTATATTGAATCCCCTGTGTAGACACCATATATAAATGTACTTTCTGTAGCTCGTTGCTCTGAGAAACGAGAGGCTAAGTGGCGCGATCTTGTGTACATGACCAGGAGAAGAGTATATCGAGAAAAGACGAAGCGCGCAAGACTCCCAGGGGGATCGAGAAAGCCCAGCTCTGTCTCTCCAGTTTGTTCATTTTTTTATTCGTTTTTGACTGCATGTACGTATTACACGCCGTAAAGAAAGAAAATGGTGAAGAAGAGGGAGGGGAGGGAGGCAAAAGCGGTAGTAACGTTGGTGGTGTTCGTATTTGCGAAAAAATGTCGATTTCGCGAGCGAATCGATGGTGTGTATGTGTGAGCGAGGGTTAATGAACGTCAAGTTCACCGAGTGATGCGCAAATGGATGTTGGCTCTCTTACAGTCTCTCGTTTCCTTTCTTTTACTCTCTTCAGAGCTATCCTTCTCTTTTTATCTCTCCGTATTTATCTTGGTTTGTCTCTCTTCATGGTCCCGTCCCAACCCTTTGCTCGCTGTACGTTCCTTCGGAGTTACAGAACATTTTCACCCGGAGGGACCATCAAAAGCCACCAAGACTTTTGGTCCAGTGTACAGAGAGGTTGAGAGAAAGAAAGAAAGAAAAAACGACGTAGTGGAGAGAGAAAACGATTGAGAGAAGGGCGAAAGAGACGGAGGAGAAATGAGAAGAGAAAAGAACGGAAAAGAGAAGAGAGTGCACGAGGAAAGAGCGTTGCAGTGGTTAGGTATATTGCTGAATTGAGGAAGGCGGTCTTGTACAAAGCGCCCCGTAAATCCGCACCGGGTTCGACACCCGACATTCCCTACGTTTTATTTCTCTCTCTCTCTTTTCTTTCTGTCTTCCGTTCCTTCCTCTCCTATCTTCTCTCTCTCTCTTTCTCTCTTACTCTCTCTTTGTTTGCTCATCGTTCGCTGTGTGTCTCCTCGCCAATTCTATCTCCCTTCATGGTGTCTCACGCTTTATGGTTACCAATACTATATTTCAGAGCTTCTTTCTCGCGTATCCTGATCTTCTTCTCTCTCTTTCTTTTGGACTCTCCAGCTTCCCGCATATTCGTACTCGGTTGCAGTTCGTCTCTTGTCCCCTTCGTCCCCTATACACCTCGCTCACTCTCAATCTTTTTCGCTCCTCGATGAGCATATACTCATATATATATATATATATATATAACGCAATGTGTGGAATACGTTAACGCATTAAAAATAATAGGAAGCGTGCACATACGTGATGAATATATATATATATATATATATATATATATATATATTTATACATGTTTAAGAGAATGACTTTTGTGTTTGTTTGAAATGTCCCGCAGCCATTCCCTTGCGATTTCTCTCGATCGCAAAGGGTGCTCTCCGAAAGCAAATCTCCAAACTAAAGCTTTTGTCATGAACTCGCAAAGACTTATAGTAACCGCGAGATTCCTTACAATCCAAACTCGTAGACCATAAAAAAAAGAAGAGAGAAAGGAAAAATAAATAATTCTTGATTTTTGTTATACTTCGTTGCCCCTATTTTGGCAAAATACTCTTCGCAGCTCCATACGGAATTCGCAAAAAAATCGGCCCGAAAGTCCCGCGACGCGATAGGCAGGATCGAAGTCGCGCGAGCTCTCACCCTTAGCAGCACAGTTTCGAGGGAATGCGTTAGATTAATGGATCGTTCGTGAAACTCTCACACCAACTACGTATTCCCCATACATATGGAGCTTTTGAAAGGATACGAGAACTCAGAAGATGAAGATCCTCAGCAAAATATGCGGGAAAAGATTATTCACACGTCTCCTGGGAAAGTAGTTAAAAACTTGCTGAGAATGACAAAATAAAAAGAAAATTTATTATCGGTCCTCGGATAATCGAACCTGACTGGAGTTCAAGCCTTTTGGAAGATTCGACTGGAAATTGAGAAATAAAATGAAGTGCTGCGATACTGTCATGGAATCGTGATGGGCTTTCGAATCTTTCAATTTTTTCTTTGTTTCGTCATTGTGTTGGTGCAAAGATTTCTTACGCTGAAAAATTTCACGCATTCGTGAAATTCGTGTTTTATTACGCGCTTGAAAATATTTCACTCGTCAAAGTCAAGCTCCATTTATTTTCAACTTATCAGGTCATGAATTTGTTGGAACTTTTCAGAAGTATTTATTCTTCATATTAATCTTTATATTAGATTTTATATGATCCTCTCAGCCATAAGAAAAAATAAATTAATTGAATTATGAATTGAGAAAGGAACATCATCGAAATATCAAGTTTGCACTCCAGAATTGATTCAATGCTCTACATAATATGTAAATATATATATTTGAAGTGCCTCGATGCATAAAATGTTGTACGGAAGTTTCTTTATCGCCTCAACCCGGCCAGAAAGACCGCGCACCGCGTCGCCATTATAAACATATACAAATTCGTCAGTGGCTACCGCGAACAATGGGCCGTTTAGCACCCAAGATATATATCATCGTGCCGCGCACCCGGTTTCGCAAAAGAAAGTATTCTATATATACACAAAGCAAGGATCGAAGCGAGAAGACCAAAGCGAAGATGAGATCCAATAGATCGAGGATAACGAGGAACGAAAACTGCAGAAGAGGGAACACAGATTCACCTACAGACGTTTTATAAATTGCCATTTACTCATTATATTAAACTTCATGAAAAAAATGCAGTAAGCATTTTTATCTACAATCAATCGATTAATTAAGATTTACGGTAGGGAATCGAAATAAGTACATTTCCAAAAGCGTACCAATATCGAACACTCTCTGACGTACTGAGTGGAAAAAGAAATCAAATAAAACTAACGAATTAGAAAATAATAATAGTTGAAAAAAACTTTTCGATTTTTTTTACAAGTGGAATGCTTTTTTTTCCAGTTGAACAGACATGATGCAGTCTTAGTTTTACATATGCAATTCAAAAAAAATATGTATATCTTCGACATGTATACCAACGTAATTGTTGTTTCGTTTCAAAAAGAAAAGATTCATTGAACAACATTTCCTAGCGTCTCAGAATGTTTAAATACACTATATTTTTTTTCGAAATTCTAAACAGTTGATCTGCAAAATAATTATTAATGTTTTGTGTTTACCACTTTTCATAATAAACCTCTCAATGGCTTATCACCAGGATATAATTAATATATCAAGCAATGAAATCAAAGTTCTTCTAGTACAGAATTGATACAAATTGAAGACTTGATGAAATATTACGATTCTGACTAAATAAAAAATCGATCGATCAAAAGAAATATCGAATAAAAGGATCGATTCAATTCTTATATACATTTATCACTATTTTGTGAAAAATAATAAATAGTAAATCGTGCAGCAATTTATAAAGATGGGACGCATTGGCGAACTGGTGTGAAAGCAAGGGGGGAAAAGGCCAAAAGATATTGATCAAAGATATTGCCAGAAAGTCTTGTGATATAGAGAGAAGGCGAAAAGGGAGTAGAAATAAGATCTATGGATCACGCGCACGCGGCCGGATTTCTCTCTCTCTCTCTCTCTCTCTCTCTCTCTCTCTCTCTCTCTCTCTCTCTCTCTCTTTTATTTTTCGTTTTCGTGAGAAAGCGCAAAATATATACGTAGCAACGAGTTTGCAGGATATAGGCCATTGTCCCGAAGTCTCCGGAGCGAAGACGTAAGACAGTGGCAAGGGGAGAATGTTTTGCAAAAGCGAGTGAAACAAGTAGACAAAATCTTTGCGGCACGAGTGTCTCACTAGATTCCTCACACCGTTATTTTCACGCTTTGTATTTCACATGTGGATGTAAAATGTATGCAAGTTTGTAAACGTGCATGCTATGGATTAATGTTCGAAAGGATAAAGGATCTCGGGCAGGCTATTCTGCAACGCATGAAATCAGGAAGCACTAATATGTCATCCTTCTCTCCGTTATTTTACATAAACACACCACCGAACTATGCGAACTTGCATGCAGATGTTTACAGCAATAACAGCACTAAACTAAATGTATATATTTGAAAATTACCAAACATCATAGGAGAGAAGGAACGCGAAATTCTCAAGAGTAACATTGATCTATGTTTTGAATTTAATTAAAATAAAATAAATTGTTCAGTCCAAGAAGTTTTTTCCAATCTAACTGTTGAGTTATAATTTTCAGTAAGATATTTCTGATATAACTTTAAAAATTGTGTGATGGGAATAAAATTTTACCGTGCACTTCATTATTTTGTATTTTTGAAACATTTCAAGACAAATATTATTCGCGGTAAGGACTCTTATACAGGTTCTTCAAACGTTGCGATCAAAATTATGTAACTGCACTTGAATTTCTTCATGTCTCAAAATTATTTGAAAAAACTTATGCGCAATGAATACAATTTTCGTACTAGTTTTCCCAAATTCCGCTCCAAAATTCAACGTAAAATTTATTTTATAATGGGGTCGTTTTTTTCAATACGGTTGGGTCGTCACTGCATAAAAAAATGCAGGAAATTGAATTGAGAGGCTAATAGAAAATCGGTAAAATAGAGAAATAGAGAGATTTATAATCACAAAAAGATACAAGCTAATGAAGAGAAAGGATGATAATTTTTTAAAGTTAATTTACGGCTCCAACAAAACCCGATAAAAACAACAGAATTTCCATATTTGACACAATAAGACGATGAAAGGGTAAATACTGTAAGAGAAGACATCAATCTAGTGTAACCCGAGTAAAATAGAGCCCGACTGTGTAAAGTGCTGGAATGAGGTGTCGGTTAAATTGGGATATAAATGGACAAAGCATACTACCAAGTGCATTTCGCGAGTCGGACTACGGAGGACTCTCATTCTCCATATCTCTCTGTCTTTCTGTTTCGCGACGCGGAGCTTTCTCTATCTCTTCGGTCTTTCGAGTCTCTGCGTGGACTCGCGAGAAGCGCAAAGCTCTGTACGAATGCCGCGAACCTCGCGCACGCGGTTGCAGGTGGCACGGTCGCCGATAAATATGTCAACGAGCAACACCGAGCAAAAGCAAAAGAGAAACAGAGAAAGAGAGAGAGAGAGAGAGAGAGAGAGAGAGAGAGAGAGAGAGAGAGAGAGAGAGAGAAATCCCACGAACACACTATAATTGTGTGTATATTTCACGTAGAGATCGAAATAGCTACACACTTTTACACCAGCAACGTACACCCACTATCATTTTTTCATGGACTTTCATTTTTAATTGTAATCCGGATGAAAATGTACGGATTACAAGGAATACTCATTGCACTTTTAGTAAATTTGACTCATCTTCACGGGTTGCAAAAGAAAATTGCATAGATATACAGAATAAAAATTGAATGAATGAATTTTAAACCTCGGAATTGGAGTTTTTTGTTCAGTTATAACGTAACTTGATATGAAAGCAATTTTTGTTCAATTTTCGTAAGAAATAAATAGAATTTTTCAAAAACTTTTGAAATTTTCTATGTAAAATCTGCGTTTCATTTTGCCCTGCTATTCCATTTTGCCCTGATCGACATATACAAATACTCAATGCATAGAATGTGTGGTTCAGCACTGGGTTTTCGTTGCTGTCTCACTCGCTCTTATTGTCGCAGAACGATCGTTGTATTCGCGCATTTTATACATTTAAATATTATGGAAATGTTGTGGCAAAAGACCCGATGTCTTGCCTTCCTCTTCTTTTTCATGCACGAAAGAAAAAAAAGCGAGAGAATATACCCGTAGTTTTTTTTCTGCGTTCGCAGTGCGCGTATGCTTATGTTCTTATTGTTTCTGTCGCGCGCAAGCACCCATCCTGAAATTTTTGTTCGTGGTCCAAGGAAAAAACGAAGAATCGTCGGAAGCGTGAGAGAGTGAAAAGAGATGGGTAGGTAGAATGAATTGAGCGAGGAGAGAAAAAAAGAGACGACGAAGGGGTCTCCAAACACCTTTGCTGCACGACAGGACCGTAGAAATTTCTTGGCGGATTATATCGAAGATATTGCGAGAAAATATTTAAAAGCGTGCTCGTTTTTTTTTGCGTTTGAGCATCTGCTCTCTCCTCTTATAGTAAAAATAAATTTATTGCGTCCAATTGGCATCATTTTATCATTACTCTAACGATTAGTTTAGATAAAATATCAATACGGAAGTGAGGGATATAAAAAAATGTAATTATACTACGATTCATTATTGGGTTTCATATAAATAAAAATAATCATGATATTCAATGGACAACTAAGAAGAAATCATTTTTTCAATCAAAAAGTATGTAAAATTGCTTTGTTACTAATTATCGTAACTCGTAACGACGAACTTTGTAGTAACGATTTTCAACGAAGTGTTCCTCCATTCAGAAAAAGCGTTTTTTTCCCCTGTCGCTTGAACAAGTATATAATAAGATTATCAGATCGTTGATATATTCTCCGTAATGCCAGTATTTTCACTTCGCAACGAGATTAACGGGTTGCGTATACATATTTCCGTATCACACGTAGGTGGGGTGGAAAATTACATTCCCGGAACGTTGATCGTTCGGGCGAGATAGCTCGCGAGGGACCAAGAGTGACGTCAATGACGTAATACGTATATACGTGCATATATTATACACATGAGAAGAGAGAGAGAGGGAGAGAGAGGGAAACGATGTATTACGCGTATAAGCGCGATATATAAATTGGACGAATGTTTAAATCTGTATATACATAAATTGAACCATTCTCGACACAGTAGATCTCATTGTTGAGACAGCAACGTATCTGTAAATGAGAAAGAAGCATCATCACGAGGCGGAGTGACGTTGGCGAACGAGTTCTCGCTCTATTATTCGTCGATCTGAAAAATATCGACATGCGCAAGTTGAATGATGAATTTTCGATCAGAGATTGAAGATCGATGTCATCGCCGACGTCAATGCTTACGTTTTTCCATGCAAATATTGAGCGTAACCCACAAGGAGGCAATAATAAAACGAAACGAGCAGTCTTTTTCGGGATCTATTAGATCGAAAAAAAACGTTCGCACAGTTTCTCGACAGGTTGAATCTTATCGTGCAAACTTTTCAACCCCAAACAAAAGTTCGATGCTTGTTCCTAAATAAGAGAAAAACAAAAAACCATGCAAACGTCCCGAATGAATAGCTCATCAAGTGAGATCATCGAGAAGCAGCAGAACGTTCATGTAGACATTGAGGTACAAGACCCTTTGCGATGTTAAATTTGACAGTTTGTTGTGAGTGAAAAGGCGACGAATCGAAGGAACACACATACGAGAGTTTACTTGGTGAGTGGACAAAGGGGGGTGGGACTCGTGGGTAAAAGGATAGACAAGCGGATGCACACAGGACGAAGCGTATGAGGTTTGTGATGTGAGCGAGTGGCACATGGGTTTCGTTCGCACAGATAGTATGCTGTTGGTGGCCAGTGCACGAACTTTGGATATAGTTATAGGATGGTGTAGAGACGAGAGGCCTTTGGTCGTTCTCTCGGACGTACAGCTTCGCTGTTTTCACTCTGTTATTCAACAACGGACGAGGCACACAACGTGCGATGCATCGAGTATAGCGGAGTGTGGTCAGTTTATACACTACTAGATGGCTACTCTGCGTAGTATGTCCAAGCGCGACGTCGAAGAGCAAAACCGAGCAGGCGGTATATATATGTGTATTCCTCTGTATTTCTGTATATACACACATGCATGTATTCCATATAGTCCAAGAGAAGCGTGTGGAACAGAGTGTGTCCAACCAGGCATGTAGAGGGACGATTTTCGTCAGACAGGTTGGCAACGGTATATAACGCATGACAGTGAACAGGAAGGAAGAAGAGGGAAGGATAGAAGAGGACAGAAACAACCTGAAACCTCTGTGAAACGGCACAAAGCTATAGGCTGACGAGAGCGAGCGAGATATTCAACGCCGGAGAGATGATTGTAGTTGCAAATGGGCAGTTTGCATCAAGAAGCGTATACCGACCCTGTATATCCCCTGACTGTCGGGTGTGATGGGCGCCCAAGCTCTAGCGAAACACCCCCGTAGGCCCCTCTGATACGAACGCTGTTGCAGATACTACCGGTTTACAAGCAACGGTCCAGCAATGCAAACAAAGTTGACCCAAACGATTTCACTATACCGAAAGGCCTTCGTTCCTCCACAGCGATCTTTCTCTCTCTCTCGTTCTCTTCGCCTTCTCTCTATCTCTTTACTTCGTATACCATCAAATACCCCGCCTATGAACTCCTGTATTCTATGTATGCAGAATTACACCGACTTCAGAATAGCAAGCTCGTGAGAATACAGATATATACCCGCATACCAAAGCGTTTCACTTCATGGTGAATACATATACCAAACAGCAAAATATATCTACGAATTTGCCTTTCGGACAGATTCATCGGGCTGTTTCTTTCTCCATTCATGGCATAAACATAACGGATATTATGGTCCCGCAATCCGAAGACTGAATATCGAATCAACACTGGCTATCACAACATATTATCTTACACACATCCAGAGTTGTTACTTTCGAAATGTTGAATAGTATGAACAATTTTTCAATATTGCCCCAGAACGTACCCATGACCTTCTATCAAAATGGAAGATTACCTGAATCCTGAAATCCAGATCCAAACAAAGTCTGCATTACCATAATAGTTCTGTCGGATCTTGTTGTTTACCCGGCACTCACGAGCGTGAGGTGTTAGTTACCATCTTGGAGTTATAACAGGCACGAGATTGGATGTTATGTCTGCATCTCATCTTACAAGCAATTATTCCCAATATCACAAGTCTATATTGAATTGTATCGGCACATATTGCGACGGATGGATGGCTGTGTATTCGGGGGAATAGTATCACCGTTCCGCGCTAGATAAATAAAGTGATCCAGCAGCGTGGATCAGTGTATGCGTACCGGTGGTATCGATGAATACCGCGCACATGTGGATCGGTCGTTAGTACAAGTTTATATATGTATTTAGATATATACGTGTACCAGAATAGAGAGCAGCAAGAGTTCACGAGCTTGTGTGGACCAGAGGACATCCTTTCGCCATCCCCCTGAAGTGCGGCAAAATCCTAGGCAGGAACATGCGCCCCGATTGTACTATATCTCATCCACGATGGTATTCTCCAACCGTGCCTCTACTCTCTGGACGCGGACGTCCACGAGAGACCACTTTCTCTGTCTCGCTTTTTCGATTACACACACGTATATACTCTCTCTCTCATACACGCATGCACTTTCTCGCTCACTCTCCCGATCTTTCGACAGCGAGAGACGAAGAGGAAGAGGAGTGCCGCACGGGAACGACGGCCGCGGCGCTATAGAGCTTTGGTCAGTTAAACATGCGCATATTGCATGAAACTGGTAGGCGGCTGGAGTCCCGGAGATCGACCTCTGTATTAACACCTCCGCGCTACCGGCTGGCTGTCTGCTGTTCGGCGCTTCCACCCATGCCTCTCGTCCACCAGAACTATGTCTCTCTCTCTCTCTCTCTCTCTCTCTGTCTATCCCTTGCACTGACTCTCTTTCTCCCTCATCACATGCTATGTCCGTATAGTACCACGTAGTATCTATATCCCTGTTCGAGTTTGGTTGCCTGCTATGCTTGCGCTTGCTCTGCCGGTTTGCTTCAATAGCTCGTTGAATAGTTAGACCATTATTTTCGGTGGGAAAAGGGGAATATAGCGGTGGCGGACTCGATTTACATCCAATTCTCGGAACACTCGCACACAACGAGTATAGAATGTTTCATGTGTTTCTATTAGTCTCTCTCTCTCTTTCTCTGTTTCTCTCTCCCTCATTGCATCGTTCAACCCTCAGGATCTTGTCTGATGCTACCGTAAAGCCCGCGGCGTCGATGATTCAACGATACTCCTCGCAGCTCGAAGAGAACCAAAGCCACACCACGCTCTGGTATATATGCACGGTTGTTAGTCGCTTCTAAGGAATCGATATGTATTAAGTATACCTTGTTCTCTGAGGGCCTCGAGACATTGCAGAATTTACGATAAGCGACTATTCACGAATATTCATGATTCTTCTTTAATTCATTTTGTCTGTACCTCTCGAATAGCTCCAAGAGTTCCGATCGATTGAGGAATAATGCATTTTCGAGGAATCTTATTACTTACAAAATTCCAACGCTAAAACGATCATTCGGTTTGTAAATCAACCGTAAATACTTCATCCTCAATATAAAAAAAATAACAAAAATCAGATAATCCAATTATTTCCCAATGATTAGCCACCATACCCAATGGACACTTACTGACGATCATGAAAATAATTGATAAACGTTTACTTCAAATATATTATTTGTTCCTTTTTGGCTCGTTCTACACTTCATTGTGAACGATCATTATTTGCGTTACATATACTCTCCGCATTTACGTTTTATAGACGAGCGCCTAATTCGTTCTTTCAGCCCACGATTAATTCGTGTTGCATCGATGCTGCAGCTGGTATTCGCGCAAATGATGGGTGTGTATATGAGACTGACTGAGAGAGAGAGTTGGATTGGCCGTGTGGTTGTTTTGCGCTACAGTGCAGATCGTCTCTGGTGTTTACAGTATACAGAGCTCATCCACGGGCTTGGCTTCGGGGCACAAACATACGGATGTATATGTATATATAATGCACAGATAAATATATATAGAAGGTAACATACTCCCGCGTCCCGTACCCCGGACTCATACCAATTGGAGCCGACATGCCACATCATTACGCTCAGCTAATTAATTGTGATTTATCGGCTTCAAAATGTTTCGATGTACCGATTGGCGGTCGTATATCTATATATATATATATGGGTATAGATATATATATATAGCCATATGTATACATGCTAGCCATAAAAAACAAAGGGTACTGAGCGTAAGCGCTGAAGGCACAAATTTTTACTTCAGCAAATCTTAATACTGATTCGAGGCCTGTCTTACTCTAAATTTTCATAAATGATCAAATTTAAAAAAAAATTATCGTACATGGACAGAGCAGGGTATAATATAGACTATATGTAAATAGTTATTTTTCAATAATTTATACCATTTTAGTTATTATCAATCAATTTAATTACTTGGTTACATTAATCACTTAAATTTAGAAGATTAAAGAATTATTTTATATTAACGTACATGTATGCTTTATCATGGAAACTTTTTTCGTTGTATGAAAAAATAGTGGTACGCTCCCGACTTATTTTTTCTTCTTGAATACATACTTTTTGCATCTGCAGGTAGTGGAAAGAAAAATCCAATCGAGAGCCATCCATTTAAGTTACTCCTTGAAGAAGTTTTCCCCCACTGTCATATAGGAATAAACGAAAATCCAAAATTCGTCACTAAACGAGAAAAAAATCCAGGATTTTATTTTCGTATTTTTTTTGTGACGTATTGTGAAGAAAACGGTCATTCGTTGATGCGACATATTTTTATGTGGCTAATAAGCGAGTACCACTGTGAGTATAAAAAGTACATTATTCTCATCATCCCATGCCATAATTGTGTCACCGAACTCCGCGAAATATTATTAGCGTGAAATGTCGTCGGTTTTCATGGTAGAACCTTTTTTTCTCCAATGAGATTCAACAGAGGGTCACCGAAGTAAGATCATCCCCGGCGGCGTGCTTCTGAATCTATACTTATACCTACCTATATCCCTAATACGAGGAGAGACCTGGAGGACAAATCGCGGATTAAGATGAAGGAAATAAAGCCGTGAAGAAGAGAGAGAGTGAGTAAGAAATGGGCTTTGAGAGTGTGCAGGGCACGAGAACTTGACAAATGTGCGACAATATTTTGAGCGTTCCGTCGATCCGTAAGTAAATGGTTTAGAGTGAGAGATAAAAATGGAAGAAAAAGTACCGGGAGACCTACCTCGTAGCTCGTAACTAGCTGCAGGGCTCCGAGTTCCCCCCTAAGGTGCATTCAAGTTATACGGTGTGTCTTGAAAGCCATGCCGTAAATTTATTGAACAGTGGGCTGCGAAATTCTTTATTCATTTTTCTTTCGAGTACACCATTGGAAAGATATTCATATTTTGGTCGTAGCCAATCTGGTAGTCCATATTCTTAGCCATCGTAGATAGATTCGAACGTTGTTGCTCAACGCTTGCCATCGGCGCAGATAATTGACTATGTGAACATGGACTGTCGGAAAAAAATATGGTTCGGAAATTCTCTTCTGGGAATTTTGCACTATATTCATTACCCACATAGTGCAGTTTAAAAATAAATTTTAGGACAGCCTGTATATAAATGTAAATCAGGGCATACAAGTGACGAAGAGCGACCGAAAAATATCATCCATTCAAAAAATAAGTAGCAGAGTGTTATGGTATGTCACGGAAAGAGAGGAACCCACTTATATACACGCGCCAGTGATCATACGATCTTTGAAGATCTCGTAAGGGCAGAACAGGCAACTTGTTGCACAAAAATTCATGCCCGACTTCGTTTTCCGAATGACGAGGATACCTCGTAATATCGAGTCGCTCTCCCGATTCGTAATGTAAGAGTGTGTCGCCTCCAGGGGAGAGAAATTTTTCGTCCTTCGATGAACTCTCTCGTTGCACGTCGTTGTCACAACGGATCATCTCGCAGCTGTCCCCATCGTAAGGGATGAACACGACAACTTTTCGCAAATAATCTTTTTCTTTTTTTCCTTTTCTTGCCCTGAAAACCGAAAAATTATACGAAAATTGAAATATATCCTTTCCATCTGAACGTCCATTTCATCTCTTATCAATTCTTTTCCGGTACACAATTGGCGGTATATATTTATATATGCGTGTACTTGGCGTTCTTATAGCTATTATATTTATTAACTCTCGTTTAATGGAGCATCGCCATGCGACACTCGTGCGCGAGGAACGCACCATCGACGTCTCTTTCTCTCTTTCTCTTTCTAGCGGTTCTGGCCGTGTGCCGGAGCCCTTTCTTCTACCTCGTTAAAAATGACTTATCTTTTTTGTACGACTCATGTTCGTGGTATGCACAACCCGTCCTCTCCGGTACTCCTCCATTTCATCGGGTTCCTTCTCGCGAGAAATGCGAAGAGGAGTCTCTCCCCACGTTGCGATCTATGTACGGCAAAATCAAGCTCGCACTCGTTCTTCAGACGTTCTAACTATACAGGCTGTTTCGAAAGTCATGCCCAAACATTAGCGAATAGTTAGTTTGCAAAATTTCGAGGAGATATGTCCTTAGCAATATTTTTCTTCGTTACACCGTTAGCGAGATATTGATTATATTGGAGATTATCAATCCAGTGCCGCGTGAAGAACTAATGAGTATGACAAGCTCCATGGCGTACCAGACTAGCCATTAGTAAATTATTAATAACCGTGCATCGAAGTGAAAAATAGACACAGGCTTTATCTCTCTTTAGATTTTTGCGATCTACCGACTTGACAAATCATGGTCATGATGTTTGGTACAACCTGTATAAAATGTATACTCATATAGGATGAGATTGGCCACGGCACATTGAGGCAAAGTCCACCTGGTATGTCCCTGTCACTTCTATGATGAGGACTTAGACATAAAGTATACGATGGTATGCCGACGAATCTTATAAGAAAACCGAAATGACCACCTGGAGCAAAGTAGTCGAAGACGACAGGCAATATACTTACCATTGCTGGCGAATTTGTTCACTGATTAGCAAGCCTGCAGTTATTGACCCAATGAGATACATTCAACGATTTAAGAATCCCAATAGCCAGTTCATAAACGTCTTCGAATGTAGGATCACCCATAAAATTTCCTTAAATCAAATCTACCAATTACGCATGAATAACCTTGTTTGCAATCGATATAATCAATGAGAAATGGCTGGTGTAGTTTATTTGATAAGATATGGTAAAACTGCTTTAAGATCAGCGGAATGAGAACGAGTAATTCTAAATAATGCACTTTTATTTGGAACTGCCAATTTCGAATAAATACTTCGCTTCGAATGTTTTATTTCCAACTTACCTATGGATAACTATTAATCGCTATACCGTTTGCAATGATCGATTCAATAACTAGTTACATATTAGTTAGCCAGAATTCCATTCTCCACGCACGATCAAAAACAGGATAAAAAGACCAAGAAAGGATGAAGCTGCTAAATACCCGCGGCAAACTCGTACAAACGTTTGCGTTTGTGGAAAATCATGAAGAAGTAGTCACCAAGCTTGATGAACTTGGAGCACGTGCGAGACGTCTCATCCTCGTGGACGATACGTCTTACCATATCTTCTGGATATTGCCTATATGACGAGGACAAGAAAAAACGGTACTGATATCCTGCAGCTCATCAGGTAACCCGATCATGCCACACGTGAGCTTCTACCAGTCGGGAAAATACATACGGACGTTATACCTTTCTTTCCTGTTTTTTTGAATCGTGTATCTCCTCAAAAATTTGCAAGTATATGAGATTCTAAACAATTATTTATTTGGGTGATTAACACCAAATGAGTTTGACTTGAATAAAATTAATATAGAATTGAGTAATTTCAATTTTGTTCTTTACTGATGAAGATGGAAGAGTCAAGAAGCTCAAAAGGAAATGATCTCGGGACTCGAAGGGCGGCGAGAGAAACAGAGAGCGAGAGAGAGAGAGAGAGAGAGAGAGAGAGAGAGAGAGAGAGAGAGTCATCTTCTGGCTTAATAGTCGTTTGCCAAGATGCCCTAAACGGCTTTCTCTCTTTCCGTCTTTCGTTCTTCTGAAAAATCATCGCGAAGAGTCTCGAGCAGTCTCGTACGAAGACTGAATGGATCTACTGAGATTCGCGACTAAAGCAGACACTGTCGGATCTCTGTGTATATATATAATGAGACGCCTATAGTGCACATATTAGGCATCGGACGAGATCTTGCATTTCTGATATTCCCGCTTTTTCCCTGACTTCGCCTTGTTTATCGGCATAAACATTATGCTGAAGAAGCAAGCATATTGGGAGAGGTCGCAGAACATCTTTCCGTCGTTACTGTGACGATAATGGTGTTGGTGTTAGTCTCTCCCTCTTCCTCGTTGCAAGATAAAAGAAATGAGTCTGAGCCAGAGAAAAGCGTGTGCCGTATGTCTCACAAAGCGACACTAGCTGGATTTGAGTGTTATAAGGAGATCTCTGGGTATTCTTCTTTTCTGTCACCCTATTCCTTTTCGTTCATTTTTTAGTTCCCTTTTGCTTCCATTATCCACAAACAACCAATGGATTTTTGTATGCAAGACGTGAACTTACATTCTTAAAAAAAGGGACAGAAACTTCACGGAAACGCGTACTTTTTTGCCCGCGTCAGGTAAGTCACGAGACTTTTGCGTTGAAGAAAAATCATTTTTCAGTATTTACGGTTTGTGCATGACTCTGAGCTCAGTTTTGATTATCTCGACTTGCGAAAACTCATTTGCCAAAGAAACAGAAATGTGTGAAAGAAATGGAAGTTTTAAGGAATGAATCTCAAGCACAAACGTCGAATAATAATAACGTATGCCGACGAGAGGATGTGAATATAACCAGAGAGTTTATATGCTCGCGGACAGAGCGTTCAGTGAGAAACGTAGAAAAGCGAAAACGCGTGCCAGCCGCGTGTTTTTCGTTGATATATAGACTCGAGAAGCATATTTTTTATTCAACCAAACTTCCAAATATTATGACATGCAAAACGCCTCGTATCCTACCACAACAGCGAATGTTACGAGCATGTGTATTACCAGTGAAAATCCAAAGTTCTTGAATCATGAACAACGATATAAGATCGAATGATTGAAGGAGTCTGAAATTGAACACAAAAACGCACAGGCTGATCATTCTCTACTCTTTCCATTCTTCTAAACCAAAGATTCATGTATACTGACGTTTGTCTGTTTTAACAACTCGCCGAGTCGATCATCCAAGCTTATAAATTATTTTCTCTCATCGTAATCATTCACCCGATTTACCGATCGTGAAACCCCTCTGGCATAGTCTGATAAATTAAATATATACGAATTTTATTTAGTTAAAATATGTTTTGGTAAGTCCAACCGTATTTTTCGGGATACATAATGAATCATAGTCATTAAAACCAAATATTTAGTCATATGAATTTTATTCTCTCTAGTGTTTACTTCAAATCATGTTCGAAATAATGATGACATTCTATTTTTACTCAATCGCTACACGCAGGAGATTCGAAAATGTTGTTGAGTTTATAATTATGAAATTATTTTTTCAAACCGTTTCCATCCCATAAACATAGGAATTTCCAATGTTTATCATTCTTTTATTGTTCCCATTAACAAATTGATTTACAACATTCCAAAAATCTATAAAGAAGTCTTCACATCGACGAGATTCTTTGAGATTCCTTCTTAGACTACATCTTCATGTTTTCCCTCGGAAGGTTAGTTCTCTGGTCTTTTGAGGCTGCTTGAAAATACGGGGAGACTTTCGTGGCTTGTACCACACAAAATCTCCGCAGGAGCGATTTGGAATTTCGTGTAAGTGTTTTTATTGTGTACGTGTGCTGATTCTCGTTCACATAAATGTAAAATATACTTGATAGGTCCAGGGTGATTCTTTCAACGGAGTCTTGTGTTTGTGGCCAAAGGGGACACTTTCATTTTTCCTTCTGTCAAACTTACAACATATACTATATGAGCTATAAACACACATACATGGAGAATATTTGGCTGCGAGGAGATTGGGGTAAGATCGGGAGGACCGATAAAATTATACGCTAGGCCTCCATAAACGATCTCGAACTGCGGCTGTTAAAATTAAAATCTGCCGTAAAGGGCCGTACGTCGGTCTTTCATGGGCTAGCGATGAGTTACTGTGGGGGGGGGGGGGGCAACACAGGAACCTCCGTATATATATTCTTTCTCTTTCCCGCGACAAAGAACGCAACTAATACACATTCACTGAAATTGGACCCCATTTATCCTTTCGTCTCTCGCTACAATTGTCATAAATTGTCTTTTTTTCAGTATTTGATCGATGAAATATATCTCCTTTATTACTTTGAACTTTTGCATTTATGTTTTATTTACTTTCCTATTCTTTACCAATCGTAAAAAAGTGATCGAATTTCCCTATAACGAAACATTTATTAAAGGTAAATAACAACGATAATAATTCAAAAATAGTAAAAAATAAAATTTGCGACAGACCAACAACATACTCAATCCTCAAAGCATTTGTAGTTTTTCCGGTCTATAAGACAAATGAGAAATGTTAATTGTGTTCTTTAGAAATTTCATTTCGATTGTTAAGAAAATAAAATGACGCCAAGTTCAGGTTTCATTGAACAAAATTTATTGAAAGTATGACGAATAATAACTGAAATGGATGGTGACTCGAAACATTCTGTTTTTTACTTTCGATCGTTTACATCCCATAGAGTTTTTCCCACAGCGATTATACTTTGAGATATCTAAATCTTAAGATGAGAGTTGATAAAAAAAAGCATAACCGAAAATAACAAAATGAGGGGAAAAAACATATTATTTCCTTGACTCTTGACAATTTAAACCAGCTTTTTTCTGTGTTATAAGTATCCTTATGAAGAACTGGACAAGGTTTGAGATTCTTCTGGAGGATATGATCCTCGTAAAACCCTTCTACGAAGTTCTCATCCTTGTCGTGGTCGTATCATACACTAGTATATATTTTCTATGGGTGGGGAATGGTACTGGCATGCTTGGCTCAATATAATACAGTTGTGTGCGTAATAAACTCCCTGTGGCGTATCCTGCGGAACGATTGGGCACTACTTTTCATTTTATTATCGCTTTATTATTACCGTGCGAGATCCGCGGGTTTATGGTCGTATTAAGAGACCGTCTCCGTCCGAATATCGTTCTCTCTTTCTTTCTGTCCCTTATTCGCTTTTCTTCTTCCTCCATCTCATTGCTTAGTCTATACTACAGTATATGAATACACGAAAGATCCACGCTGAGAGTTTGTCGAGCACACAAGTTATATGGAGTTATATTCATCTCCAAGTATTCTTGATGTTGCTCACTTCATGACTTTTTACCACTCCATCAATTATAAAGTCTCGCGTGTTAGGAGATCACGAGACTTGTCAGAGAATTTGCTGTATCTCTAGAGAATCCAGACTGAATTATTATGCAAAAAGCCTTATATATTCCTGCACCCTTCTGATTTCTGATAGAATTCTCGCAATGTAATTTCATACATCATAATATATTAGATTTTTAACAGAATGAAAATACTCGACTATGGTTGCGTGTTTCTCCCTAATGTTCTAAAATTAAAGCTAGCAATTTGAGGATTCATTTGATCGTCCATTGACCCGTGTCAGTGAATTTGTACAGACTCGTCAATAAATAACTTTTATCTTTATTTTCCAAACAATTTCAATTCCAAACGAAATGGAATTTTTGTTAAATTATAAGAAAATATCTGCACCGAATACCTCATAAATCATTTGGCACGCACACGAATCTGCCAATATCGATAATGCAATTAAAAGACGTGCAGAATCTTTGGGAGGGCTACATGCGTATTGCATACAAAATGGCAGTGTGTGGCCCCTCTCGGAGTCCAGAGGAGAGAAATAAAAAATAAGATTACACGAAAGAGAGAATGAGGATGAGGTTGGTACATACGAGAAAGGGGAGGGGGAGTTGTGCATGGAGAAGGATGTGAGAATGGTGGAACTTTAAGTGGTCAGGATGAGAGAGTAACAAAGAGGAGGAATAACAGAACGTGAGATAAAATGTATAAGAAAGTAAGAAGATGGAGAAGAAGAAGTGAGGGTGAAGAGATGGGAAAAGATGCATGCAACAGGGTGTTGGAAAAAGAAGAAGAGAGAAAGAGAGAGACTGAAGCATCGAGAGACCCGAAGAAGTGAAGATCGAGGGTCATAGGTGAAGCCAGGCCTCTCTCGCCCTTGTGCGCTGGGCGGATCGAAAAAGATCCAATCGCGCCTTTCCTCCTGTACTCCACTATATAGACTCCTAACTTTTTTATGTATCCTCTGGCTCACCTCACCTCTCACTGCATCTTCCCCGCTCTTATTATACTCTTATTACACACATTCACATAATACATACACGTAAGCACACATATAAATGTATATATGATCGAAATTGCCCCGCGCAATGTACAACGTATCACGGGCCTCTTCTCCGTGGGCGAGCAAAACTTGCTTTGTCCTATAACAGAGAAGTCCAAATGTGGCTGGATTCGTTTCTGCTGAAGAAAAACGAATGCGCTCACTCGGAGCACTGTGTAATTGCGCTCGGCGTGAATCAGTACAATTCGTCGCCGCTATGGCGCCACTAGGTTTACGCGTCTGCTCGTTGACCTCAAATTTCGCAGCAGTATTTGCCAGTTCTGTTGAAATTTCATTGTTGTTGGATGATTGAGAGGAGTAGACTCTAAATTCATTCGATGGCTATCTCAATTTACGAATTGTATGAATAACAATAATTAGGTATCGAGAAAATTTAGATAAATATAAATTCAACATAGTCAAGAATTCATCAATCAATCGTTCTTGTCTGA
This sequence comes from Rhimphoctona megacephalus, assembly GCA_963989365.1. Taxonomy (NCBI): domain Eukaryota; kingdom Metazoa; phylum Arthropoda; class Insecta; order Hymenoptera; family Ichneumonidae; genus Rhimphoctona; species Rhimphoctona megacephalus. The sequence goes on along the minus strand of OZ022422.1, from coordinate 14,257,471 downwards.
TGATAAAGTGATTTACTACAAGCTAGCAAGTGGCTCTCTCCGCGGTAAAGTTTTCTCCCTGCATAATCATATAAATTCCTATTTCTGTTTTTTTTTTTACTTTTTTACTTTTGAGAGGCCCCATTTGACATAATTTATCCTAAAAGAATATTATATGAAAAAAAACCACAAAATGCCAATTTGAGCTCGATACTCTAAACCGTGTCTGCTAAACGACACGACATTTTCACCTTTTCCGGATTGTACCAGGATACATTATTCTTTTTTCCTTCCCCGTTCCCTCCGTCAGATGAAAGATATCCCCACGAGGTTTACGGAATTTCTCTGTTAAGATTGTACACGATGAAGGTGAATGGAAAAAGTTCAAAGGAAAATATCATCGCCTGACCATTTTTACGGGCTGTCCCGATGACAGGAGATTTTTGAGTGGAAGTAAGGAAGATCCAGATGTAGAAACACGAGAGAACATTATTTTTGAGAGATTTTTCGGGTACTTGCACCAATTAGGTAATATCTTTAGGAGGGGCAACCGTAGGGACGTCACCTAAACGATGAGAAGCTGTCGAAGAATTTCAGGAAGCATCACGGAATAAAGTGGACCATAAGCAGAGAAGTAGGGAATGAGATCTAAATATATATACGTATCAAGTATATACACATATATGTACATATCTACGTATATCCTATGGACGAGTCCTGTGAGAGGACCGCAACGATAGTGATCTTTACGTGGGACGATGAACTGAAATATCGCGCTCGTAAGAATCTAAATTGGGGTCCGAAAGGACGCTAAAAGAGGGGGGGAGGGGCGAGAGGGACCAAGGCATCAGAGTAGATCGCAGCAACGGAGGGAAACATGGAACCTTAACCATGTGGATATTTACCCCTCAGCACTTATACATGTATATCTACACCATATATGCATACAAGTATAGCGTCAACCGAACGCTCTCATCGCGAGAACGAGGCAGGTAGAAAATTTATAATTTGAAGAGCGCGTTTTGATAAAGCCTCTTCGATATACACATATATACATAGATATATATGGACATTAGTAAAAAAAATTTACATAGTCACCCGCGCGTCCCCGTCTTTGTTTCATCCTTACAACCCAAAAACCACAAACATCCCCCTTTTCTCTCTTCAAGATCGAATTTAATTGCCTCAGTAAAATATTGTCACTGTCGTATACCTGACATTTTTACGAGTTGCCATGTTTTTTTCCTCCTTTCCCATCGACTCACGTCCTCTTACAAACCATGCCACTTTATTCATTCATGTTTGAGCATATGCATACATTTTCATGCTTCAATAGACAAGTATAACTTCTATTTTTGTGCGCTATGTGACATTCGTACATAATTCTTCGATGCTGAGCTTAAAGCTCAATCACCTTTGAACCAAACATATATTCTAAGAAAAATACATGTTGGAATAAAGAAATCACGATGGTCTGGATTTCCATGGACGTTTTTTTTAGACACACAACATTTTTCGACGATAAAAACATGTTTTTTTTTACTAACATCACAAATTTATCGTCATACCTTTTAAAAATATATATTCGTTCATGAGCTGGTATAAGCATGCCCAAGAGTTTGGTACTCGGAAAGCTCGTAAAATCATGTGGGCTAATTTTTGTTTTCCAATTGAATGTAAACGAGGATACTATTGCGTTTGAATTATACCACGACAAAAGTATATACAGCAGTATCCATATATACGCATAAATATAAATATATATGGGGCATACCACTCTAAATCGACCACTTTTGAAATTCGCATTTTTTATTGATTTGATTTTTTTTTCTCTAATAGAGCTCATTGAAAGAAAGTCTGATTTTTTTCAAATTTTTATCTCAACACGTACATCGGAAACGAATTTTTGAAACAATTTCCAATTTTTTTCTTCAAATATCATTAACTCTCTTTAAAATGCAGTAAACCGAATGGATGAGGGGTCAAAATTTTAGTTTTAAAACGTACTTTCGTATGAGAATATGTAGGAATTCATCAAAATATTACATACAACAATTTTTCAAATTATAAGCGAGAAATATTATTTTCCACAGTGTTTTAACCCCCTTCGATTTTGCTGTTATTTTTTTATAAAAAACTATTATTTTCTTGAGGAATTTTAAGCCTAGTTTGATGATGGGGAAATCGTTTGTTGCATTTTTTATAATTAAATTGTGATTTTTTTTACTATTAATCATGCACAAATCCCTGAAAAATTATACAAACCGAATGGATAAGGGGGTCAAATTTTTCGTTTTGATAGGTGCTTTCGTTTAAAAATATGTCTACAATTATTTAAAGATTACATAAATGAATTTTTTAATTAAAAGCAAGAAATATTTTTTCCCGCAGTGTTATTTTCTTTTTTGATTTTGCTGTTAAATTTGTATAGGAAATTATTATTCATTTAATGAATTTTAAGACAGGTATGATCGTGGGAAAATATTAGTCTAATCAACAACAAAAATCTTTAATAAAATTAACAATTTGAAAAATAGAACTAGCTATTTTCTCACGTTCGTACTTAGCTTAAAATTCATTAAATGAATCATGCCTCCATACAAACATTAAAGAAACAAATTGAATAGTACAAGCGCTATAAAAAATGTTATTTTATCTTAGAATTGGAAAAACTAGGTGAGCTTCGAATAATTTTTCACATATTTTTAAACAAAAGTACATTTCAGAACAAAAATTTTAACCCCCTAGACGATTCGCTTTGTTCCATTTTTCAGGGAGTTATAGATAATTGATTGTAAAAAAAATCTATATTTTAATTATAAAAATATACAACGGACGATTTTCCCAAGATCACACTAGGCTTAAAATTCCTCGAAAAAATAATAGTTTTTTTATAAAAATTTAACAACAAAATCGAAGGGGGCTCTCATTGTGGAAAATAACATTTCTCGCTTAGAATTTGAAAAATTGTTGTATAAAATATTTTGATGAATTCTTACATATTCTTATACGAAAGTAGGTTTTAAAACTAAAATTTTGACCCCTCATCCATTCGGTTTACAGCATTTTTCAGAGAGTTATTGATATTTGAAGAAAAAAATTGAGAAATTAAAAAAAAATTCGTTCCCGATGAACGTGTTAAGATAAAAAATTGAAAAAAATCAGACGAGTTCCTTTCAATGAGCTCTATTACAGAAAAAAAAATCAAAACAATAAAAAATGCGAATTTCCAAAGTGGCCGATTTGGCGTGGAATGCCCCATATATAAACCTGAATGCTGACGTATATATTAAAGATACGACAGTTTTATCGTTTTGAACTGGACAAGTCATAAAGAATGTTCAACTCCTTCAAAAATATACACATATATTATAGTTCGCGGATATACATATATTCAAGAGTTGTGCACTCGATGTATCGGGCCAATACACATTACATACATAAAGCATATCGTCGGAGGAAAAACGAAACGCGGGCAAAAAAACAACGAGAAAAAAAAACGTTAGCAAAATGTCACGTTACTGTTAAAAAGCCTCTCGGGAGAGTGAAAGAGTGAAGAGAGGGAGGAAACGAATGCAACAGGAAAAAAGAGAGACGCTGTCGATGCCGTGAGGTAGATTCGTAGAGGATTACATATCGAAGCACGAGAGAGAAAGAGAGAGAGGGAGAGAGTTAAACGCGTAGGACCACCGGGATCGATGCTGCTACTACTGCGCTACTGTGTGCTGGATGTGAAGAGACTTTCTCGCTCTCTCTGCTCTTTTGCTCAAGTCTGCGAGCTTGATGGTCCTTGTTCCGGGCACAGCAGTTTGGGATCAGCAAAATACACACATACTAATATCTGGACACGAATATAGCCGCAGAAATAATCGTCAATAGGAGTTTGCAATCGTATTGGGCGAAACACAGGGAAGAAAGAGTAAAAGGGAGAGAAAGAGAGGAAAAAGAGCAAGTAGAAAAAATCAAAAAGAAAGGGAGAAAAAAGAGAGTAGATAGAAAAACGAATGAAGAGATGTATAGATTGAAAATGTACACGGAGAAAACGGATCTGTTTCATCAAGTAATATTTAAAATGTTCTTTTACAATATTCTCTATACTTTGTACAGAATATGAGAATTTAGATAACAGTCACAATGAGGCATTGTAATTTTTGTAACTCACAGCTTTCCTTTGAGCACGATCTAAATAGTTTTATATAAACAATAAATGATATTGTGCGGAAAAACAATATTTCGATGTGCCTTCATGAAATATTTACAATGTCCTTTAGGAACTATAACTGATGAGTAAACATGCCTTGAAAGTGAGAAACTTTGAAAACCAGCATAGTAAAAATTCACTTTTAATAAGAGAATAAATACCAAATGCGTGTTAGATTTCAGTGCAGGCTTTGTATATTGTTTCATTGTAGTAGAACTCGTTGTCTGGCATAGTAATTTTTCGATTCCGTATTGTTTATGTTGCTTGATGGTTAGCGTAACTGCTACTATTTTGAGATATATTGGCTGCTCGATTCTCGCTTTCACCGCTTCGTGGCGCAGAACGCCGAGACTTTTCTCACATGAGACATAACTTTACCTATTTTTACATAAAACATATACGGCTTAATGCTTTCTCTATACACAGAGAATAAATATGTCGTGTAAGTATCTAGCAGACTGCACCAAGCAAAAGAAATGATTTGTTTTAACTACATATTGAATTATCTAATGCATGTAATCCCAACGCATTTTTTACTATGCACATTTTAGGACAGGTAACCCTGGTCCTGTTCAATGGATGAGTCGAATTAGCAAGGCAGATATTTAACAATATTACTAAGTTCGAGACATTTACCGTGTTCTAATATAAATTTTGATGCTACAAAGACAAAATTTACTATGTCACGAAATATAAATTCTGATACAACAATGACAAAATGTACTATGTCGCTATATACATTCCAACGCTATATATAATGACAAAATTTGCCTCGAGTATATCGATTTTTTACTATGCTATTTACTATATGAACCACAGCGTTTTTACTATGCCAGGTAGAACTTTTTTTTCCGACCTTTGAATACGTGCTAAAATTTGGTACTGTCCTCAAAATATTATGCTGTTTTAACATTAATCCTCTGGATTTCTAACAGTATTTGTTTGAATTTTCGTCCCCTTTTTCTCTGTGATACAGAGCGAGAGATAGAGAGGTAAAGGGAGGGAGAAAGGCTGGTTGTGGTTTTTAATTATGTTGATAATCAACGCGTGGCATGTCTATGGTAATCGTTGACTAGTGAGAGAAAACCTCCCGCCTATTCACCTCCCACTTTCACTCTCTGTTCACGCTCATGCTCAACCACGTTGGTCCATTCTCTCTTTCTCTTCGTATGAAATAAACATCTTTCTCTCTCTTTTTGACTCTCTCTCTCTCTCTCTCTCTCTCTCTCTCTCTCTCTCTCTCTCTCTCTCTATCTGGTTGTCGCACTCTCCCTTTTTCTCGATTTCTCTCTTCATCTCTCTCATTTTGTATTCTCTCGCGGGATGTCCCGTATAGCTTTCTCGCGAAATCGCGCTTCATCGGGATTTACAGAGCCGTTATAGTCGGCTGCGGCGCACGAACGATACTCTTGATAAGTATGTCTATAGAGGCAGAATGAAATAGAAACACCATGATGGAGTTTACAGGGACTCGGTGATGCTCGAAATTACTCGAAAGTTATTATTCATGAAAATTAGAGTTTCGCGAGAATTATTTCCCCAAAGGAACGACATTTTTCATTTATCATGAAATATTTTGCCGTTTGAGAGGCCTTTATCTGTGTTTTAACTGACATGAATGTTTTAACTCCGCAAGTTTCTAAATAAAAAAATAATGTTCAATTTGCGACGAAATGTCAACGATTGGATTATGAAAAAAAATCAAGACGAAATGCATCAAAAATTAATAGCACGCTTGTTGAAATTGAATAATTTTATCCAATGATTATTTTTCATGTAGCTCTTAAAAAAATCGATGAATTTTTTATTTTTTAATACAATATTTTCCACAATGAACAGCAAAATTTGTTTTTTATTTTCTGAATTTATAGAGCGCGTCTAGCTCCTCTATTCGTAGACAAATTAAAAACCTCTCACTTAACATCTTTTAAACAATTGAAAAATGTGCCAAACGTGTTTAACTATAAATCATTTACTGAAACTTCTGGTATCAGACACGTTCGAATAGGCGAGTCAGCTTTCAACCCTGTGTGGACCCGGTTTCTCGTAGAGACTTAATATATCGATCGAGAAAATCTCCAGCGAGTCTACCTCTCATGCAATAAATAGAATTAACGTCCTATCGTCCCTGCAGAATGCACCTATCCCTCTTGCTTGCTTTGGGACAGTGCTGGAGGAGAAAAAAGATGAAGACAGAGAGGAAAAGAGATGGAGTCACGGATAACGAGTTATCGTCATATACATACATGTATACAAGTACCCAGTGCAGTGAAAATTTATATCGTACGATCAAGAAGCGAGTATTGATTGTATTCATTTCATTTATTTATTTATTTATTTTGTTTTTTCCTTACGAGATCGTTATTGGTCATGTTCAATTATACCTTGACGTCACTACATAATCGAGAGCATAGTGTATATCGCTATGGAACATTTATTAATTATGCTATACCTGCATGGACACATATATATATATATTTACATGTACTCGAAGAAAGAGGCGTGCCAAGGAACGTGTGAATGGAGTTTTCAAATGAATTGGAATAAAAGAGGACACTCTAGCATTGGCCTACATCGATTCATACTGCGACGAATCGTATCGAGCATGCAATGAATCCTCGATGCATGAACTTCCTTTTTATTGTATCTTCCAATTCAGTCTTATAAAGAAAACATGCAACAGGAATTTATTAGTATATGTATTATTGTATGTATATGTGATTTTTAGTGTGATATAAATGTATGAACACCATGAATGTATTTTCAGGAGAGTTTGTATAGATAATACGAGGAGAAGGCTACTCGCAACGTTCGCTAATGACGGGAAGAGATACTACCGATACCTCTAATTAATTCCACCTATCTCCTCGATATACAAATGCCTCCGGTAAGTTCGCGCGTTCCGCGTTCGACCTGCACCCAATGCACGACCGTATTGGTTTTATGTGTACAGTATCAACGACAAGAACACGCTATCGTATGGTATCGTTTTTCCAATTTTATTTTTATTTTTTTGGCGTCAGATTATTTGAATATAATTATGTTTACGTTGCAATTCGGTCTACTCAGGATCGTGGATTGTCACAAAAATAATCACTCTTTTAACGGGACAGACCTAGTTGGAACGTCAAAAAAAAGGCCTTTTTTCCGATTTTTTTTTGGTCAAACGATAAAATAATTCACAACAAAAGTTCTTCCGTTTAAAAGATACATATGTAATGTATATGTTGCAATTTTTTCAACGCAATACATATCGAAATAAGCTGGTGACCGTCAATTGCCGAGGACGCTGCAAAAAAAAACACGGTTTGCGGTGATCAAGCTCACGCTGCAACGGCTCATCTGAAACAAAAAAAACGGAGGGGATTTTTAGTTAATGATATAATGCTCCAGTTGAACGAAGGGTTTTGAAAAATTTCCATTTTTCACAAAATGGCGGCCGTTAAAAGTCAAAAGTGTTTTTTTGACCAAAATATCAGTTCCATTTTTTGCTATTAAAAATAAAAATAATTATCCAAAAAAAAATCCTTCGTTCATATGGAGGACTACCATGTATAGAAGAAGTGATATAAATTTCAACCCGATCGGTAAAGCCGTTCTCGAGCTACAGTGATCACCGACTTCAAAAACATGGTTTCGAGAAAAACGCACTTGAAGTCCGCTACCTGCTTACCTATGGCTCAGACACGACGTGCTACAAAGTCTTGTATTTCGGCGAATAATGGTCCGATTTACATTTACCTGGGCGGAAAATGTTCGTAAGAGATTCTACTTTTTGAAAATGAAATAAAAAAAAAATCGATTTTTCGAAAATTCTAACTAGGTCTGTCCCGTTAAAAAAGATTTAAATGGTGATACCGAATCAGCGTAGATAATTATCAAATTCTTATTAAAGTGGCATATATTAAACCTAAAAGGTTGAAAAATAGTAATTGAAAAAAAAAATTCGGAAGCGTCCACGATTTGTTCTATTTTTAAAAAAGTGGAACACGGCTTAATACACGGTATAGTGAAAAGACCACCTCAAAAAAAAAAAGTTCAAATGGCACCATTTGGTAAAATACATATTAAACATCTCTTGTATCATACCGGATTTTCAAATAATCAATTTTTAACAAAATAGCAAACTGTCAAACAAAAAAAGTGATTTTGAACGCAACGAGTGTGCTAGTTTTCTGCAAAAGCAAAAAAAAATTAAAACCCATAACAGAATCGTTCGGTATGAGATTGTGAATAAAACGAAGATTTAAAACTTGAGCAAATCGGTTGGGTACTTTTTATGATAAGTATATCTGGTACCCGTTGAAGCGTTTTTTTTTTACATGTTCTCGTCACAACGCTGTTCCGCAGCTGTTTACAATATTTTTTCAAATAAAATGAAAAAAAAAAATTGTAAACGTTTTTTCAAATAAATTTTTTCAGCTTCGAGAACGCTCATTATCCAATTACTCTAACAATTCCCCAAATTTTGTTTTTTTTTTTTTTATACGTTTTTCACCTGTCTAAGTGTACATGCCTTCTTAATAATAATTTACAGTGCTCACAATTCATTGAAAAAAAATCATTAATCAACTAGACAATGAGTTCAAAGTTTATAAAGAATCAAACTTTTTAATTCCCATCTGCCCGCACAGGTAAAAAGACGGAAGTTATGCGCTTGACCGCAATCAACTGATATTGAAGATTTTTTATTCAATTCAAGCGTTTTTAAAATCCAAGTATTTTTTCTGTAGATTACTCGTATTCAGTGTTTTATTCTATCGTATTTTTAGCATGGAGATACATATAAAAAAAAAGATGCGTATACATATTTCAATATGTGCATGAGTTTATGTTTATTGTACACGTTGCCTTCTATATATTGAGGAAAACAGCAAAATATCCAAGAACATAGTAGTGCATATACGCAACATGAGAGACCGAGGTGCGAACGTTTTGCGTGTTATGCGAAAAAAGCTAATGTCGTAAATATTTTTTCATCAAAAGGGGCCGAAGGAAGAAAGCGGTCTTTACTTTACAGAGGAAATAAAAAGAATCGGACATACGTTAACATTTTTTCATTTATATACTCGTACGACGTATGTATGTAGCACATGCATAAAACGCGCAAATTCAAGCGGAGACAGTTTTATATGGTCGAGTGAGTTCTGGTGGTTCACACTGTTTTTTATTCAAAAATTTTAGTCCACTTTGCGTCTCATGTTAAGCGAAAAACAAAACCGTTTGTTACTCGCTGAGAGGGCAAAAGTTGCAAGTTACATTAAATTATAATAATGAAGTGAGGGAAAACATTCTTTTTAAGTTGACATAAAGTTTACGAACGATCTACAGAGACGAAGATCGTCTTTCGATGTCGATAGTCTTGTAAAAGCGACACGAAACGGTGCAGCAGAAAACTACCGTTGTTTCGGGGCCAGAAACGTGCATCAAATAAATATTTATATATATTTATATATATATATATATATATAAACATATATATGTATGTTTTGATACGATCGACAAAAACGTTTGCAGTTGAATCCCTCCTCTCATTTTTGTTGCGATGATTTTTTTCGATCGATATGAGCCAAGCAGTGAGTCGGTCCACGGAATTTACGACAATATCTGATAACAGTTAGTGAAAAAAATCGTGTAATATAGCGCGAAAGACAAAAGGGCGAACTTCGAACATTATAAATTGCATCAAGAGCCAAAAGTACACGATATGTACAAAGCGTTTGTACCAAACATTTTTTTTCTCGTACATTTGGGTGCTACCGATATGCTGATATATACTTAATGCAGTCGTAAAGTGGATTGAAAGGAAGTAAAGTGAACGAAACCGTGGCGAAGAGTTTTTTTCATGTGCATTATGCATGCGAATGGTATAAAGTTGCGTACACTCTGAGAAAAGGGAAAAGTAACACTAGCTTTCTGCGATCCGCTGCAATGGTCGGTCACCCTGAAATCGACAAAGGTATCGTATTGTTTTCATTAAGTACACAATAAATCATATATATGATACTTAACATTGATTATATTTTCAATTAAATAAATTGAACTTTATTGCTTCTATATCGATTTGAAATTCGTACGAGTGTAGAAAATAAATACGAAAGAAATGTAAGAAGACTCCATGACGAACACAACGATATCGTAAATATTTTATAAAAAAGGTATTCACACCTTCTTTTCTTAAATAACGTTGATTATTGACTCAACATATTTTTTATTAATTGGGATATTATTTTTGTCAGAAAATATGAAATATCATAATCATGAAATATATTTTTCATATTAATCGAAAGTAAAATAATTTCTTCAGCCATAAGTTTCACAATTTAAGGCCCACCTCAGATAGGACTCAGTCTGACAGATAATGTATTTCTCGCCTGTCTATATACGACTATTAGCTACTGTCAGGCACACCGATTTAATCAAGAGCCGCGTTATTGAAAGAGGGTGTACAGGCGTGAACACCGTTTGTTTGGTCATCTATTAGGCAATAATAACCGGGCGTTGTATGCAGTGTGTTTGTGTGTAAAGTTGCCCCGTTATTCGTAAAATACATGAGAAGAAGAGCGAAAAGAGTCCATGTGTGCACGTGAATGTTAACTGTGTGCGTTTATTCGGCCTTGTCCCGGTCGCGAGCGAGGTAAGGATAATTTATTCCCGACTAGGGCACCCTGCGGCCCTCAGCCACGCCCTGCGCCATCACCACACAGTGTGTGTTGCTTTCGTGCAGACCTCTAGCTCTCTTTACTCCGTAGTAAGATAAAAAGAGATAGTGAGAAGTGAGGCAGGGCGAGAGAAAGAGAGAAGAAGGATAGAATATACTTTGAATGATGCAACGAACGAAGAACGATGCCACGCGTGCTTGTCGGTCCTCCCTCTCTAAGCACACCTCACAACCTCTCGACCCGCCACGCACAGCTTCTTTATAAAGTAGCATCTGCAAACAAACCACGTCATAAACACACCCCTAACGGCAAATATACCTCGAACTATCTTATTTCTAGATATTTTCGAACGTATGTCATCTGTCTGAATTTGTAGTGCTTTGTCCTAGTAATAACGAAGAAGGGTCGACGTAGACGGTACTAATTACTTTTATGGCTACTGTGACTTCGTTATGACTAGGAAAAAAAATTATTTGCATGTTTTTGCAGCTGATACACGAATGAGGTCAGAAAGAAAGCAAAGGATGAACAGGATGATGTCTGTACATACTAATATTTACTATATGTGGACTACGTAGACGAATATCGACGAAAGGATAAGGAAGAGTGCACAAAGTTTTGAGTGAAGATGGAGAGGGCACGGGACAAGGAGAAAACGACTGGAGAACGGAAAGAAGGAGGAGCGAAGGAGAAACAGTAGGAAATACTTGTACAAAAATGTATAGAATCGAACGTATGCGAATCGAGGTTCTCGAAACGCTAAGATTGAAAGAACGAAGACGAAGACTGAAGTTCCCTGATTCGGATGCTGCGCTTCTGTGATGCCGAGAAGAGCGCGTTTAGCGGGCACTTCTCTTTGCTATAACCAGGTTCGAGATGCTCGCGCGCGGGAATGCATTCAAGGCCGCTTCGAATGTGAACGCATAAACATGCCATGCGATCGTGGACGCCCATCACTCCCTATAATAACAATAAGAATCGCCCGGTCCAGCACTTCGACGTTCACTTTGCTGCCAGCTCTTCTCTCTTCCTTTCTTTCTCTTTCTTTCGTTCACTATCCTCCTGCCAGATCTTCTATGTACATGTGTTCGCTGCCAGGGTACTAAAAAGCCCACGGCTCACATCACTTTGCCCATCGAATCGAACAAGTTACGTCTTTCTTTCTCCAAGCACAATTGTTGTATATAGATCTTTGCTACTTTCTGCACTCTTCCTTTTCATCGCAGGAACCATGTGACTGCTACTCTTCTCTCTATCTTTTTCCCTTTCTCTTCTCTTTTATACGTTCGCGACAGTGCGGAGATCCCACGTGATTACGGCCGCAAGAGCGTCTTCACAAATCACTCTGCGGTCGAGAAAGCCGCGCGCTTCTCGATCACTATTTCCATCTCGCTCTCTCTCTCTTTTCTCCTCCTTACTCTTTTCTTTCGCTTTTTGATTTCAGCTCACTTACACCCTTCCCCTGTCTTTGTTCAGCGAGTAAAGAGTCTACGTTTCCAAGCGAGAGGAAATTCGTTTTCTTTCCTCTGTTATCCGACGTCAATATTAAAATTCATCGATTTTATTTAACACAGGTTATAGAATAAAAATTCGTAGCATCTTATGTACACTTTTCGGACACATTTTATCATCATTCAAATTTGTCCTATCTTCCACGTGTAATGAGAAATAATTCTCTGATTTTTCAATTCACAAGAATTAAACATTGGTTACATTTTTTTTATAATCAAACGTTTTATTGCTGCGAGCCAAAGGGTTTTGATGTTCAGTGACAACTTGAGGTGATCGCACGGGCGATGTTGTAGCTTCTTTTATGTTGTAAAATTTGTAGACTGCGCAAAAAGCTTCTTCTACTTCCGGCTTATAATCGAAGCGATCGCCTTTTCACAGGTTCGCCTGTACAACGTATGAGTCCTGCTGAGTTTTTCATTTGGTATATATATATATATATATATATATGGATAGATGGACTTGCAGAAGTTGGCGACCAGATTCATTGGATGCATCGAGTGGCCCCCAGCACACTTGCACAGTCATCTCCCTCTCTTTCTCTTTCTCTCTTGGTGCCTCTCGATCGCCCCCGCATAACACAGCAGCCGCATTCGCCGGTCGCACCGCCGCCGCCAGCCAATTAAATAAATATTCGTTGACATCACGGCCGCGTCGCTCCTACAAACTGGGCCCCCTCAGCGAGAGAAGTGGATACGAAACGGAGCGGACCGAGAGGTGCTCATTCCCGTCAAACTCACCTCTCTTCTCTTCTCTTTTGTATATATATATATATATTTATATATGTATGGATATATACATATAAATATATGGTATATA
>OZ022422.1:13228170-13527101 GCA_963989365.1 Rhimphoctona megacephalus | reverse complement strand
TTCTGGTGGACAGTCTAGAATAAATACGTTAGAACATAGAATCTCTTAAGGTTCTCGAAGGTCGTAAAGTTGAAGATTTATTGCTTCCTCATGGCTGGGTGGGGGGGGGGGGGGGGGGGTGGTATGGGTGAAGAGATTCTAACAAATTTTGGAAATAGTTTAGTTCATAAATGTGTGAACTTTTTCTCGAGCAAGTCATGTGACGCGTATAGCCGATAAAGATCATTCCACAATCTACTTTTTTTTCGTGAACAAGTTTTGTGTGATAAACAAGTATCAACTATGTCTGGAAATCGAAAGCAGCTTACTAATATGCAATAAAACGAAAACGTTCCTGGTAATGATGATTTTGATCATTATAGATCAAAGAAAGTTCGATACGTGTTTAGCGAGGAGCAAAAAAATGCTCTTGATGAACGATTTCAAATTTGCACCATCACAGTGTACTATCGTATATTATATTATCAGGACTGTGACACGGGACTCTATCACACAGGACATCTGCCCAGACTGTAAATAATCTTCAATCAATTCGGGAAAGACGAGTAAGTATTTTTTCTCATATTTTGAAGTTTACAAAAAATTGACAATCATAGCTGATTAGGATTTTTTTTGTTTTTGATCTGTTTTAGAAACAGTAAACCATGGTCATCGTTCGAGGAAAAAAATATGTCAACTTACTCTCTATTCTACACTACACGCATACATACACACAAATAATATTTAACCCTAATTTCTGTATTAATATTCCTTTTATGATGTAATAGATAATTAATGTAAACAAAAAGGGTTTGAACATTCATTTCTTTGCCAGACCATCTATTTTCAGCTATCCTTCTAATCTAGCCATCTCTGTCCCATTCACTATCCTTCCGACCATCTCTCTTCCACACACCTCGTTCCCCTCTGGGCCTACAGCTGGGTCAGGTCGTGGCGAGGGGTATGCGGGGGAGGGGAGTGTAGTAGAAGAGTTAGAGGGCATTCTGGACCAAGTCATGATGAGGGATATGCGGTATCGGGGGCCCTGCCCCTGCACCGCATACCCCTCACCGAGACTTGGTCCAGAATCCCCCTAGCTCTTCTACTATCGGTCGATCAGGTGGGTACACAGGTGGGTAGCAGTGGGTACGTAAATGGCAGAAGATACCTTATGATGGAATAATCAATAGGTAATGAAATAAAGTTCATGCGAACCTTCTCCATATGAAATAGGCAACCCAATGGTCATTTTGAAATAGTCTGCCTTAGAAATTATACAACAACCTTCTGATTCATAGAATTATTTTAAATAATTTGCGTGCTCACTTTAGGTGATGCTGCTGTTGAATTGCATTCGAATGATGATATATAAGCCAATCTGAATAGTTGATCCCATGCGGTGGTGGTAACGTGGCTGCCCAATGCATCACACAAAGTTTGTAGGGCTGGACTCACAATCGGCGAAACTGGAAAACAGTGACTTTTGTAAATAGACAATTTTTAAAGATTCTGTTATTTGAAATTAATTAGCACAATTATTGATTATATTAAGATACTAGCAACATTATAAAAATCGTTTTACTGTAACTTTTGACATATCTACTTTCCGAAATATATGGTCAACCTATCAAGAGACTCGGTATAATTTCAGAACAATGACAATAATTTGACGCTACATTTCGAGTACTCGTTGAGTTCATTTTCTTTTCATAAAATAAAATGCGCTGCTAGGGGTAAAACTTCGTTGATGGTCTGAAAAATTACGAAGAATTAGGTTTAGTTTCGCCGTTCACGGGGTTGCATTTTTGACGAGTCTTTCTTGAAATAGATCACGTAATACTCCTGCTTCCTATACTGTAACTAAATGCCTGGAATCGACATTTGTCCCGAGGTTTCCTCCTTTACAACAGATGGAGATTGAGCCAACATTGCTTGAAGGAGTATACACTCATGCTCACTTGAAACACAACGATTGATTTTTGTCGATCTTGGGCTCAGATTGATCGACTCAAAATAAATAAAGTCGTTTATCATAACAAATTTGATCAGCCATCGACTAAGACTAGTCTCGCTTCTACAGGATGCAAACTGACCGATTGACAATGGATTGATGAAAGTGATGTAAGGTTATCAAAAATTTTACATTTCGAAAAAATGGACACTATTAGTGATACGGCATTGCAAATGATATCCTATGCCATGAAAAATTCAACCCTGTTATTTTTATGATCCAATCCACATTAACGCGGTCGTCTAGTGTGAAGGTTGTTTTTTTTAATGCTTTTTGGGGATTTTTTTTTTGACAAACCATTAAAATAATATGATTTATAAATAATATATCATTTTTATTAACATTTAAACAAACTTTGTGAATTTTTTGAAGTCAATATATTGAATATAATCGGAGATACACCGCCCAACAGGAACACGTATAAAAAAAGGGGTGCCCCATTGCTGCCATGATTCCGACCGTTCTGCTTATCTGAAATCAAAAAACCAAACGCCATTCTAATTGTGAGATTTGAGGCTCCACATGGAACTAAAATGAAGTCAGAATTCCAAGAAATAATTTTTTTTTTACGCTTTAGAAAAAAAATTCAATTTTTCGCACTTTTTTGGGGTCTATTTAGCTGGTAAAAAGAAAACTAACGAAGCAATATTAATTATTTTAGTTCAACTTGTAGTTATATATATAGTGAAGATGCTGTATAAATTCGAGCAGAATCAATTAACTAGTTTTTGAGATATCATGGCAGCAGTTTGAAAAAATCGTGTTTTGAGAAAAACGCGTTTGAAAGTTATTGTATATAATTCATAATAAAAAAATGGTCTCACCATCAATCTGCTATGCCTGGACCATAGAGTACACCTTCTTCTTCTTCAAATAAGTCATGCAAGGCCGTTTTCTCTTCCCTGTTTGAAATCCGGGCTTATTTGGCGAAATCACTCAAGCGTCTCTCTGAGCGGTCGATGCGAGAATCGTTACGCTGATGGACGAACGCTTGGGCATTTAGGCCAATGTTTACTCTCATGACTTTCATCAGCTTTAGAATAGATTCGAACCCTTCGTTGAAAATTAACACTGTAAGAAATGTGGCGATTTCAACGACTTTTGCACTAGAATGAAGATGCTTCGCAGCGAAAGTCCAGATTAGTGAGTTTAGCAACTCATTATTGTTTTGAGTCTCCGCTCCCAAGCACTTGGTCAATAAATCGTCTCTCGACAAATGTCCATAGATTGGCTTGATAACTTCCTGAACTTTTTCAGAAAGAGGCTGTAACGCATTTGTATAAACGGTCGAAGCAGCTATATATATTGTAACGGGACCGTAGAGGCGCCCACCTCCATCGCGCCTAGACAGAGATAGTCGCTCTGAGGAGTCGGGGTGACGTCCTATTCGCGCGCTATCGCGCTCTCCAACCAATAAGTCACACCCCCCTGTCCATGCTATCGATAGACAGACACACTATAAGGCCGGGGTGACGTCACACACGCGTGTCTTTGTGCTCTACGCTCATTAAGGTAGTAGTCTGGTAACTTGGCTTGGAAAAATCGACTTTTTTTTTACATATTTCGAAAGTACTATATATTAAGAATATACTGTAAAAATTTTAGACCGAAATACGAAATATTGACGAAGTTATAGCACCTATACGTAAGCGCCTCGTAGTTGCGCGCGCTGAGCCGCACGGCACGTTACCTTCGAGCATTCGATGCCTTTGTGTTTACTAAAAGTTTAACCTGTTTATTCCCAAACATTTATTTTGGAGCTCTTACATGGAAATTAGTGTGCGATCGTTACTTCGTGCATAAACATCTTCGAAGAGCGTGAAAATGGATCGGAAGTGCAAGTATGATTTTTCGATAAAAAATCTGTTATTAAAACTTTAAACGCGTTTTTCTCAAAATAATGTTTTTTGGGCCGGCGCAGGTAATAAAAAATTTTCTATCCAACCGATTGGGCTGAAATTTGGATATGTTATTCTACACATCAATAGCTCTCGCAGGGACTAGGATCTTTTTTTCGTCCCTAACTTTCCATTTTACAGCCCGATTTCCAATAAAAAAAAAGTAATTTTTTTCGAAGTCCGCCATTTTGTTATGTTCGAACAAAATTGTTTAATCCTAGTTCCAACCAGAATGACAAGCTTACAGAACAATAATCTTTTTGATTTTTTTGTTTCAGAAGTCCTCAAGCGGCGAAATCACCAGCGCCAACCACCTACTTTTTTTTTTAAGACGCTCACTTCAGTGCTCAAAAACTATAACAAAAATTAAAAAAAAAAAAAAAATTGTACACTTTTAGATACTAGTAATAATATATAAAAAAAATCAAACAGATTGAATTTTATTTTCCCCTAAAAAAAATTTCCCGAAAAAAGCATTAAAAAAACGTGCAAGTTACCAGACTACTACCTTAAGTCACACCTCTCTGTCTACGCGGTCAGCTAACTGAGCACACCTCTTGCCTACGTCACAACGGCTATCGACATGTGAGACAACAGCCTATCAGTCACGCCTCGACCTTCTCACGCGAGAGAACACCTTCTCGCACAAGATAGACTCCTGATATCTACGAGGAGCTCCGAGCACCGCGAATCGTTAATAATAATCAACTTATTAACAATGCGAGGTGGGGAATTATTCAGTGGGACTCTTGACTACCGCAATCATCTCTTCAACCGAATTCCCACCTGTCACCACTCTGGCAACTGGAAAGGGAGTACTCTCCTCTCACCCCTGGGTCTATTTAATGGCGCGCACAGGGAGCTCCGCATGCATTATTCGTCAAATTTTTGGGAGTCAACTTCAAACGTTATTAATCGACAATTAAGGGTAATGTCTCATAATAACTGTTGAGCATTGCTCCTTCATATTAAATTCAACCTGAGTTCGTAATTAGGACTCTAATTCTGTGGGATGCCCCAGCATTGCACTGGAAGTCGGACCTCAGAATTAGAGCGTTAGACGGGTGACCATAGGTAGGAGTCAATTAAATAAATTAACAATTCGCGTTAAAGTCAATACAGAAATAATCAACTAGACAAATTTCGTGTGAGTTACGATTATTATGTAGGTCTGAATGCCAAGATTTATTTAAACAACCCTTTTAAGGAGGCATACCCTCTACCTAACCGACTCACGTTAATTCTGAAGTTTAAACAGTAGTATTTTAATTGGTCAGACTCACTGACCCTTCGTATGCTAAAATTCGCCCCTTTAGCATTCAACGAGATTCATTCTCGTCCCGGCATGAGATTGTTAAATCAATAAATGATAAAAATTTAACTAATCGCTATTTAACACGTCAGCTTCTCTGACACTTCGTAATCCTGGCCTACAGGATTCCAACGGAACAAGTATTCCGTCTCGCCTATACCCTAGTTAATTCTCTCTATCCTTAAACTATTGCTTCATCAGCTTCTCTGGTGTATAAATCACACATGAAATAATTATCCCGAAATTACTGTTCTCACATCAATCTAAGGGCAAAGTCACACTAGTTCTCTTGTCTATATAAAATCTAGTTCTGCTCATTATAATCACAACTGGACGCCTCGTGCCAGTGAGACCTCGGACAGTGTGTAGGAGACTTGCGGTGACGTCACACGCCACAGAGACTATCGAGAAATTCGGCGCTCCGGCAGCGATACCTCCTTCGCGCGTATACTTCTCTACCACCTTTCCCACCTTCCGAGTTCGTTTTCACGCTTAAATTCGTAAAAATTGCAATAGTTAAAATACCAAATCGCTGCAACCAACTTCTTATCTTATATCTTGTCATCTTAAGGCGACTAACGACATCATAAAGAAAGTTAACGAAAAATTTTTCCCAATTGTAAATTCACTACAGAATTCTTGTCAATTTTATCTTTTCAGCAGCGATCTCTCTCACATTCACACGAATGCCTATGATGAAGGATCCATTGCATTGTACACAAAAGCGACAATCATCACCCTGAGGCTTATATTTACAACAAGTGTATTGTGTGAGAACGCTGCTGCGTCTAATTTCATAGAGCCATCCTCCTCTAATTAAATTTATAAATTTTTGTTTAAAAAATGGCAATCAACTCGAGAGTCCCGAACCCCAGTTCCTCACCTCCCGAGGACAGTATCGCTCCCGGAGGTCACGATCAAAAAGGAAACGTTTCAATATATATTGTGACGGTTTTTTTTGGTACCGTCTACAAAAATGTAAGACGAATAAAGGAAAATATTCTCCCATCTTCTTTGCTCGATACTCCGGCCACGTTACGACCACGCAAGGCTTTTTCTGTAAAAGGAATAAATTAATAGAAAATTAATTCGCGTCCCGCGACCATATTTCTCTATTTTTCATGAGTAATTGGGGAAAACAAGGAAAAGGAGATAAGGAAGGCCAATCATCGTCATATTATTAATGTATTTCGAGCCAGGCTCATACATTTGGCTATCTTTCACCTCGCATTGGTTTCATGGATCCAGGATTCCCGCCAGAAAAATCGAGAAAAGGGCGAGGGAGGAGAAGTTCCGAACGAAAGAATATTCAAGAACGTTTGAGAAACGAGATTTTTCCTCGTCATTACCGGCGAGCGCTTCTTCCCCTTCAAAGTAACAGGGCAGTACAAATTACGATAATCTCCCGAGTACGATGATAATTGTTAATTTTATTTTATAAATTGTTAATTTCCCGTTAAGCGTTAAGGGTCCGACAATTAATTGAAAAGTGATAAGGGAGCCAGGGGCAAACCATATTATGAATGACTAAAGAACAAGAATTTTTGACAATAAATATTACCCATTAACGCCGAAGAATCGTGTTTTTTTTTCTCATTTTCAAGCTAGATTCTTATCATCGAAAAAAAATCATTTGCAAATAAAAAATATGTTCCCTTGTACTTTCGAGTGTCCCCTTTCCGAATCCGGAGTCAAAATTGAGTTTTGTCCATTAGAAAAAAATATGGCCGTTTTTAAACAAAAAAAACCGAAAAAATCGAAGACATTTTTTTTTCAATATTTTTTTTCTCATTGAAGACGCGCGAGGACCCCCCCTTTTCCTTCAACCATGAGTGCACAAAATAGTTGTAGTTTAAGAATATATTTTTTTAATTTGTCGACATTGACATTTTCACCCCCAAAATGGCGCTTTTCATCCCTTCAGCAGGAAGACAATTTTCACTCTCGGTGCCCGACAAAAAAAATATTCAAATCTTAACGAAAATTGGTATCCCGGGGTTTGCAAGGTCGCTGATTACGATTCCGCCCTCAAAATTCGAAAATTCAGAATGGCGGATCCAATATGGCGGACCCAAATTCAAAAACTTACTTGAATCGGATGAAATGTGGCACTCGGGGGTTTTCGAGGTCGCTGATTACAAATCTGCCCTCAAAATTCGAAAATTCAAAATGGCGGATCCAATATGGCGGACCCGAATTGAAAAACTTACTTGAATCGGATGAAATGTGGCACTCGGGGGTTTTCGAGGTCCTTGATAACGAATCTGGCATCATCATTTCAACATTCAAAATTGCGGATGCAATATGGCGGACACCTTCCCATTAACGCCCAGTTATTATCTAACGTTTATTGAAGAATTGACAACTTTATATAAATGTAAATAATAATCATTCAATTGATTCACATTTTATGATCATATATTATATTTTTCATGTGTCGAATAAAAATTGACGTTGCAGAGGCTGAGAAATCTCCGATTTTCTTACATTTCATCTTGTTTTTGTTTATACGGGTCATCATTGAATATTATCCCTGATACAAATATATTTATTATCCATGAATATTTCTGTCTGCAAATAAGTTTTGTATATGCCTATCACATCTTTTTTCAATTTTTCACGTTTGTGGAGTGCGGATCGTTCACATTGCTAATGATATTTTATTTTCTGTAAAAAATATTAGCTCAGAATTTTTGTGTTCATTTTAGGTCTGCCAATATTCCTTATCTGAATAATTTGGTTTCTATTTTCGTAGAACTTGTCTTGAGACTAAATCAAACTCACTTATATACCTAAATTTCAGCTCAGTACCTCAACAAAATTTATTCATAAAATATTGTTTTATCATCTTTATTGCTCCTGAGTGAATTCACTTCTTCGATAATTTTTATCTCATCGGCAGCGTGAGCATATTGACAATATTACCATTATGTCTCGAAAACGACCAAGGCAATCTATTCCTTCTCATGTAGAGTTTGAAATGGATACTTCTGACGATAATTGTGACGAGCTCGTCGCGATTCCGAATCCAGACAATTCTGGTTGTTCTAGTGATTCCGATTCTGATTTTGAATCAAACGATCACCTTTCGAGTATCACTTATAAACAAGCATCGGAAAATTACACAGATAATCAATGTAAATTGGAAGGAGATCACCAATATAAGTGGATGGTTGGTGAAAAGAGCTACCCGAATGAGACTGAAGACAAATTATTACTAACTGACGGTGTAAAAAAAAGTATTCAAAAAAGTGAGCCGATACAACTGTTTGATAAGTTTTTCTGCATGGAAATGAAAACATACATTATTGACTCATGTAAAGAGAATGGGTTCGAATTGCAGTTGGATGATTTGAATACTTTCATTGGCATCATCATTGTAAGCTCGTTCAATAAAAGAAAATCTCAAAGAGACTATTGGTCATCTGATCCCTTCTTATTATGTGAGGTGGTTTCTTCTGCAATGCAACGCGATACATTTGAGAAAATCAAATCAGAATTAAAGTATTCGATGCCTAAAGACAATGATCCCAGTGATAAGGCATGGCGCGTTCGTAAATTACTACAATTATTTCAGAGAAATATTCGTCAGTTTGGCTTGTGGAAGACTGCGTTATCTGTTGACGAAATGATGGCCAAATCATATGCAAGAACATCGCTAAAACAGTTTATCCGGGGAAAACCCATACGATTCGGACTAAAATTTTGGGGTCTTTGCACCGCCGATGGATACCTGTTGAATCTCGATTTATATTGTGGAAAAAATTCATCAATTGGAGATAAATTGGGTAAATGTGCTCTAGGTTCTCGTGTAGTGATGCAATTATTGGATCCATTTCTCAAATCTATCCCTCCTAAGAAGATATCTCAGTTCCATCTTTACTGCGATAATTTTTTTACGAATTTCGATCTCCTAGTACATTTGAAAAAGTTAGGTTTACAATGTACAGGAACTATAAGAGAAAATCGAGTCAAAGAAAAAAATGTAATCGACAAAAAGTCTCCACGAGGTACGTATGTTGTAAAGCATGATCAAAACAGCGGAATAAACTACATAACTATCGTAGACTCGAAACCAGTTTCGATCGCTTCTATCGCTGCAGGGGTGACTCCTCTATTACCGTCTAACAGATTTAGCTCGAGTGCACATTCAAAAATTGAGATTCCGTTTCCACAAGCATTTCATCTCTACAATAAATTCATGGGCGGAGTAGACGTTCACGATGGACATTGCAACAACTTGCTTCCAAGTATCCGTTCAAAAAAATGGACATGGGTCGTCTTTATTAGATTTATACAGGCCGCCATTGTGAACTCAGTCGTGATTTTCAACGCAACTGGAGATAAAACAAAAAAAATTGGTTCAAAGCAATTCCCAATTTCGATTGCTAAATATTACTTAGAGAGGGGAAAACTAAAACGGAACAAAGCACACGATACTTTCCGTCACAGCAAACAAGCTCGTTGTTCAATCTGTCCAATAAGAACATATACGTACTGTAAGGACTGTAATGCTTACTTCTGTAGTGCTTGTATGAAAGCGAAACACGTAATCAGGCTTCGGGGATAAGCAAAGTGCGCATTTACAACCAAGCACCCCAAAAAGTGAGAGGCAAGGGGACTCACTCGAATCAAGCACCCCAAAAAGTGAGAGGCAAGGGGACTCACTCGAATCAAGCACCCCAAAAAGTGAGAGGCAAGGGGACTCACTCGAATCAAGCACCCCAAAAAGTGAGAGGCAAGGGGACTCACTCAAATCAAGCACCCCAAAGGAGAAAGGATTTCTACCACGTCCATGTCGTTTTCTCTGGGTAATGCTCTTAAGTAATTCTCTGGGTAATACTCTTAAGTAGAATAAGGAATTATAAGTTTATCCGTTGAGTAATGCGGAGTGATGAATTTCTATAAATTTGTCAATTTGTCAATATATAAAGTTGTCAATTCTTCAATAAACGTTAGATAATAACTGGGTGTTAACGGGAAGGTGTCCGCCATATTGCATCCGCCATTTTGAATTTTGAAATGATGATGCCAGATTCGTTATCAAGGACCTCGAAAACCCCCGAGTGCCACATTTCATCCGATTCATACAGTTTTTGAATTTAGGTCCGCCATATTGGATCCGCCATTTTGAATTTTCGAATTTTGAGGGCAGATTTGTAATCAGCGACCTCGAAAACCCCCGAGTGCCACATTTCATCCGATTCAAGTAAGTTTTTGAATTCGGGTCCGCCATATTGGATCCGCCATTTTGAATTTTCGAATTTTGAGGGCAGATTTGTAATCAGCGACCTCGAAAACCCCCGAGTGCCACATTTCATCCGATTCAAGTAAGTTTTTGAATTTGGGTCCGCCATATTGGATCCGCCATTCTGAATTTTCGAATTTTGAGGGCGGAATCGTAATCAGCGACCTTGAAAACCCCGGGATACCAATTTTCGTTAAGATTTGAATATTTTTTTTGTCGGGCACCGAGAGTGAAAATTGTCTTCCTGCTGAAGGGATGAAAAGCGCCATTTTGGGGGTGAAAATGTCAATGTCGACAAATTAAAAAAATATATTCTTAAACTACAACTATTTTGTGCACTCATGGTTGAAGGAAAAGGGGGGGTCCTCGCGCGTCGTCAATGAGAAAAAAAATATTGAAAAAAAAATGTCTTCGATTTTTTCGGTTTTTTTTGTTTAAAAACGGCCATATTTTTTTTTCTAATGGACAAACTCAATTTTGACTCCGGATTCGGAAAGGGGACACTCGAAAGTACAAGGGAACATATTTTTTATTTGCAAATGATTTTTTTTCGATGATAAGAATCTAGCTTGAAAATGAGAAAAAAAAACACGATTCTTCGGCGTTAATGGGTTAACAGTACAGTTTAGAGCCAGCTGAACATCTCACAATGCATCTTGCCAAGAACGTTCTTTACTTGTTTCTATTGCAGTCAACATGTTCTTCAGCATACTCATGATACGCTCCACTTGTCCATTGGCACGAGAACTACCCGTTGCTATCAAATGAAGATCAATTTTATGAGACTCACAGAATTCTCTAAAATCTGAACTCGCAAAACAGCGTCCTTGATCAGCAATTACTCGATTTGGAGCTCCAAACAAAGATACACCATACGATAACGCCTTAATACTGCTCACTGCATCGATGCGAAGTGTGTGTCGTAGTATTATAAACTTCGTGAATGCATCGATCATTACGAACACATACTCTTTCTTATCGTTTTTTCCACTGAGCTTTCCGGTTGCATCCAGATGTACTGTACGCCATGGTATAGCTATCTTTGGAATGGGGTGCAGCTCCGCTTGAATTTTTCCCAAATGTGATTTGGCGATTTTACAAGTGGCACAATTATCTACAAATTTTCTAACGAATTTAGCCATATTTTCGAACGAGTAAAGGTCATACAGTTTTTCCAACGTTTTCCCCCATCCCAGATGCATCAAGGATTCGTGAGTTGTATTAATGACATACTATCTAAGAGCTCGAGGTACAATTGATAACCATCGTGATTTTCCATTGCGTTGAATCTTTCGATACAGTACTCCAGATCAAATCTCAAAGGTTTTAGCCATGTCACCATTCATTTCATCTCCATTTAACTCAGCCATTAATTTTGAGATTTCGGAGTCTCGTTGCTGCTCCGCAGCCAACTAGTATTCAGAAAGATCTGCAATGTAAACTTCTGTTTGTTCAACTTTTTCAAACATTTTTGTCGATGTTTCAGGTAAGGGATTTCTAGAAAAGAAATCAGCATAACTCATCCATTTGCCATCTCTGTGAATGATTTCAAAGTTAAATGCCTGTTAAAACGCCCACCACCTATGAACTCGTGGAGTAAGATCCAATTTCGTTCGTGACGCTTGAAGTGAATTACAATCGGTAACGACGGTAAACTCACAGCCATGCAGATAGTGCCTAAAATGCTTGACTGCATTTACAACTGCGAGAGTCTCTAGCTCATATGAATGATATTTTGATTCTGCTTTTGTAGTATGCTTGCTGAAATACGCAATAACCCGTAGTTTTCCTTCCATTTTTTGCATGAGGATAGCTCCATATCCTATAGAACTTGCATCTGTGTGCAATTCGGTTGGACACTTCAGATTGTATATTGTTAATACTGGCTCGTTGGTCAATGAAGCGATGATTTGCTGCCTTACTGTCTCATGATCAGATTTCCAATCAAGATTTCTTGTGCAAGAACTTATCAGAGTGAAAAGTGATGCCATAACCTGGGAGAACTTGGGCACAAACTGTCGAAAATATGATGCCAATCCTATGAACTGACGCGGCTGAACCACTGTTTGTGGTGGGGATAAAGCGACCAGAGCCTCGATTTTCTTTGGATTTGGCCTAACTTCACCACGACTTACTTCAAAACCAAGATATTCAACTTTTTGTTTCAAGAAAGAACATTTCTTGATATTAAAAGAAAATCCCGCTTTTGTGAGTGTGTCTAATACATTATGAACCCTGTTCAAAGACTCATCCATATCTTGTGTTCCAACAATTAGGATGTCATCCATATATACAACAACGTATGTATTGGCAAGATCCCCAAGAGCATTTATAACTGCACGTTGAAATACTGCTGGAGCATTTCGAAGTCCAAAAGGTAATGTGAGGTATTCAAAGTGTCCTTCCGAGGTTATAAATGCAGTTTTCTCGACCGAATCAGGATGCATAGGCAATTGATGATAGCCACTAGGCATGTCTAAGATGGTGAAATAATAACACCCATAAAGCCTGTTTATTTGATCTGATATTAACGGCAACGGAAATCTTTCAGGAACCGTGTTATCATTTAATTCCCTGTAATCTATACACATTCGATCTGAACCATCCTTTTTCTTGACTAAAAGAATAGGGCTTGCGAAAGGAGGAGAGCTGGGACGAATAACATGAGCATTTAAAAGCTCATTTATCTTATCACGAACTACTTTCCTTTCTTCTTCACTCAATCTATATGGACGTCGATAAACAGTCTTATTTGGATCCTTAAGACAGATCTGTACCGGTTTCACATTTTCACGACTATTTGGAGTTCCACGCACAAATTGAGCTTTAACCCTTTCAGTCACAGTGGGACCGCTACGGTCCCACCCTTTAAAAAATCACGTCATAACTCTAATTTTAAACCAATTTTATTGAAAATGAGTTCCTAGGGGTTTTAGGGGTCGCTGATCACGAATATGAGGTCAGATTTTGAAAATCAACAATGGCGAATCCAATATAGTCGATCCAATTGGACAGTTTGACAACAAAAATTTAAATCATATAATCCTTTCAGTCATGTATTTTTCGTCCGCATCAATTTCCATGAAACTTAGTGACCAGAGGTTTTTGAGGTCGCTGATCACAAATTCAGCATTAGATTTTTAAAATTCAAAATGGCGGATCCAAAATGGCGGACGTCAAATTTTAAAAACTGATTAATTTTTCTAAAACTTTGTATCTAGGGGTTTTTGGGGTCGCTGATTACGAATTCGGCATCAGATTTTCAAGATTCAAAATGGCGGATCCAATATGGTGGCCATCGAATTCTAAAAACTTATTCATTTTTCTTAAACTTTGTAGATTAGAGTTTTCGGGGTCGCTGATTACGAATCCAGCATCAGATTTCCAAAATTCAAAATGGCGGATCCAATATGGCGGCCGTCAAATTCTAAAAACTTATCAATTTTTCTAAAACTTTGTATCTAGGGGTTTTTGGGATCGGTGATTACGAATCCGGCATCGGATTTTCAAAACTCAAAATGGCGGATCTAATATGGCGGACATCGAATTCATCTTACTTCTTATCAATTTTTCTAAATCACTGTACTTTGACGTTTTTGGGCTTGCTGATTATGAATCTGGCATTATATTTCCAAAATTCAAAATGGTGGATCCAATATACTGGACGTCAAATTTTATATATTTTTCTACTCAATATATTGGGTCGAATTTTGTCACTCGAGGGATTTTGGAGACTCTGATCCCAAATCTGAAATCAGACCTTTAAAATTTCTAAATTCAAGGTAACAAATTCAAGGATAATAATGAAAAATTGTAGAAAAATATCGAAACATGTTCCTCGAAGAATCTATTTCTTATCATGAAGGTCAAATTTTACCCACGATAAATTTGTAACTCTCTCTTAGCGCTACCCGGAACTAACGACGGGGACGTGGAGAGCATCTAGTTCCACTTTTGTTTTTTATTTTTTTGTTATTTGTATTTTTTTTGTTTTATGTGTTTTTTTTGTTTTTTGTTTTCTTATTTTTTGTGATTTTTGTATTTCTTTTTTTTGTTATTTTGTTTGTTTTTTTTTAATATCCTTATTTGTGATAATCAGCAAAGCAATTTTTCAAATTATTGAGGCATAAGGGTACTTTACATATTGTACACTTCCAATGCGATCTTTGTTCCGCTTTCTTAGTGCTACAATGAGCACAACGTCTTCGCTTGGAATCATAATATGGCATATGTCTAGATTCTGCCTGTCTTTTATTTAGTGATACTTGCAGCTTATATTTGCCGCATACCTTCGGTTCTGATTGTGAACCTTATTTACATTCAATGGATGTCCCAACTAATGCATCTACTAGGCCTAACCTGAAAGTTTTCAGAGTTAGATTATCTCTATTCCCTTGTTCTTTATAAAGTATATATGCGTTTATAATAGCAGTATCCACAAGGTGCCAAAAAATCCGATGCCACCACTTTTTTGATTTTCTGTCTCTCCCGTAGGTCGACTTCAACTGGTCTGCAATGTCAACATAGCCCATGTGCTGGTTATAATCTCGAACAAGTTTTGGGCATGTGATGCTTGTCGAATCTTTCTCCTTTCTATTTACGGTTGCCATTTCAACTGGATTAAGAAAATTCGATAGAAAGTAAACAGCCCTATTGTCCATCCATTTTAACCACACAAGACCATCATGAGAAGTTTTGTATTCATAATCTCCTCTCTTCATTTCTTTATCAGATTTATGATTCTTCAGCAGCTCTTTCCGATCTTTCCTGACAGTTCCACAAGCGAATATTTTCTCCTCCTTTAGGCACTTCAAGAGATTCACACTAGTGAAAAAATTATCAAAATAAACGTGATGATTACCTCCTATGATTTCTCGAGTCAAATCGGTTACAACTCGCCCACCCAAATTAGTCTCTGATGTCTTATTTACTTTACCCGTATACACCTGGAATTCACAGATATAATCCGTCTGATCGGCCCGGACCCATATTTTGTAACCGCGTTTTATTGGTTTCTTCGGATTATACTGTTTTAAGCTACTCCTTCCTTTGAACTTGACTATTGATTCATCTATACTTTGATTCATATTGGGTTTGAAGCAATTTTTGAACTTTTCATTTAGGGATGTTATCATCGGACGGATTTTGTATAATTTATCATAACATGGATCACCCTTACGTGGTTCTTTTTCATTGTCACTGATATGCAAATAATTCATGATGAAGGAAAACCGATTGAACGTCATAATAGGACTGATATATAGATCCTTTAGTTGAGGATTTTTCGACCAGTAATCTCTGAAAGATGGAAGTTTTTTTACACCCATTAGGATATTTATGCCTAGAAAATGCACTAACTCTTGTTTTGTTAGCAAATTTTCTTTTCTTTTCTGCTGAGTGATATAAAGATTACTGTGAATAAGTAAATGATCCAAAAAATCTTCTGAAAATAAGCAGAAAAATAAGTCGAGCGGAGAAGTTGCCTAATCTGGAACATTTGGACCACATTCTTTTGAAAATGGTTCATCAGATCGGTACCTAGATTTAGTTTCCCATTTGCCGTCCACTTTTTCTACCCTTTCCCATAAAGGTATATCTTCAAAATCATACAAACTTTCGTCATGTTCAGATTCAATACTGGAATTGAGGACATTGCTCAGAATAGATTCATTCGAACATGGATCCTCGTCTGATCCATAACTGTCATCATATGACTCATCGCTTGAAATTCCGTCAGTTTCTTCCATTATTTTTGTTAAATATGCGACGATTTTTTTTTATCTAGGATTTGTCCACATAAACATGTAAATTCATATATGCATATGTGAGGATTTTTACGAACAGAGAATATTTTTCTCTATGAAGAATATTTTTTCTATAAGGATATGAGAAAAATTAGCTTTAGAGATTATTATGTATTATACATATAATAAAAGGCATGTTCAGATTTTGAATGTCGTGATCCAAAGTGTTCCCGGTAACTAAAAGAATAATATCACAGTATACATCGGTCGATGCAATCTGTCAGCGCAGGCAGATAAATTCTGCTATCCTAATAAACGGTGGAGCAAAATAAGAGAACATTCAAAAGTCTACTTCCGTATATAAACATATATGAAGTGCATATAGATCTACTATTTTGAATTTTGAAAATATAATCAGCGGCCCCAAAAACTCCTGAGTACGAAGTTTTAAGAAAATTGATAAGTTTTTGGAATTTGTCGTCTGCTATATTCGTTCCGCCATTTTAAGTTTTGAAAATCCAAAACCAGATTCGTAATCGGCGACTCCAAAAAACTCGCAGGTACAAAGTTTTAGAAAAATTAATAAGTTTTTGGAATTTGACGTCCGCCAAATTGGATTCGCCATTTTGAGTTTTAAAAATTCAATGCTGGATTCGTAATCAGCGATCCCGAAAACCACTAGGTACAGAATTTAAGAAAAAATAATAAGTTTTTGGAATTTGACGTCTACCATATTGGATCCGCCATTTCGAATTTCAAAAATCTGATGCTGGATTCGTAATCAGCCATCCCAAAAACCCCTAGATACAAAGTTTTAGAAAAATTGATAAGTTTTTAGAATTTGACGTCCACCATATTGGATCCGCCATTTTGAATTTTGAAAATCAAATACCGGATTCGTAATTAGTGACTCCGAAAACCCTTCGGTACAAAGTTTAAGAAAGATTAATGAGTTTTTAGAATTTGACATCCGCCATATTGGATCCGCCATTTTGGGTTTTGAAAAGCCAATGCCGGATTCACAATCAGCAATCGCAAAAACCTCTAAATACAAAGTTTTAGAAAAATTGATAAGTTTCTAGAATTTAACGGCCGCCATATTGGATCCGCCATTTTAAATTTTGAAAATCTAATGCCGGATTCGTAATTAGCGACCTCAAAAACCCTAATATACAAAGTTTAAGAAAAATGAATAAGTTTTTAGAATTCAACGACCACCATATTGGATCCGCCATTTTGAATTTTGTAAATCTAATGCCTGATTCGTAATCAGCGACCCTGAAAACCCCTATATACAAAGTTTAAGAAAAATTGATAAGTTTTTAGAATTGGACGTCCACCATATTGGATCCCCCATTTTGAATTTTGGAAATCTAATGCCGGATTCGTAATCAGCGACTCCGAAAACCCCTATATACAAAGTTTAAGAAAAATTATCAAGTTTTTAGAATTTAACGTCCGCCATATTGGATCCGCCATTTTGAATTTTGAAAATCTGATGCCGGATTGGTAATCAGCGACACCAAAAACCCCTAGATACAAAGTATTAGAAAAATTAATCAGTTTTTAGAATTTGACGTCCGCCATATTGGATCCGCCATTTTGAATTTTGAAAATCTAATGCCGGATTCGTAATCAGCGACCCCAAAAACCTTAAGTTACCAATTTTCATAAAAATTGATGCAGATGAAAAAAGCATGACAGAAAGGGTTAAACTCATTCAAAATCGATAACAATTTTGATTTCAATTCCATAGGGATATCGGTAATGACATTGTCAAAATCAAACTCCTGTGATTTCACGTTACATGTATTAACAACACATGATTTTGTTATTTTCAATGTATCTGCTGTCATCAATATAGTCAACCCTTGGCTCAATATTTCGGCTCCAATCATAATGCCATGACGTAAATATTTATCGAGCAAAACATGGAAAAGAATTTCAAAAGTGATATCCTCAATGTGTACTGTAGACAATATTTGTACAGTGCTGTTAACACTTGTTTGCCCAATACCAGTCATGGTCACCACATTATTTATGCGCTTGCCCCGAATTTTGTAAGAAATAGCCTCTTTAATAAGGGAACATAGAGATCCCGAATCAAAACAAAATGAAAACTGCTCACCGGATTGTTGTAACACACTCGTAGGTGTATTAACCACACACATATCGACACGATGTTCAATAGTATGCCCAATTTTCTCTTTCCCATTTTTCTCCGGACAACGCGAAGCGTAATGGCCATTTCCTTGGCACTTGAAACAAGTAACTGAGTTCGAAGATTTTCCCGAAGTATTTTTCTTGAATAATTCTTTAGCAATATCGTTGGCTCTCTCCAGTTTTTCATTTTCCTTCTTCATTCGACATGTTGATGTTTTGTGACCGATTTTACCGCAATAAAAACACTTGACAACTGCAGATGCTGGTGTTTTCTTTGATTGTTTGAAATAAATTTCGTCATTCCGATCATTATAATTGTCCACGAATTTTCGTTTTAAAAACGACATGGCTTTCAACTCATTATGAAGCTGATTTCTTGTGCTGATCTCAGTGGTAAATGCGAGACGTTGGATACGTGGTTCCAGTCGCGCAACATGCGCTAACGTGGTAGACACAGCGATTTCTTCGGTACTTAAATTTTTCCACCGAGCCGTCAATGTAGTTATCACCGAAGCAGCATATTACGCAATGCACTCACCCTCTTTGGGTTTTCCACTCATCAAATTGATCAAAAATGTTGCGACAGTTTCCTGAGAATCAAACCGTGTTGTGAACAGTTGTTTGAATTCTTGCCACGTCATTTCAGGATACGATATTTGCAACAACCATGCCGATGCCTGTCCTTTCAACGCACGACTCAATACAATCATTAAAGCGGCATTTCGTAGTGGTTGATCCGTCATACAAAAGTCAGCAGTTGTTATCCATGCTTTAGCATTAATAGCATGTTTATCCGGATCAAACTCAGGTAACCGCACACCATTATTCACTGTTGTAGGTTTTATAACTTCCAATAGTGCAAGAAAATTACGATTCGGTTGTTCAAGCAGCAATCGCCATTTTTCATCACTGTTTTCACTCGTATCATGTAGGCTTATGGATCCCAATCCCTGATGTCGAATTATTTAAAGTATCATTAATTACACTGTGATCTTCACCCATTTTAAGATGATTTAAACCACTTCAATTCAAATCAATTCATTAAATTATTGAACACAAAAACGTGGTGATCTTATCACGAGTACACACGTCGGATCCCTCTCTTCACTATTCCTCTCTTCTTCTTTTTCTAACAACCCTTAGCAACGATCCATCGCCTGACATGTGCCTCTCTTCAATTTCACCCAACCACCTCTGCTTGACGTTTTTGCAAGATAATCGACTTTATTTTGTTTGACTGCGACATACACATACACACACACACACACACACAGGCGCGCGCGCGCACACACACACAGGGCGTGATTTACAAAAGATTTAGTTGAAATATAATCGAATGGCGTTATTTTATATTATCATCATCGTACATATAACATTAATGCATTATCCCCCTGTATTAAATTATGCAAAAAAAAATCGAAAATAGCAAAATACTATAATGAAAATACAATAAAAAATATAAAGCGAAATAACAAATTACGAGGGAGGGGAGTCGACCGCAGATAGTAATTTAAATTAAAAAAAAAAAAAATATCCACTATCGGTTTTCTCGAGGGTAGCGGTCACCCCCTGATACTGCATGACAGCGGCAGTATCTGGAGCCAATCTCATCACTTGAATTAGGCTCATAATGAGATCTGCTAATTCCTCAATTTGGTGTTGAGTGATCCCCACAATCCATTCATTTGGGATCGTAACTGAGAAGTCAGCCGTCTCCATTTTCTATAACAGATTCAAATGGACGACCGATTTTAATTGTTTTTTTTGCTTTAACTTGTAGGTACCTTTTATCGAAAATTGCAAGAGTTTTACTTACTGTCACTTTTTGCTAGTTTAATCGCGTCTAGCGTTGTTTAATAAGCCACTGATTTAACCACTGCCGAGTTTGTCCAATATTTTTTTTATTATAAACAATGGATTTTAATCTAGAAAAAGAAATTGTCAGAGACTATTCATTTGTTTTCTATAGAAGTTTCTAGTTCTTCATTACAAATCACGAACACACTCACCACTTTACTTATTTTGCACTGTAGTCAAATTATGAGTGATGGAACACACGATCTGATTCTTTTACTGGTCAGTTGCTGACTAAATGAGACTACGATACTTGTACTGGTCAAAGTCGTAATAATATATAAACAATCGCCATGATCGAACACTCTCGAATATTTGTCACCATTAGTATTTATGTTTTAGTCAATGGACCTCTGTACATTATAGTAGAAACTTCTAGGCAAAGGAATCGAATAATAATTTTCACTCGTTGTCCCCTAAGAGTGTTCCGTAAAAAGGTTAACCCCCCCCCCCCCTCACCCTCTTTGACCCCTCCACTACTGAAACCAAATTTAAAGGATTGAAGAAATTACTTATCCGTTCGCGATCTATAAAAAGCGTCCTCACAAAACTGGAGAACGCAGTCAATTCTTCACCGTGTTATTATTCGTTTAATAGGAAAGATTATAAACAATGGATTCAGAAAGATGTCTCAAGCTTATAGATATTATGGAGAGAGCTTATAGGCTTCTTGAAAATAAATCTTCATCAATTGAAATCGAGAAGTGGTTGACATTTAGCACGCGAAATATTAGGCTACTAAACAAAATATTAAGAAGTGCTTCAACAGTTGGATAAGAAATGAGAACTTTATCAACCATCGGAATTCTGAAATCTTTAACAGCTAAATTTAAATTTTCTCATAAAACTGGCGATGGTGTACAACAACGAAGACAAAGAAGAAGCGATCGGGTGCAGTGGGTAGATTTAGAAACAGCATTTCAGGGACGAATTAGAACCGGGGCCGTCATCAATTTACAACACAAAGATTTGCTACATTTTCTGGTAGACTCTAAAAAGCTAATTATCACTAGAGTAAATAATGCTTTACAGAAAGGAGAAAATTTAAAAGTGAACGTAGTATTATGTTGTCCATTCAACATAGTAAAAAGTGATACAATTATTGAAGAGAAAAAATTTTTTATTACCAAAAATGAAATCATCCTACGAGCAACAGATTTAAATGCGTGGTTCAATGAACATGTAAAAGATAAGTTATTGGTAAAGACTGAAGAGTTCCAGGAAAAAGATTCTGGCTGGTCATTAGTTGAAATCGTAAATCTTTCAGTGCATATAAACAGATATGTACCATTGCGAGGTGGTTCCTCCACTTACACACAGCTACCTAAGTTTATTAGAGACAAAAAGGCTGTTGTAAACATCAAAAGCAATCATCCCTACTGTTTTCTTTGGGCAGTCACAGCAGCTTTATTTCCAACGTATAACAATTCTACTGCAACGAGTTCGTATCCACATTTCAGCTCAGTACTACAATATGATGGTTTGGCATTTCCAATATCTCTAGACAGAATTTCCAAATTTGAGAAATTGAATGATCTTTCGATTAACATTTATGGTATAGAGCGCGATGAGAGAAAGAAAAATACGGTGATAGTACCAATTTATTTGAGCCAACGAAAGTCAAATAAGCCCACCATTCATCTTCTTGTATTTGAAACTGTAATTGATATCGGTAATGCCGATGATGATTATGCTGGTGATATGTTTAATAATAGAGTGTTTTATTTTGCATGGAATCGAAACTTATCACGATTGTTAAAGTCGCAAATTTCCAGACACAAATATCAAACTTGGCTTTGTGATCGATGTTTGAATCACTTCAATTCTGAAAAATATTTACATCAGCATATACTTGATTGTGTTAATTTAAATAAAAGTCGGATTATTCTTCCTGAATATTGTGATCAGATTATAGAATTTAAAAATTTCCGACATAATGAAGATGTACCGTTTTGTATCTACGCTGACCTTGAATACTTATTAAAACCGATCGTTGAAGCAACAAAAAACACAACGGTCTATCAAAAGCATATTCCATACAGTATTGCATATTATTTATATTGTACATTTGATGATTCGATTTCTAAGTTTAAAATTAATCGAGGAGAAAATTGCATTGAATGGTTCATGAACGAGCTGAAAAACTTGGCTGAAACGTTGAACGTTCATTTTCAAACTATAGTACCGATGGAAACCTTGAACCTTGATCAAGTAAATGAATACAATTCTGCGAAAACTTGTCATATTTGTGAAAAACCATTTACCAGCGAAGATAAAAAGCATCATGACCATTGTCATTTCACCGGAAAGTTTCGCGATGCTGCGCATCCAGCCTGTAACTTGAATTACAAAAATTCACACGCTATTCCTGTGATTTTTCATAACTTATATGGATACGACTCTCATTTTTTAATCAAAGCATTAGCTGCATCATTTAAAGGTCAAACTACCCTCTTACCTGTTAACAAGGAAAAGTATATATCTTTCACTAAATATGTAGAAGGAACCATCATAAATTTCCGTTTTATTGATTCATTCCGCTTTATGCCTAGCAGTCTTGAAAAATTTGCGTCATATTTGACAGATGAACAAAAAGTAATTACACGAAAATACTGTAATAATCCAGAGGAATTTCAATTGTTGACAAGAAAAGGAGTATTTCCATATGATTATGTAGATAGTTGGGATAAACTTGAAGAAAAGCTTCTACCAAGCATTGAACATTTTTATTCCAGATTAAATGATGAGGATATTTCTCAAAATGATTATTCACACGCGTGTGATGTATGGCATGCTTTTGATGTTAAGACATTAGGTGAATATTCAGATCTATATTTGCAGACTGATGTTCTCCTTTTAGCTGATATTTTTGAAAATTTTCGGTGTAATTGTCGCTCAACTTATAATTTAGATCCTCTGCATTATTACACAGCACCCGGCCTTGCATTTGATGCCATGCTTAAATATACTGGTATCGCAATAGATCTCCTACTTGATATTGATATGGTGATGTTTGTTGAAAAGGGTATCCGAGGTGGTGTAGCCCAGTGTTCAAATAGATATGCAAGAGCTAACAATATATATATGGGGAAATCCTTCAATCCACAGGAATAAGAATCCTACTTAATGTATTTTGATGTGAATAATTTATACGGAGCAGCTATGAGTTTTTATGTACCCTATAGCTCATTTGAGTGGGTATCAAATTTCGAGCAACTGAATGTTTGTAACGT
Source organism: Rhimphoctona megacephalus (assembly GCA_963989365.1). Lineage (NCBI taxonomy): Eukaryota > Metazoa > Arthropoda > Insecta > Hymenoptera > Ichneumonidae > Rhimphoctona > Rhimphoctona megacephalus. The sequence continues at coordinate 13,503,659 of OZ022422.1, read as the reverse complement.
ATCAAACGAATCTTCTGTAGGTTATATACTTAAAGTTGATTCAGAATATCCGTGCGAACTTCATGAATTACACAAAGACCTACCTCTATGTCCTGAGCATTGCATACCTCCTAGCCCAGAATCCAAGCAATGTAAATTAACTACTACCTTGTTTTCCAAAAAAAAGTATGTAATTCACTACCAAGTTTTAAAACAATGTTTGAGTTTGGGCATGAAATTGACTAAAATTCATAGAGTTCTGAAATTCAAACAAGCACCGTGGCTGAAAAAATATATAGATTTGAATACCGAAATGAAGAAAACATCCAGGAACGATTTTGACAAAAACTTTTATAAATTGATGAACAATGCAGTTTTTGGAAAAACCATAGAACACGTTCGAAAGTATAAAAACGTTAAACTAGTTACCAAATGGAACGGGAGGTACGGTGCAAGAGCCCTTATTGCTAAACCCAAGTTCCATAGTTGTACTGTTTTTGATGAGGACATGGTCATAATTGAATTGAACAAATCAACGATTATACTGAACAAGCCAATATACGTAGAGTTTTCTATCCTTGATCTGTCCAAGCCATACAATTATGACTTTCATTATAATTATGTGAAGAAAAATTTTGGTGACCGGGCAAAATTGATGTACACAGATACGGACAGTCTTCTGTACCATTTTACTGTCCCTGATATATATGAATCCATAAAATGTAATCTTGATAAATTTGATACGTCTGACTATCCTGTAAATAATGTATATAAAATGCCTCAGGTGAATAAAAAAGTTATAGGATTGATGAAGGATGAAAACAATGGAAAGATAATGACTGTATTCATAGGTTTAAGAGCAAAGTTATATTCGGTCAAAGTATTAGGAGAAAACACAGCAAAAAACGTGCTAAGGGCGTCAAAGGATCCACTTTAAAAAAGATTGTATTCAAGGATTACCTTGAGTGTGCTTTCAATCATCAGAATTTGGTGAAGAGTCAAAACCTAATTCAAAGTAAGAAACATGAGGTTTATACGTTTAAGCAGAACAAGATAGCGCTTAGCTGGAATGACAATAAGCGAAATATATTTCCTCATACAACCGACACGCTTCCATGGGGATATAAAACATGTAAATAAACTGTACCAAAGCAGATGTATATAAGGTGTGAATAAATACAGAATTTTCATACATAATTTTTATTCATTTCGAAGGCCTTACAAATCTTTTAACGGACAACACCACTGTGACCCCCTATTTTTTTCACATTTTTCAAGAATTTTTTTTTGTGGGGAAAAAAGAGATATTCGAAAAAAAAAATCTGGGTTTTGTTCCTTGTTTATTAATGTATAAAAAATATTTTTTTCACATTTTTCACGCCGCATGGTGGCGCTGGGGAAGCTCTCGCGTCATCTCCACAGTGGTTCGCGGCACGCAGCAAATTTGAAGTCGATCGGATAAAAATTGCTCGAGTTCTGCTGCTTGCCGCACTCAAAAAAGTGGTTTTGAGAAAAACGCGTTCAAAGTTGGGACCCCGAGCGTCGCGGACCGCTGCACCGCTCCACAAAATATTCAATATCTACGAAAATAATTATTTTTTCGACCTGGGTCCAACGGCATTTCAATCTTAAAAGTATTTTAGATTTTTAAAAATTGTTTTCAAAAAATCGATTTTTTGAAGCCGTCATGGTGGTGTTGTCCGTTAAGATAGATGTAGTATATACGTATATATATATATACATGCCATTGATCTTGATCGGGACCTGTGTTTACAAAAGATATATGACCTATGTACTAATGCTTACTGTTCAGAGCTTGTTTATGAATATAGGAGAAGCACAGTGACCCAGAGAGGGAGACGGTAGAGTTTCACGGTCAAGGAGACATGGAACAGCTGTAATAATTGAAAATAAAGAACACACAGTCATTTTTTTCTACTTTTTATTTTTACTATTATATAAAAAAAATATAAAAAAATAATGAAAATCGTTATGAGCAAAATTACAAATCAGATTCATTGATCCAACTGTTGTGAGAGTTATCGAAACCTAGCCACTTTACAAGTAGTTTGTTTCCACGTTTCCGCACAACTTTTTCCACGAGGTAAGTATTTGGATATTTGACGCTTGTGAGTTCCTCTTGATAGAAGCAACCCTCGATCGATTGATCTTGGTAATCCTTGAGCTTGTACATCACGGAATCGGTATTTACGACTTGACTTATTGTAAATATTTCTGTTGACCAGTTTGGGGTATAGCCTTTCTCAAAAACGTGCTTGTACTTGCTGATTCGAACTTTATCGCCGACCTTAAATTTTATTTTTCGCGTTCGATTAACTTGAAATTTTCCGTAGATACGCAGCAAGATACTTTTTTCATTCCGAACGGTGACGTCATTCGAATTCATTCCAATAGTACGATGTTTGGTATTATTGTAGGCCAATACCAAATCTTCCACAATATTGATCCACTTGTACGATCCTCGCAGAGTAAATTGTTTCCATATTTTACCCTTGAGTGTACGGTTAAAGCGTTCACATATTGATGCTTTCATATTGCTGAAGGTTGAGTACATGCTGCTTCCATAGCGTTGGAGAAGAGCTTTGAACGCATTGTTATAAAACTCTTTCCCACGATCAATGTGCAATTTCCTTGGTACACGAACTCTTGCAGGTACAGAGTCCCTAGCATTTGTAACATCCTTGCCACTCTTCGTTCTCATTGCAACGACCCAAGCATACTTTGAAAAAATATCTACAATTGTTAGTAGATACTTGTAACCGTTGTTGAATTGCGTGTATGCTGTCATATCGACGAGATCAGCGTGCCAGGTCTCATCCAATCCGCACATGACAACATGGCGACGCGGATAATTTTTTCGAGCTGCTCTATGAAGCTCTTCTGCTATTGTTGCTTTCTCCATGTTCTAGCGCAACAAGTCGATCATTCAATTGGGATATTATTTGGGAATTACGGAGTGTGAATTCTTGTTGAGCTTTGATCGCAGATCCGAGATCTTTTATGGCGTCTTTCACACGGGATTCAAGGCTATGAATCATCAATTTACTATCGTCGTTGGAATTAACTTTCTCGAATGTTCTCAGTCCCTCTTCCAAATGAGCAATGAGCTGAGAGTTGCGCGTAATGAGTTCTTGTACCGTCTTACTGTCAATACGCTGCTGTTTAATATTTTCTTGAAATTGTGTCTCGAGACCGTGAAACATTAGTGATGATGTAACGGCGTATACAAGTCTAACTTCTTCCTATATAGCACTTCTCATCACTTCAACAGATACAGCATCGTGTTGCTCGATAGCAGCAGCTACATTCCACAATCTTCTATTGTCTATGTCATATTGACCATCGGCGGTAATTTTGAATCCTTCGCCGGGAGGACCCCGACCATCGCTGGTAATACTCTTAATCCTCGACAATTGACGACCAAACACGTCGACACTGATGACTCAAATGTATCCAAGGAGTGCGTACTGTCTAATAAATGATTTCAGCTTCATGCAACTCTTCAATGATTGAAATAATTTCGTTGGAATGACTAGAGTTCCCAGCTGATTGGGAGGCAAGCAGCAGTCGTAGTCGATCCACTAGTTCATTAGGATCATCCCAATAAACATAATCGGTTTTTCGCCTCGGTGATAGAAGCATATTCGCAATAACATTTTTGTACTTGATGCCTTTTATACGAATGGGTTCGTTGGGTCTATAGTACTTTCGATGCGCAGACGTGCTAGTAACAATTGCACAATAATTATCCATATCTGCTGCAGTTACGATCTCTCTGTTCGGAGACTTTTTGAATATCAATTCGAGCAAACCGGGGAATAGTTCGTAAGTCTTGTTCTTAACTGACAAGCGCCCATTGTCGAAAGTTACTGGTGAATCGCCAATCATCAGGACTCCTCCCCTCATTTGTTGAACACCGTACGAATATTCAAGCTCTTTTTTTTCACTCGTCTCGAACATTCGTAGGTACTGCTGTACAAGCGGTTCAATGGGAGATACTTCGGATGTTTCTTCCAAAACCGATGGATTGTTGCCAGATGATGAATCCTTGTCGGACGATGAATCCTTATCGGAAGATAAATCTAATATTTGTTGTTGATAATCGTCATCATCTTCATGCGCAGTTCTAAATGTATTATCCAAATCACCCTCCTCTTCTTTCAAGGCTGCATTCGCTTCTTTCCAAGCTGCTTCCTCCTTTTCTTGTTTCAGCTTTTCCTTCTTAATGTTTTCCAGCTTTACCGACTGATAGACTAGCTTTTGCAAAGGAGTTACCACGGGTTTGAAAACTTCGCTCAGCTCCATATCCGCTTTGATCTTCCCCAATTTTGTCATTCTGCGCTTGCGTCGAATCGCATTGCTCACGCTTGCGATTTGACATAATAAGTTTTTCTCCTTATTGAGGTTAATACTCTGCATATTGGCACTATTGAGATTAGACTTCGACTGCGCTTATGTCTTTCGAGATTGCAAATTTATAAAACAATCAAAACCCTTCCTGTAGCGACCCTCATTCAACTCTCTGTCCTTGTCTATCACAACAAATCCATATTTACTTTCGTTCCAGCACACTGAATATAGATCCTTAAACTGCGTATATGTCATATCGGTATTGACATGGTTATCGTAGATATGCTTCAAGTTCATTTCATCCTGGCGAAACAACATCAGTAGATTAGTATGATTGCGTACGAGATGTTTAGGAATACGCGCATATGTTTGACAGAGATAGAAGCAGTCAACATCTCTGTGCCGACCCATGCAAAAGAAGGCTCTCATGTTATCCTTCTTCTCACAGGACACATCGTCGAAAATCATAATGGAGTTTGGCTTAGTGTCCTCCGGTTTGATCACTTGCTCATGATTCGCGAAAGGGAAGTATCCCACTCCTTTTACAGTTTCGAGTAGACGCTTGAGAAACTTGTAATTCGCTTGATTCAGCGATTTTGAATATACATGTACATTCTCAAATCTCAAGCCATTAGGATGTGTTATGAGGGTGAGAAGAGCATTAGTCTTTCCACAATTGGATGGACCGCAAAATACTGCACGCACGCTGCTTAGCAACAAATCTCCATGACGTTTCTCTCGTACATCCTGTAGTACAAGCTCGTCAAAATTCTTCATAGGTAGATTCATTGACTGATCACTGAACCTCATCTTGAGAATGACTGACGTCAAATGCATGGATGGTACCTTTATAAAAGAACGATGATATAAGTATAACTTGCATCTCAATTTTATTTCAGTATCACTTTGTACTTTCTACGAATAGGATCATGTGCAGAGGAACATGAGCAATTCAGGAGATTCATCCAACCCCATCGCTAAAAGCTTGAAAAAATTTGCAGAACAGGTGGATCAACGGTGTCCTCCTTCTAATCTCTCCGATGTGAATGTTGGGAAGATCACGGAAAGTCAATCATTTGCAGGGAAAGTCGATCCTGGACAATACGGCGATACTATAGGCGATAAAAAGAAATAGGCTATAAATAGAATATTCCGAAGAAACCATTGCTCAGTCTTGAACGATTCGTTGTTACGTTATGATCGTGCATAAGCGCGGCAAAGGATTTGTAAACGATCTGATTAATAATCTTCCTGTCGAGTTACATGTACCGGGATACCAATACTGCGGTCCTGGTACGAAATTGGCAAGGAGACTTGCACGATGTGATCTGGGAATCAATCCGCTTGACGCTGCATGCAAAGAGCACGATATCGCATACTCAAAAAATCGAGATAACCTCTTCACTCGACACACAGCGGATAGAATCCTCGAGGCATTCGAGCGGCAAAAGCTTTAATGATGCCCGGTGCAAATGCTGTGAAATCAGGCCTAGAGGGCGCCCGTGCAGCTGTGAGAAATGCTGGTGGTAGGAGAAATATCCAATCACCACGGATCCTTCCTGTACCCCCCTAAATCGGATGTATGTGTTATAAACGAGTTTATAACACATACAACATTACGTGAAATACATTACGTGATCCAAGCTAAGCAAAAAAACTCGCCAAGTACTTCGGCCGAAATTTTTTTTTCAATCTAATTTTTTTCGTTTGAAATTTTTTTCTTTAAGTTTTTTTTCATCCCGATTTTTTTTTCTGGACTCTGTTCTTTTGACCGAAATTTATTTTTGTATATTGATGACTTTTTTCAATAACCAACTAATTTTTGCTTTTTTTTTAAATACTCCATCCTCAAGCGACAATAAAATACTTGTCCTATTATTGATATTATAAATTTTAGTGCTGAACGTAAACCATTGGCTTTTCCATTTCTGTTTTTGTAAAGTAATTATTTTTTTTATGCGCAAATTGATCATTTACTTGTAGACTCTATTTTTACCAGACACTCACGATGGGCATTGTTGCTTTTTTTCTTGGGATCTCGATAAAATATGTGAAGTTTTTCATTTCTATTTGTCATTTGGAGTATAGTTATTTTATAGAAACAATCTTCTTTTTCCTATCTCAATCTTGCCAATTTCTTAAAAATTTTGTACTTTTTTGAGTAGTTTTTTTCTGTGAAAATAAATGGAAACAGGGGTCAACAAATGTACTTGTCCAAGGTTTTTTCCCCGGGGAGGGGATTTTTGGCCAGGATATAACTTCTTTTTTTCTGAACAGCTCCGAATCCTAAAATTTTTACATGATAACAGATAATCCTTGAATATCTATGCTGACATAACCAGTAAAACCCTAGCTCAATATCAAATATGGAATGCGATGCTATAAAAAAAAAAGCGAACGAACTTAGTACAGCTTGCACAAACAAAACGCAGAAATTCATTTCAGTTAACACCTCGCGTTTCCTGCAGTATATTGAGAAATTCGATGCATATATTTGGTGCGTCTCAGCAATGTGCATTTCACTAATATGAGAAAAACATGAGCGAAAGGCCAAAAATGAAACCGTATAGAAATATTTGTGGAACACTTTTTTTTTTAACAAATCATATCACAATGCACACTAAAAACTTGAATGAATATTGAATTTTTACATTGTTTTCTCATGCTTTTATTTCCACTTATATCTTTTGCACAAGCCTGACCGAGCGATGCCATTACACTATTGCTGAATTTCTGATCCTTCGACTGGTTGTGAAATATGATAACAGATGCTCCTTGAATATTTACGTTGACATAATCAGTAAAATCCCAGCTCAATATAAAATATGTAGTGCGATGCCAAAAAGAAAGAGCGAAGGAACTTAGCACAGCTCGCAGTAACGAAGCGGTGATCCTTGTATGCAAAGGAAATAAGGCATCTTTTGTTTCCGCAAGGAATAGCAAATGCTTCATTGCTTTAAGTTTCACCAGTTTTTTTAGATCAAATTGTCGAAGCAGAGGATCTCAGCCCAATTCACAGCTCGCAGCGCCTTCAGTATATTGGTAAATTTCTTGAAGCCGAAAAGAAAAATCGAAGGAACTGAGCACAACCTGCAGAATATTGGAAATTTTATATTTATTTGTAGACCGCACCTGAAAAGTATTGAAAATCATGATTTCACGACGAAAGCTATTTGTCAAATTTTTATAATTAAAGTATTTCATCAACAATTAATATTTTTACAGGTTTTTATTTATGAGCACATGATACATCTTGTCACAACTATTTTCATACACTCACTTTTGGAAAAAAAACACAGTCTTTTCATCTGTAAGAAAAATTTAAGTGACATGATTAAAAAAAAAAATCATTGCGTTCTAGATTGAAATTTCATCATTATTTGCGAGTTCACACATTTTCAGAACGTATAACACTGATTTTTAAGGTTATGTTCGTTGTATTTTCTAGCACTTATTCCGGCCACACTAATTAACGGTTTTATTCGGATTATTTTATACGGAAAAATAAAAATGATAACCTCAACGAGTGGTGAGGTTTGTTTTTATTTGGCTTTTCTGGAATCCAAAATAAAAATGATTTCACCAGCGGGTGCGAGGTCATCTTTTTTAATTTCGCTGATGATTAATTCCGAGATATTAAAAAAAATAGCAAAATTCCCCTCCCGGGGAAAAAAACCTGGACAAGTACATTGGTGGTCCCGCGTTTCCCTATGATATCACAAAAAATCCAAAACCCCACTTAAATTTTTTTTTTTTCATGTTTACTAATTTTATTCATATCCCGGAGGGAAACCAACCATATAGATCACGAAATATCCAGCCAAAAAACCAGACTTCACAATAAATGTTACTTTGAATTTATTTCCACAGAACAAAACAGGAATCAAAACATTAAAAAATCAGCGTTATCAAGATGAGGAAAATAGCACATATAATTGGTGTGTAAGAAGTATCAAGAGTCTAGAAAAAAATGAAAAAAGTTCACCGTCTAAGTTATGTGCAGCAGTAAAATTTATGATATCAGTACTAGGACAAGCATTTCTTTGGTGACTGAGAAGATATCAATATGGATGTATCGGCACCGTAGGGCATGCAGTTGGTGCATTGCTTCTGGGATCTCCTAAGTCGAGTAGCTACTTTTGTTTTGGCTATGGCGCGACCAATGTTGCCAAATAGTATTTACTTATATGACCTAATGAAACAACATTGCCTGCGCCGTGGCTAAAATAACGAAAAACAAGCAGGAACAAGAAGTTTCGCATAAGAACCCGTGCTTTTGTAATGTTAAAAAAAATCTGTAATTTATGTCCGTACATGATAGCACAATTTTGTTTGATGGGTAATAATTTGATGAACGTTCACCACCGTACGTTGAGCGTATACGCACAGAGTACTTGTCCGGCCCATAACTTTTTATTAAAATTGCTCATTACAGTAAAAATCAGGGGTCTCTCTCAAAAGTCAAGGGTCATAAATACGCACTTTTTCATTGATGGTATTGTCTTATTTAATTTTCATTTTTTTTATGATTAATCCCGCATTACGGTTTAAATTCTCTTTTTCAAAACATAAAGGGCTATTTTGATAGCTGACGCCCACGAACGTCAAAATGAAACGAATGGAGGGGGATTATTTTGTGTGAAATTTGCGTGATCTTAAAACTGGATACAAATTTGACGGTGCATTCATAGCCTGCATTGATCTTTTGACCATTCACCAGTGGTTACTTAGATCTTCTACTAATAAATAGTAGCTTTCTAAAGTATAATAACTTTCATTGCTGGCAATAGTAGTTTTCGAAAGTATGATACGCTACATTGCTGGCAATGGTTTACTGAGTCGCATCTTCAGAAATTTCAAAACTGAATGCACCTTATGTTAATGCAATTTTATGATGACTAAGAACACCATTTTATTTCGATTGAATCGACGTCGAATGTTGTGTATGATACAAGGCCATTCTGAAATTTGCAGAAGAATTGATTTTCTTATAAATTTCTGACAGCGATAAGCAACGCATGCAACGAAAAGCACTTCCAATTTGATTTTCACTTGAATGAGCAATTTTTATAAAAAGTTATGGGCCGGACAAGTACTCTGTGCGTATACGCTCAACGTACGGTGGTGAACGTTCATCAAATTATTGCCAATCAAACAAAACTGTGCTATCATTACGGTCATAAATTAAAATTTTTTTTTAACATTACAAAAGCACGGGATCTTATGCGAAACTTCCTGTTCCTGCTTGTTTTTCGTTATTTTAGCCGCGGTGCAGGCATATTGTTTCATTAGGTGATATAAGTAAATACTATTTGGCAACATTGGTCGCCCCCTAGCCAAAACAAACGTAGCTAGTCGACTTAGGAGATCCCAGAAGCAATGCACCAACTGCATGCTCTACGTTGCCGGTACGTCCATATTGATATCTTCTCAGTCACCAAAGATATACTTGTCCTAGTACTGATATCATAAATTTTACTGCTGCACGTAACTTAGATGTCGACCGTTTTTCATTTTTTTCTAGAATATTGATACTTCTTAAACACCAATTATAAGTGGTATTTTTCTGATCTTGATAATGCTGATTTTTTAATGTTTTGATTCTTGTTTTGTTCCGTGGAAATAAATTCGAAGTAACATTTATTGTGAAGTCTGGTTTTTTGGCCGGATATTTTGTGATCTGTATGGTTGGTTTCCCTCCGGGATATGAATAAAATTAGTAAAGATTTCAAAAAAAAAATTTAAGTGGGGTTTTGGATTTTTTGTGATATCATAGGGAAACGAGGGACCACCAATGTACTTGTCCAGGTTTTTTCCCCCCGGGAGAGGATTTTTGCTATTTTACCTATATATTTCTGATTGACTTTTCGTTTATTATGGTTTTGTGAAGTGAGAGTAGTGATGAGGTTATAAAGATCGTGGATGTGACAGCTGACCAATATTTTTTTCATCAGTTTGATTTTTTGGTTTGCGTGACTGCCCTTACTTTTGGTCAGTCTTTCTTAAAATAAAACAGTCGTGAGGTACAAAGATCGCGGTCAATCTGAACTTTTGGTTACAGTGACGTTTATAGATAGATAGATGAGTAAAGAGTGACTTTTATTATTATAGATAGAAGAGTGATAGTGGTAAAATAAAGTGTAATAATAAACTATTGAAAAGTGTACAAATAAAAAATTTCATTTATTAAACCTAGCTCCTACAATTTTTATTCCGAACGTAAACTCTGCAACCGAGTCAAAAACGATCCCTTTTCTCTTTTACTATAAAATGTTCCTCGAATGCAATTTAATGCAAGGTTTATTTAGATTTAGAAATCATTCTCTTGGTTTTTTTTTATAACTAAGGGAATGGTATATGATAAACTCGTATTCGGTGAATATTTAATATCTTTGTCGCAAGGTTATAAAGATCGCGATCAGTTTTAACTTTTGAATAAAGTGAATTTTATTATAGATAGAAGAGTGATAGTGAAAAATAAAGTGTAATTCATTAAATAAACTTTTGAACAGTCTAAATAAATAATTTTTTTTTAACCCCAGCCCGAAGAATCCATTCTTCCGGACGTAAACTCTATAGAATCATATTTTATATCTATCAGCCTCGTGGTCGGTAAATATTTTGCTACACACTTTTCTCCTACATAGTTGAATTTTCGAGAAAATCAAACGTTACACGTTCTCTTTTTATCAGAGAATAAGGCGTACCTCTCGCTTTTCTCGAAATGTCAAGCGAATGGAGTCTAGAGTACAGGAGTGTTCACTCCGTGCAAATTGCATAGGGCTGGGTGAAGCCGAAATCGTGACTCGGTGAGGTGGCGCTGGCGACGCTGATGGAACACTGTTGCATGTGTTAGACCGATCACACACGCATTCGCATAGCGGAGCATAACGTAGCATAAGAAATTTCGACCAATCGGGTCGCGTACATGTGTACTATATATATGCGTTTTGAGTTACCCGATTAGTCGATATCTCTTATGCTACATTATGCTACGCTATGCGAATGCGTGTATGATCAGCCTTAGTTCCGCGTGTCAACACGTAATTCCACGTGTGTTGGAGGCATTTATACGAACATACCCTGTTCGTCGATACGTTTTCAAAAAATGGGGTTCTCGTGCTCATATCCAGGCTGCCCGAGTGGTACACGAGCAGATAAAAAACGACAGTATACGAAAATTACGAAAACGAATTATGATTTCGAAAAAAATATTGCAATTCTAACTCACGAATGTAAATAACAAAAATATTACCACAATTAGCGACGATTCGGGCATGACACTATATACAATTTATTCATGATCTAGAGTCGCGATAGCGACTCGAGACAAGTACATTTACGTATACTATAAGACGGTGAAGACGAGACGTTACTAGTGTCTTTATAGCCAGCAGAGCTGTTTCGAACGGTTTTCGAAAATTGTTTCAGCGATATTTAATTAATTACAACACATTAAAAGATGTTGCTAGTTCACGTATTTTTTTATTTCGATCGTGACTATTTAGAACTCTGTAGCCTAACGCATATTAGAAATATTAATATTTTATCCTTGCAAATCATCAAAAAAAGGTGGCATTTTTCGCACACATTTTTTGACGTTTAGCGGTTGCTGTTTAGTGACACTAGTTATAACTAGAAATTTTCTGGTAATATGCGAGACTGTGTTCGTTGATGTGACCGGCGAAAACTTTTCTTCAGGGTGTATAAGTAAGAGTGACAGCTGTGAGTTTAGAAAAAAGATCGCGGTTATACTAGCGATAGTTGTGGGGTAAAAAGTAAGGTTATAAAAATAGCGGGTATGAAATCAGACAATTTGATTTTTGGTTAGACATATTCGAGATCAGGACTTTAAACGCGTATTCGGGGAACATTTAATATCTTTTTTGTAAGGTTATAAAGATCGCGGTCAGTTTCAACTTTTCATTAAAGTCACTTTTATTATATTATCGGTGGAAGAGTGATCGTGTAAAAATAAAGTTCAAATCAATAAATAAGCTTTTGAACAATGTCTAAATAAATATTTTTTTTTTATTAACCCTAGGCCCAACAATCCATTTTTCCGAACGTAAACTCTAGAACGGAGTCGAAAACGGTGCCTCTTCTCTTTTACCATAAACTGTTCCTTGAATGCAATAATAAAGTTTATTTAGAAACCATTCTCTTTTTCTTTTTTTTTTTTTGATAACTAAGAGAATGGTGGATGATAAACTCGTATTCAGTGAATATTTGATATCTTTGAACAGTCGTGAAGTTATAAAAATCGCGGCCAGTTTCAGTTTTGGTTAAAGTAACTTTTATATATATAGATAGAAGAGTGATAGTGCAAAAATGAAGTGTAATTTAATAAATAAACTTTTGAACAGTACCTTAATAAATAATTTTTTTTATTAACTTTAGCCCCAACAATTCATTTTTCCGAACGTAAATTCTAGAACGGAGTCGAAAACAGTGCCTCTTCTCTTTTACCATAAAATGTCTCTTGCATGCAATAATAAAGTTTATTAGGAAACCATTCTTTTCATTTTTATATAAGTGAGAGAATGGTGTATGATACCACCCTAGGTTTGAATTATATGTGATTTTAAACCACCCTAGAGTGCACTTTGTACTTGCAACACAAAACGGAATCAGGCGATGCGAAATAATTTTGAGCGAAGATATTTGATTTGAGGAAAAAAAATGTCATAAGTACTTCACCAATTTTTTTTTTATCTATTGCTAATGAGATATAATTCGTAATCAATAAATATTATTAAAAAAAACTTTCGTAGTACTTCGGCCAAAATAATTTTTTCCAATCAAACTTTAGCTCTCGAAATTTTGTACGTATATTTTTTGTTTCAAAACCTCGTTTCGTTATGATTACTTATATCTAAAAACTTACGGTGCATTCTGATGCTATTGGAGTATTTCTTCGGCATCATTTTTTATGGAATATTTTCCGATCCGTTGATCTGTTGGCATGGATGATTCGGTGCAATATTTTTTGAAATTTTTTTTTTACAAAGTTAGAAAAAATGTCAAGCTTTTACTTGTTCGTTGTTCTTTTATGCGTCGTATCTTCTCAGAACTACTGTACGTTTTCACGGGGTCATCCCATGTAACAGCTATTTTTTTCGCTTTTTTTGGACATTTTTTTTTAACGAACCATTAAAACACACTATCTTTGATTTTTTTCCATACATTTATTAACATTTTTACAGTCCTCAGAATTTTATCAAACAAAAATAACGAGCTGAATCAACTTTACAGCGTTTAGAAGACACTCATGTGTTGTTTGACGGCAGCCATGATTCCGGAGGTTTTGCTCATCTAAAATCAAAAAATCACACAGCATTTTAATTTGTAGACCTGAGGCTATCGCTGGAACTAGAATAAAGTAAAAATGTCGAAAATTGAATTTTTGGCACGGTTTTAAATGTTAAGTTCCGAGTTTCGTCGTTTTTTTCGACTTTTAAAACCATGCCAAAAATTCAATTTTCGATATTTTTACTTTACTCTAGTTCCAGCGATAGTCTCAGATCTACAAATTAAAATGCCGTTTGATTTTTTAATTTCAGATGAGCAAAACCTCCGGAATCATGGCAGCCATCAACCAACACATGAGTGTCTTCCGAACGGTGTAAAGTCGATTCAACTCGTTATTTTTGTTTGATAAAATTCTGAGGGACTGTAAAAATATTAATAAATGTATGGTAAAAATTCAAAGGTATTATGTTTCAATGGTTCATCAATAAAAAATCCCAAAAAAGCGAAAAAAATAGCTGTCACATGGGATGACCCCATTAAGTAATCTAATAATTTTATAAGTATTGACGGTTAATTACGAAGATTGAATTCACTTGAACACTTCATGAAACAATATTTCACATTGCATTTTTAGTCCGAATATACACCAGCTCGAAATTCGATCATGTATCCATTTTTAGCCGAAATCATTAAAAAATCGATTGAGCGACCTCTAAAATTTTGATTCAGGATTAAATTCTTGAGAGAATCACTTTTTGATAAAATGTTACCATATTTTGCTGCAATGCCGAAAAAAATGTCAATTCTTTTGCAGCACTCAGTTACATATATAAGATAGACATGTTTAATTGGCAGGCTATGAATTTCATACCCGAGTACGCACACAATGTTGACATGTTTAATTAATAAGCTATGAATTCCATACAAAAAGTCGACACATCCTAGCCAAAAACAGCATAAATGCTGTGAAAAAAGCTGAGACAAGTACATTTATGCCCCCCCAAATAGTCGTCCCAGTTAATCCCCCCTACCACCCAGCGCCAAAATACCGATCCCCACCAAAATTTACAAAAACCCGTCTAAGTCGTTCATGTAAAGATTTCCGCACAAAAATCCTTTCTAAAAACAACTCATCATACAAAGTTTTATGGGTAACCGCTCTCATTATCTTATCAAATTAAGTCAAATTGTACAGAGGTGATAATTTCATTCTCGTAAATGTTGTAAGTTCACAAAAAGTTGATAAATAAATAAGGATCCACTAAAGTATATGTGGCCAAGTACGTGGGATTTTATTATGTTTATAAAATCTCCAATTATGTTCATATGCCATTTCTCTAATTAATGCTTTATTACAACGAATTATTATCCTATGACTTGGAACTACAAAGGCTTAAAAAAAAAAATACAGAATTGCATTAGGCTGCGTGAGCTTGAACGCTGCCACACTCTCATTTGTAATATTTGTAGTATCGTTTTATTGATTACAATTTGATAAAAGTTTGCTATCGTACGTAGAGCGGATACCCACAGAGTACGTGTCCGGCCCGAAAATTTTTCATACAATTTGTAACATAAGTCAACATTAATCTACCATACATTTTTACTAGTAAAGTAAGTACAGCTAATTTGGAATCACAATATGCGGTTTGTTTTGTATCCCGAATTATCCTCCTTTCCTTTAACCAATTGTTATCGATGAATCGATGCTCATGTGGAGCATATCTCACATTATTACACGGCACGTTTATTCCGGTTTTGTAACACCCGGGGGAAAACTGGATCTACAGAGCGTCTAAACGGTACTGTACACTCGAAATAAGTAATCCGGTACTATTTACACGCACCTTTACACCGGTTTTTACTTCAACAGGTTTTATAAAACGGAATAAGCTTGCCATGTAAAAGCGGTCATCAATTGATTGCATTCCAAAGCGGGTACGATTCAAATCTGCATCAAGAGATCCGAATGTTCGGAGTGGTTGAAAAATTTGCCGTCAACAAAAAAGCATATTTTTAGCTGACTAGTCGAAAAATGTTCGGGCCGGACAAGTACTCTGTGGGTATCCGCTCTACGTACGATAGCAAACTTTTATCAATTTGTTATCAATAAAACGATACTACAAATATTACAAATGAGAGTGTGGCAGCGTTCAAGCTCACGCAGGCTAATGCAATTCTGTATTTTTTTTTGAAGCCTTTGTAGTTCCAAGTCATAGGATAATAATTCGTTGTAATAAAGCATTAATTAGAGAAATGGCATATGAACATAATTGGAGATTTTATAAACATAATAAAATCCCACGTACTTGGCTACATATACTTTAGTGGATCTTTATTTATTTATCAACTTTTTGTGAACTTACAACATTTACGAGAATGAAATTATCACCTTTGTACAATTTGACTTAATTTGATAAGATAATGAGAGCGGTTACCCATAAAACTTTGTATGATGAGTTGTTTTTAGAAAGGATTTTTGTGCGGATATCTTTGCATGAACGACTTAGACGGGTTTTTGTAAATTTTGGTGGGGATCGGTATTTTGGCGCTGGGTGGTAGGGGGGGTTAACTGGAACGACTATTTGGGGGGCATAAATGTACTTGTCTCAGCTTTTTTCACAGCATTTATGCTGTTTTTGGCTAGGTAGGAATGTTTATAAAGCATTATGAGAATATATTCAGATTTCTGAAATTGAAGGTTAGTTCTCTTTGATCATTCGAAGCGAGCAGTTGTGTGTCGTATTTGTGATTTTCGAAAATGTTAAAACGGCGCAGTCTAGATCGTAAAGGCAGTAAAAGTGAACGATGTTCACGTTCTCAAAAGAAGAAGCCTCCTCAGAGGCCAGATAAAATGGAGAGTGAAACAAAATACACTAGTTCTACTGCAAAAAAATTATCAGGACAATTACATGAGGTTTCATTCGACTCAACCTTCTCATACTGTATTTTACAGTTTACTGCGGTTTTTGCAGCTATTTCGGAGTGTGTGGTCTGTCGTACATGTGGTGGCGATATTAAATTTTTAAAAGCAAGTTCCCGTGGACTTGGTTTCAAATTGATTGTTTTTTGTACAAAGTGTGACGATAATATCCACAGTGTTTTTTCATCGCCTTTGATAAACACTCCGTACGAGATCAATCGACGCTTCACATTCGCTTTCCGACTGTTAGGAAAAGGATTGAAGGCAATGCAGCTTTTTTGTGGTGTCATGGATTTAGCATCATGCTTTATTAAGAATAGAAAGATTACTTGGAATAGCAATTGGATACGAGGGGTACCACTATTGTCTTGGAGAAAATGCGAACCGGCTAAAACACGCACGAATCAATGCTACTAAAGCAACAAAAGAGGCCAGAACAACTCGTCGATTGGAAAAAAATAAACAACAACAATTGTTTACAGACAAGGAAGGCATACAATATGAAGCTGGAATGGGAGATTAAACGTAAGTTAAAATATAAATTAAAAAATTCATAAAGTTCTTGCTTTAGCTGCGCGCGACCTCGAGCGAAACGCACTTGAAACTTTAAATGCATTTTTCTCAAAACTACTTTTTCTGGCACGGTCTGCATGATAACTCATACAGTTTTTAATATTTTTTGATGCTTTTTTTTTTAATATTCGAAATTGTTTGCTCTATAGTCTGTCGCGTCGGATTTTTGATGTTGTGATTAAAAAATTTTATAAACATAATTAAAGTGTGACATTTATAACACAAAATGCACACTTTTTTTTAAACTGCCGTAAATTGCCAAAATTTTTCGAATTTCAAAAATCCGGCTAGACAGACTATAACTACAACTTTATTTTACAAGATTTTTTTTACGTTTTGCAGATCCATCAGCATTTCAAGAAGAAATGATGCAGACCGTGGAGCAACTTTTTTTCATAGTGCTTCGGGAAACGTGATTTTTTATGTTGTAATTTTTGAAAAAAAAAATGAAATAAATTTTTTGATGTTGAATTGAATGATTTTTTGATGATGTCACGTCCGCAGTCGATTTCACACCGAAAACCCATTACACTCTCTAGATTTTAGTCATTCATTCACTAACACTCTTAAACACACCTAAACGCGTCCAAGCACACGTAAAACCTCGAACTCACGAACATACAAACGTAGCATTCTTCTTAGGTCGAGCGAGTCGACGGATGAGCAATAAGACACTACCCTTATCATCCGCTCGGGGTCCACCGCGCTCGGTACCCGATACCGATTACCCTTCTCACTCACACTCATTGAAACTTAAAAACCAGGAGTTACCTCCTCGCTAATATGCTCTCCTGATACCTCTTAAACTTTCCGATCATCTTAAATCCCTTTTTGAAGGAAACCAATAATTACCAATAATCCGTAATATCACCCATCGAACACAAATCATCGCTCTGTACGTACCTCAAATAAATTCAACCAGACTTAACGACACGCACACTACACATACACCTTAGACTCACACACACACTTTCTCCCTCCAACACGCATAACATAGACCATAAAGAAACCCCACCACGAGGACCGTTTAGGACATAGCCCCTATAATATTCTTAACATTAAGTTAACATTTATTAAAATGCTGATCAAGCAGTTTTTATATAGTATAAATACGGGACACGGAGCACCAGTCGACAGTCAATTTTGATCTTCTAACCACGACACTCTATCAGACCACGTTTTCATCCTCTTGGTCAGAAAATTTGCGAACCCCAAGGTAAAACAATAAAACGAATTCACGGCAGAATTCAATCTTTGTTACACGCCTTGACTGGAGCTCCGTATTCTGTCGATATCATTTTTATTTTTTTTACACACTAACATTTAGCCAACCTGTACTTTCTCAAGTACACTTCTCTTACTATCCTTTCAATTGAATAAACATACATTTTTATTAAAAAATAAAATTTATCGACTCAAGTATCTTTTTTTTTCTTCCGACAACACACAAACAACCATTAACCTTGGAACGGTGCTGCATAAAGTTGCACGTTCACATTCCACCCTAAATACGAGATCGGAGCAATAGCAAGTTGCTCGCTCGTTCGATCCCTCCTATACGTGATCGGAGCAATAGTAAGTTGCTCGCTCGAATTGATTCTTTCCTATATCCGACCGGAGCAATAGCAAGTTGCTCGTTCGTGGTTTTCCCGAACCCAAAACACCATTCATGCCACGAACCCGTCGAGCCGGTAGAAAATACCAATTAAAGAAATTAGTTAAACAATATTCAGACACTTCTGGTCCCGAATATCATTACGGGGTATCGACAGACAAGGAGACCCAGCAACCTCGAGTCGTGAGCAACGCCCCGCTTTCAACTAAAATAATATTTGTTCAACCCAAGTACGAATTGCGTCGAGTAGAATATAACAAGATCCTTCTCCCACTCGCCGTTATCGATCATAAAGATCCAAGATTCGAAACCTACCAGGAACGTCACATCAAGAACGGCACATATAGTATCGAAGCCAAAATAAATTAACCAAATAAACCAAAAGCTTAGTGCGCGATATTTTCACTCTCTAACCCCGGTTCGGCACATTCCGGGCTAAATTAGAGAAAATAATTCGTGCGGGATCTATTCCGTACTTTATCTGTACCGAGACGTGACAATGAAATGAATAAAATTTTTTCATAAAGTTTAAATACTAATAAACAATGTGTAAAAATTATTTTTATTAATTTCTATTGCTATCTCTTCTAAAAACAGTTTTTCTTTTAGCGCGTTTTAGGCGCTGCTGGACGTATGTAAGGCCTTAACCAAGGGACTCTGCCAGACGGATCTGTTGCCCGCCGTCACCGCGTGGAGATGCCCTGGTTACAAGCACAAGCAATAAGTTGCCCGAAGTAAAAATATATGAAAGGCCCTTATCAGACGAATTAAAATCGATTTACGAGGTTTGCTTCGGTATTAAAATGACCGAATGGAATGTAAACTGGATACCACATACAGTTTGTGATCGGTATAAGACAACGTTAACACGGTGGGAGAGGTCCAGAAAGCAAGAGTATTTGCAATTCACAAAACCTATTATATGGTCTGCACCGATAAGTCAAGAGAATTGCTATTTTTGTATGACTGACATCACAGGTTTTACCAAAAATACTAAAGGTAAAATTGTATACGCCAACGTTTCATCAGTTGTGAAACCAGAAAAAATAGTGGCCGTGGATGACACAGTAACTCCTGAAGAGATGGATGTGGAGCTTTCTGATAAAGAGGTAGTAATGGAAGTTGACGAGATCTATCAAGAAGAAAGTTCCGATGATGATGATTACCTCCCAAATGGTGGAAGCAAAGCTCCCCAAACTTTCAACCAAGAAGAGTTGAATGATCTCATACGAGACTTAGGATTGCCTAAATACAGAGCTGAATATTTAGCGGCAACATTGAAAAAGAAAAATTTGCTGTCAAAAAGAACATCAGCTTACTTTTATCGTGACAGAGAGAAGGAGTTTCAGCAATTCTTCACAAACGACGGAGAGAATTCATTGGTGTACTGTTCAGATGTGAAAGGCTTGGTGGATGAATTCAAACCGAACATATACAAAAACGATGAATGGAGACTTTTCATTGATTCGTCAAAAAGAAGTCTCAAAGCCGTTCTACTCCACAACGGAAACACATATGCACCTATTCCAATAGCTCACTCGACCAAGCTGAAAGAAAATTACGAAAATTTACAGATGGTATTGGAGAAAATAAAGTATTCGGAACATCAATGGCAAATTTGTGGCGATCTCAAAATGCAACACTACTCTTAGGTCAACAATCGGGTTTCACAAAAAATCCCTGCTTATTATATGTATGAGACAGTAGGGACAGGAGAAAACACTATGTTCAGAAAGGGTGGCCAATAAGAACAAACTTCGATCTAGGCCGTAACAACATCATACGAACATCATTGATTGAACTTTCAAAATATCTGCTACCACTACTCCACATTAAGCTTGGTCTTATAAAGTAGTATATGTCAATGCTCTGTACAAAGATGGCGATTGTTTCCAGTATTTGGGAGAAAAGTTTCCCGCGATGAGTGATGCCAAATTAAAAGAGAGTATATTTGATGGACCACAAATTCGTAGTTTATTTGAAGATGAAAACTTCATCAAAAAAATGAACGATACTGAGAAGGCAGCTTGGCAAAGTTTCAAAAATGTTTCTCAGAACTTTCTGGGAAATAAGAAAAGTGAGAATTACTAAAATTTAGTTGAAGAGTTGTTGGAAAATTTTAGAAACTTGGGTTGCTTGATGAATCTCAAATTGCACTTTCTACACTCCCACCTCGACTACTTTCCTGAAAATCTTGGAGACCTAAGTGAAGAACCAGGAGAATGATTCCATCAAGACATCAGTGAAATGGAGAATCGGTATCAGGGAAGATGGAGTGTTAATATGATGGCAGATTTTTGCTGGACGCTAAAGAGAGAAATAACGAGAGAAGATAGAAAGATGAAGAGAAACCCGCTGCATAGGTCGTTCGAAGAGAAAAGAATCCGTTATAAAAGAAGGACGGTTTAAGATCGATGAAGATTTTTCTCTTCTCATAATTTGCAGAAAATGAAAAAAAAAATGCAATTGAGCAGAATTCAAATCAAAGAAAAATTATGCCTGTGATAGTTTTATATTCAAGTTTTTTATACTATTTTTCCCGGTTTCTAATTTATTACATTCAGAATTTATAAATCTTTTTTGTGTATAGTTTAAGATGAATCATGCATGTTTAAATCATTTACAAAACTATTTTTTGACATTTTTTACTATTTTTTACGATTTTTGATGAAAGTATGCATGAACGGAACTACTAGCCGCCGGATTTGGATCGAGCTCCTCGAAATACGTAAAGAACATACTTGATCCAGGTGTAAAAAATTTTTTTGTAATTCATAACTGCGATTTTTTGGCATTTTCACCTATTTTTAGACGGTTTTCTCCATGGAAACAAAATTTTGGAGATGTACGAGTTAAATAGACTTCGGATTCGAATTCAGCGCATCAAAATGCATTAAGAACGTACTCGATCTAGATCAATGAAATTTTTCCCATACCCATAGCAGCGATTTTTCGCGATTTTCACCCATTTTTAGCGGTTTTTTTGCAATTTACTCAAAATTTTTCGGGGTGTATCAGCCAAACTGACCCCAGATTCAGATTCAGCGCATCAAAATACATAAAGAACACACCTGATTAAGGTCGACAAAAATTTGTATCATTCTTTTAACTGCGATTTTCCGCCATTTTTGTGGTTTTTTGGAATTTACTCAAAATTTTGGAGGTATATTGGTCAATCTCACCCCGGATTCGGATTCAGCGGGTCAAAATACGTAGAGATTGATGAGTACGATCCAAGGTACTGACCACTTTTTTTTTTGTGTACCAATGTAATTGTATACAAAAACCGCAGTGGTAATTATCGTAGAAACAAACAAAGCAATAATTTTTGCGACATCTTGCGCAACATATAAAAGCAGATTTTTTACAATCGTAGGGAGTCTGCAATACATCCGTACAAAAATATGTCTCATTAACATTCATGAAAATGTTTCTAGTAACTGACAATTTTGAGGCAAACCAGGCGTATTGAATCATGTCTTGGAATATTGGTGACGATAATTGATGGTGAATTATTGAATGGATTTTTATACAATCTTCCCGGGAATTAATTTCACGATTCTGCTCTAACAATTCGCTGCAATTTTGTAAGCGCTTTATGAAATTTTTAACTTGTCTGTAAAAGTAAACGTCACAACGTTGCACCAAGGGAGTGCATTTTGGAGGAATTACTTTTACAGAGCAAGTTGGCATATTTTCGTCATCTTGAAAGATTTCATCATACATCTCTGGATTTGTCTGACCCCCCTAAGAGTCAATGAGAAGTAAAAAATTATTCTCCCCGTCGTGTGTTTTTAAACTTTTCTGGAGAAAATCCGTGTATAATGCTGTTAGTTTTCCGGACTTCGATGATGTTGCAATGACGTTCGTATATGTATTGGCATAGCCATCTACTAATTTTTGAATACGAGGTCCGAAATGACCGGTCGCCTCTTGCAAACATACAAAGACATGTGGGAGCACTTTTCCGAATAATGTTATGGAATATTGTGCGGTGTACGAATGCGTCACTTTATTCAATTCCAACTTTTTGACGAAAACTGTTTTACACCCTTTTTGAGTGAATGTCCTGTTGAAAACAGATTAATATTGATATCCTGAAAAAAAATAGCATTTTAAATATTAAAAAATATTCGAATATGTATGTAGAAAACTTTTTATATCATTTATTTTGAATTTATACATTTTTCATCGGTAAAAACATTTTGTACGCAGAAAACTTGTATTTACCTGTTTGTTCAGTATTTATAACATATTGCTCATGGTATTGAGGTATTAAGCGGCACGTCTGTCGACGAAAGGTCTCTGCAGACGCCAATATTTCCTCCACTGATGCCGCCTCTTTTTTCGAAACCAGTTTCGTGATTTTCCGTTGAGAAATTTGGTGTTTCTGTTTGAATGCCGTGACCCATCGATCAGACGCCTTGAAATTGAAATCGATGAATTATGCAGCAGCAGCCAACGCCCATTGTTGTAAATTTCTTGTCGTAACTTGCTAATATTGCTGTCTTGCTTCCACAAAACGATCGTAGGCCCACGAATCTATCGCCTCAAATTTGTCCAATCTCGTTCCACCACTTTTAATATAATTCTCCCATTGTGAAAGATATTCTTTTCTCTTCAAGCGGCTGCATCTTTTTTTTTGCAATGTCGCCAAAAACTATGTGGAATGCGCTTTAGCAATGTTCACGACTTTGACTTTGTAGGCAATGGGAATCATTTCACTTTTATTTTTTTTCGGTTCCGGTTCGTACTCGTCTGGAAAATAATCAAGTTGGGGCACTTCGAACTGCCGTTCTTCGCAATCCTCATGAGCGTGAATTAATTCCTCTTCAATTACGAATTTTTTTCACCCGAAAGTTCCAATGTATTATTATAAATTTCTCCGGCCAATAACATAGCATCGTGAGATATTTCTTCCGAAGGTGTCGATGCAATTAAATTATTTTCCGTCCACAGCTCTTCATAATAAACTACTGCGTCCTTCAGTCGCGATTTTGATTCATCACTGTACATGGATTCTTCAGGAATTTCCTCTCCTATTCCAGAAGAGCCAGCAACTTCTTCAGTCGACATTTTTAACTTCGAATTGTAAGAGAACTTTGAAATTTAAGAAATAGGCACGTCTGTTCACGACGAAAGCGAAAAATGAACTGCTGTTCAATTCTCACAGACTCGCGCACAGTCCTATGCGCAGATGTCCGTTATAATCCCAGGGGGACCCCAGATCAAAATTTTTTAGACCCCTACAAGGCCATAAAAACGAATAGAACAACGAGCACGAATATTTTTCAGTGAATGAAAAACTTTACGTTCTTGAGCTAAAATAAATTTTCAAAAATAATGTAGGGATGAGAAACGCTTTTAATAATTGTTGGGATAACAACAAAAAAAGAAAAAATAAGATCCGAAGGAGGAATCGAACGCGAGACCTCCGGCGCAAAAGACCGATCCCTAACCGTCTAGACTAGACGGCGGCTCGACAAGTGCTTGATAGTTTAAACTCATAAGGCGCCTAGGAAATTTTGATTCGATTTTTCTCGGAATTTTCCGAGTAGTGCGTCCTACTACTTTATCCACGTGAGGTGCTAGGGGTCCTCTTTCACCACAAAAAAATTCGGCCAAATCCCCGACCCCACGGTCGTGCCGTCTCCTTGTAAATGTTAATAAAAATTATATACAATTTATAAATTATTTTATTTTAATGGTTTTTCAAAAAAAAATCCCCAAAAAAGCATTAAAAAGCAACCTTCACACTAGATGACGGCGTTAAATGAAATGAAAATTGGGAGCCCAATAAACGTTTATTTAGTGAAGACGCGGTCAACGACGCATAAACGTTCAAATTAAAGGAGAAAATACGTGTCGATACGTATGAAGAAATCGACAAATGTATAAATTAAATTATATTAGAAAAACGTGTTCGACACTCACGAGGAGGTCGACAAGTGCGCTAAATGCAATTTACTCAAATTAATTATTGCAATTAATAAGCCGAGCACATATGCACAATATGTGCTCGGATCAAATTTGGTCTTGATATTTTTTTATTAAGTTCATTATCAAATATTATCAAATTTTTCAGCCTCCATTTATCACCAAATTCTGTGCCCTCACTGAATCTACTTTTCTTCGTGTCGCTGCTGCATTACCTCCGCGCTGTCATTTATTCGTTATTATTAATCCCCATATTGATTATTCCAACTTGAGGGTTAAAAATTACGAGTGACTCATTAGTCTCAAACTCATTAGAACTTCAACCAACTTCAACAAGTGACGATGCATAGTCGGTAATATTACCACTTGTATGCTCGTCCAGGCATTAATGGAAAGCAGTGTACATTTTTTTCAGTACCCATATTATTCGTACATTCATTTAACTTTTGATTATTACTTTACGATTTTTAATTTTCGCATGTAAGTTATTTATCCTACCATCAATTAACATTGACCAGTAAAATTGAATCTCGAAGGAGTTGCACTTACCAATCGAATGATTTTTTATTTATCTGTGTATTTTGGATCAATTCTTATTTCACACTTTTTAAAGTTCACTACTACTTCTCGTGGGGAGTTTTTATTTAATTTATTTTCTATACATTACTTTGTTTTTTTGAAACATTTGTTAAACAATATATTTTCATGGAGTTATACTATTACATCCGTCAGCAGTTTTATGTATTTTAAAACCATTTTCTTTCTTCTTTACTTGTAATGTTTTCACAGTATACGTCAATTTTTTTTATTGATATATTTTATTCGATACACAATTTTTAGACTTTTTTGAATTTATTTTTATAAGACCTCTTTGAATACAATTTTTTTGTTTGAATATTTCCGTTGTGTTCGATTGAAATATTTGAGTTGTCTTTTTTAATATTCTAGTTTTATTTTATTCTTGGTAAGCTTCTGCTTCGAATACATACTTCCACAATTCCAAAGCTTTTCATACCTGCCAACATATTATAGTCTAAAGGTAAAATTTCTTTGAATTTAAATGACTTAGGATGCTGGTCCCAGCCTTGAAGGAGGTTATTCGTTGAATGAAAGACTTTTGAGAGGGGTGGAATGAAGATGAGTATAACACCTTTCGTGCAAAAAAGTTAATGTTAACTAAGATGGCAAAATAGATTGTATGATGAATAAATTGATCCCTATTACGTATTAATTTAAAAAATCTTGTATTTAATCAATACACGCCACCCAAATTTAATCAATACAACCCAAACACTTACCATTCATCCCTTGAATGAACTGATGTAACCAGCCTTTAAGATGATGAGCCCCTTGACGGTGTCGAGGTGCTAGTGCCTCAGGGGACCACCATAAAACAACGTGATCTAGTACGCTAGATACTGCGCCCCACGTTTCTTCTTGATAATATTCAGATATCTTTTTCCGTGCTTTTGTTCTTATTTTTACTCCACCTTGAATAAAGATCAAAAGCAATAGTGAGCGTTCACTAAAATGTATCTGTAAATGACTTCTTCTATAGTATCCATTTTGGAACTAGTTTACCTTTTGTCCTCTTTAAGCAGTCATACTCCAATAGCTGGGACGCAATATCTCTTGCAATATTCAGCAAAGCGGTTACATATTCAGTTTGTACACTCACAAGAGCTTCAATACTTTCACCGTTTGATGTAATTATTTCAGTCATTGAATTCTTCATAACTGGTGGTGTCATATGTTTTGTCAGTGCCCTTGTGCAAAGGTAGAATTTTATTGTTAAATCAGTGTTGATTGACTGTGATTTTTTTATAATTGCTATGTTTAACAATGATAGATCGAAACTAATACTTCGTCTCCTGGCAATAGCATCTTCAAACTCAAATTATTTTCCTTTTTCTCAGGTCAAGTAACGGTTATTGATATTCAGAATAAATGTTGAGTATGAACATCTTTAAAATCCATAAACACCTTCCCGAGGAAATAATATCTCATCGGACCACAAGAGTTTATTACAAAATAATTATTGAAATATTCGGAAAGGAGTTAAGGCCATATTATTTTCTAGAATGCTGTTTCCAGAGATGATTTTTAGGATGAAATAATTCTAAAACCAATCGATTTTTTTTTGAAATTTCATTCATGTGTGGGGACAATAAAAATACCTACAAATTTTAGAGAAGAGATTGAAAATATTTTATCTTTTAGTTTTGTACGATTTAGTAAAACGATGTTTATATTGCAAATCTCATTCAAATTGTGTGATAGAACCACATATGTCCATAGATCGATTCTTTTGTATCGCGCTACAAAAAAGATACCCGATACAAATGTGTCGAGTATCGAGATTTTTGTCGATACTTGTAAAGAAACAAGGGGTTTTCTAGACAAACGCGTGTTAGTGTCATACGGACACATACGCATGCTGCTCACATGGACACGGTATGAAAGCGGGGTTAATGAGGGTCAGAAAATTCCAGAAGCTTCAAGAACATTCTCGAACATGCGATAATGACGACACGAAAAGGAGTGGAGGATCCCAATACATGAGGATCACAAGATTGTCATAGGGGCAGGGGGGCACAAGATGGTGGACTTAAGCGTCGACGTTACACAAGACGATGATGTCAAGGACGGGAGTATGAGGGTTAGTATATAACCATGGGGGTCTCAAGATGGCTGCCTTGCAGTTTGACGATGTGTGTGGGGAGGGGGTATTTACCAGTCGTTAGGGTATTATTGTTATTATAATTATTTATTAATATGTCTCGTGCAATTTACGGATCAGAAGTTTTCAAGGCTATTTCACAATCTGTAGATATGATTCAATAATTTCGACAAAAATTTGCTTATGGTCCAAGTACGGAAGATCTAGCGATAAATAACATGGTCAACCACATATCGACAGGAACTTTTTACGATCTTATGTGCGATCAAAATGTATCACTAACAAGGGGAGTGCCAGATTTGGGAAATGCAGTTTGGGATGGGATGACGCGTGGTTGTAGTACTACCCTATGATGTTGCTATTGCACAGCCACAGTGCCAGATGGCTACACATTTCCGAGAAAATCGTCCGAGAAATCGCAATCACTATTTATTATATATACTAGAATGTGTTGAGCTTCATCCAAGCGGCTCGGTGGCCGGGGCGGTAGCAGGTCAGCGTAGTAACCCGGAGATTCCATGTTCAAACGTCTTCGCTCGGGATTAATTTTTTTTTTTATTTCACTTTTTTTATTGAAAAATTACTTATACAACGAAGTTGATTTTTTTTTTTTTATTGACAACATGTTTTACTTCAACGTATTGAAATTTTCCATCCAAACTATTCCCTTCAAATTTTTGTATGTGTTGTATATTAAACATGACAAAATACTTTTAAGAAGTAAAAAAAGAACGCCAAGTATTAAAAATTCGCGATCTTAATTGTAAAATGACCATTTTACATTCTCGTCATTATTTTAATATTTACTTAACTTTGAAAAAAAAACTAAAAAATGTGGGTGCTTGATTTGCAAAAAATACAAAATTATTCATTCTCGTTTCTTTCCTGTAAGACGCGAAAGGTTACTTTACCTATAAAAAATTCTACTTAAAAATTGTTGCCCATGATTTGCAAAAAAAAAAATGATGAAGTCATTTTAACATAGCCAAGACCGGTAAATGAATTATGGAATTCCACAGGAAATCATGCATTCCCTAAACAGTACCTACTGAAGGGTTTTGTCACTGCAAGGTCTTCGGAAGAAAACCCTGCAAATATCAAATAATTATTACCTAGCCAAAAACAGTATAAATGCTGTAAAAAAAGCTGAGACAAGTGCATTTACGCCTCTCAAATAGTAATTCCAGTTAATCTCCCCCACCACCCAGTGCCAAAATACCGATTCCCACAAAAATTTACAAAAACCCGTCTAAAGTCTTTCATGCAAAGATCTCTCCGTACAAAAATCCTTTCTAAAAAGCAACTCATCATACAAAGTTTTATGGGTAACCGCTCTCATTATCTTACCAAATTACGTCAAATTTTACAGAGATGATCATTTCATTCTCGTAAATATTGTAATTTCACAAAAAGTTGATAAATAAATAAAGATCCACTAAAGTATATGTGGCCAAGTACGTGGGATTTTATTATGTTTATAAAATCTCCAATTATGTTCATATGCCATTTCTCTAATTAATGCTTTATTACAACGAATTATTATCTTATGACTTGGAACTACAAAGGCTTAAAAAAAAAATACAGAATTGCATTAGCCTGCGTGAGCTTGAACGCTGCCATACTCTCATTTGTAGTATTTCTAGTATCAAGAGACTCGGTAGAGTCTCGGGACAGGTAAATTGACAGCCCTGACGTCTGCTGGCCCGAGGCTCGTCGGGACTATATTTTCTCCGAATAAAACGTTTCGCGGTGGTGGGGGTCAAATCGGAATAACATTTCGTTTATTTACAAAGCTCATGAGTCATTTGAGGCTTTGAAAATTGAACTGGAGACTAATTAAGAAATTGTCTTTCGAATGAGCCCAAAATCAACATGATTCGTGGCGTAATTTCCGAGAAAAAACTTTGCATGGGCTCAAGATTATGCAAAACTTACTAACACATTTACGGACTTGATGTATCTGTATACGCGTTCTGATCGATACATACGAAGGCATTTTGATGCCCTTCATAGCCAATCCCCGCCGAGAAAATACCGGCTTCAACCAATCGCCGATGAGAAAACTTCTGATTGGTCCTCTCGTCTGTCTTCACATCGTCGGTCTTCTTGGATACGTTCGGCGAGCACGCTTTCAGCGCTGTAAGCGCCCAAAGTGCGTTCGACTTGCATGCTTTAAGCGCTGAAAGCGCACGTTATAGTAATACCGAAGCACGGTACAGCGTGCAAGTCGAACGCACCCTTTGAGCGCTTACAGCGCTGAAAGCGTGCAAGCCGAACGTACCCCTTGTCACATCGTTCACACGTCCGTTTACGATCGTTGGTCTTTTGTTACATCGTTCACGTCGACTGTCGAAATAATTTCGTTCGTTCATCGTTTAAAATATTTATGTTATGTGAGTTTTGTGAAAACAGTGCGGGTTGTTTACTCCTGTAGCAATCGGTTCGCGAGTGTTTGCTTGTATATAAGGCATAGTGTTGGGCAATGTCTCCTTGTATAAACGCTTTGACTTTCCGCTATTTGTGACAATTTTGTTGCAATCGAAATATCAGTAATGTTTTAACCTATTAGTTTCGGAAGTGTTTAGTGCAGGACGTGTGGACCATAAATGTAAATTTCGGAAAAACAATTTTTTGAATTTCAGTGATATATATAAGTGTCAAAAACTTTAAATGTCTGTGTGTTGATAAACGGCAAATGCGAATTTGTGTATATAAAAATTATTTCGATGTTCAGTGGAAAAAAGTGTTACGCATTGAATTTGTACGATAAAATTATACGTATGTGAAAAATATTTATAAATGTATTGATTACACAACTACGAGAACAATAAGTTCGTTAACCTATAACTTCGATTTTTCTTTTTAATCAGAAATTTTATTTCTTAATAAGGCAAGAACACGCAAATATTGTATAGATGTTGATGAATTCAAATAAACAACCAAAAAGTTTAATGAAATGAATGTGTGCTAATTAGATTTGTTGCGTCATTATTATTTTAATAAGTTGTCATATTTTTCTTTATTCAGTTTGGTTGTGTCCTTCGGTTCCTTTTTTTATTTCATTGGTACGCATATCATGATCAAGGATCCATACCAAGTTTTATCATTTTATTGGACAATATGTGTGCTGTGTATTTCTACTTCTTCGCTTTGACTGCGGCAACATGAATTGAAAAATTGGTTACAAAAAGTAATTTCTTACCCATTTATGAATGGGATAAAATGTCTGTAATTGTAACGCAATGGGTACATCCGAACTTTAAGGGCGGGGTAACGTTAATTCGTGCAAAAAAGGCACATTCTTGTAATTTTTTTTGACGACACAGTTAAAATCTATTTATTAAAACCAATGGTACATTAAAATATAATACTCGAAGAATATTGTGTAAAACTTTCATGAAGAAATATTAAAAAAACGACAATGGCAGCAATTATTCGGAAGCGTCTTGGAAAAAAGTAGAATTGCGGTGCCCCTCGTAACTCGGTGCTGGATCATCTGAAATAAAAAAATCAAAGTTCTTTCGGTAGATAATCGCTTTCCCCAGGTAACGCGGGGAGAGTTTTTCGAAATTTCAATTTTTCACTTTTTGGGAACACTTTGAAGTGAAAAATGCGATTTTTGCAAAAAAAATCGGCGAATTTGTTATTGTAAAATAAAAAATATTAACAAACTTGAAAAAACATTCTCCAGCGTTACCTCGTAATTTATGCACAGAAATAGAGTTCAAAATTTCAAAAGGATCGATGCAGTAGTTTTGAAGTTATGACGGGCACCGTCTTTGAAAACGTGAGTTGTGGGAAAAACGCGGCAGGTGTTTTCTGATGCGCTGAGTCATGTATGACGCGCGGTTGCTTCAACCGCTGTATCTTCGTTAGTTTTGCTCCGATTCATCTCAAATTTTCACACAATATTCTTGAAAGGTTCTCCATTCAGAAAATCAAATTTAAAAAAATGCAAAAAAAGTTTAAAAACGTTACCCCGCCGTTAACCCATTAACGCCGAGGTGATCAGAATTTTTACTAACTTTTCAACGTGTTTATTTATTATGTTATCGGACCAAAAAAAATAATGCAATACCTCTATTCCTATGCGGAATTCGATGCTCTTTCAGAATCTGAGCTCAAAATTTCGATTAGACACCGAGAAAAAAAAATATGGCCGATTTAAACGCGAAAAACGTGAAAATTTTCGAAAAAAAATTTTTTTCGCATTTTTTTTCACAATGATACCGCAAAGCTATCAACTTTTTACAATGATCAGAGGTGATCATGGCACTCGAACATTAAGAGGAATTTTTTTCAGAAAAATTCATCGACGCGTTTTTTCAAAATGGCGGCGAGAATGAAAAAATTTTATAAAAATCTTAATCTATCGGTTTCTTCAAAACTATAAACTTGAGAAAAAAATTTCTAAGAACAAAAATGGCTTAAAATTAGTCGAAGAATACTCTTAAATTTTTTCAGAATTTTTGAAAACAATTTTTAATTTTCGAAAATTTCAAAAAATCCAATTTTTCAAAAATACCTGAAAAATTTTTGGAAAAATTTGAGAGTGTTCCTTGACTAATTTTAAGACTTTTTTGTTGTTAAAAATTCTTTCGTAAAGTCTATAGGTTTAGAGAAAAAAAATTTTCTTGAATGGTACATAAAATTTTGTTTCTATCTACCACTACAAAATTCACGAACAAACTCGTATATCCTTTCACTTGTGCATGGACACATATGTTGTATACAATTTTTACATGAATTATAGGTAAAGCATATAAAAAAAATATTAGTTTTCACTTTTTCAATACATTTGTTATGTCACGAAAACCTTCAAAATCTTCTGCTTCATTGCATGCAGAGTATGAATCAGATTATTCGGATAGTGATTCCGATGAAAACATTTTGATTCCGAATGCAGACAATTCAGGCTCCGATGATTCTGATTCCGATTGTGATTCGATATCTGATTCAGATTCTGAACATGAATTCACAATACCAAATATTACTTATAAAAAAGCTTGTGCTACTTATTCTGAAAACTTAGATAAACTTGAAAAAAATCACGAATTCATTTGGATCGATGCCGAGAAATCATATCCAAATACTTGTGAAGAAACAATATTATTATCTGAAGCTACAAAAAAGAATATACAGGCGTGCGAGCCTTTCCAATTGTTTGAAACCTTTTTTTCCGCCGAAATGAAACAATATATAATTGATGCGTCTAAAGAGAATAATTATGATCTGAAATTACAAGATCTTGACACTTTTATAGGTATACTTATTTTCAGTTCATTCAATAAAAGAAAGTCTCAGAGAGATTATTGGTCATCTGATCCATTCTTATCTAGTGAAATTGTTTCTTCTGCAATGACTCGCGATAAGTTTGAAGAAATCAAGTCTAAAATAAAATATTCAAAAGCTGAAGACAAGGATCCAAACGATAGAGGGTGGCGGGTTCGTTCGATGTTGAAACTTTTCCAAAACAACCTTCTAAAGTTCGGAATATGGAAAACTTCTATATCTATTGATGAAATGATGGCCAAGTCTTATGCAAAAACTGTTGTGAAACAATTTATTCGAGGGAAACCAATAAGGTTTGGTTTGAAATTTTGGGGTTTATACACTTCAGACGGCTATCTACTAAATTTAGATCTATATTGTGGTAAAAATTCCCAAACCGGAAACAAATTAGTAAAATGTGCTTTAGGTACTCGTGTAGTATTGCATTTATTAGAACCTTTTTTTCGGCTAATAAATTATAATAAAATCCCTGCATTTCATTTGTACTTTGATAATTTTTTTACAAATATGGATTTAATTTTACACTTGCAAAAATTACGTTTGAAATGCACTGGCACTATCAGAGATAATCGAGTCAAAGAAAAGAATATACTTGAAAAGAAAGCTCCACGAGGTACTTATATTGTAAAACATGATCGAAATAGTGGCATAAATTTCATCACTATTATGGATTCGAAGCCCGTTTCAATAGCTTCAACTGCTGCAGGTGTAAGTCCACTATCAACTTCGAGAAGATATAGTTCAGAGGCTCGATCCAAAACTGATATACCTTTTCCGCAAGCTTTTCATTTGTACAACAAATTTATGGGTGGTGTTGACGTGCATGATGGACACTGCAATAATGTACTTCCAAGTATACGTTCCAAAAAATGGGCATGGGTCGTTTTTATAAGATTTATTCAGGCATCCATTACAAATGCCCACGTAATTTTTAATGCTACACGTGATGGAAAGAAAAAAAGTGGAATAAAATAGTTAACTACTTCAATTGCTAAATATTATATTCAAAAAGGTCAAACAAGTAAAACACTTCATACACGATCTAATAGGGACAAATTAAAAAATTGTTCAAATGAAAAATGTCCAATAAGAACAAGGATCTATTGTGAAAAATGCAATCTATATGTATGCAATAATTGTTGGGCAAAAAAGCACTGATAAATGAAATGTTAAAATGAAAGACAAGAAGACTCACGAAAAGAAGCACTCCGAAACGTGAGAGGCAAGGGGACTCACGAAAAAAGCACCCCGAAACGTGAGAGGCAAGGGGACTCACGAAAAAAGCACCCCGAAACGTGAGAGGCAAGGGGACTCATGAAAAAAAGCACCCCGAAACGTGAGAGGCAAGGGGACTCACGAAAAAAAAGCACCCCGAAACGTGAGAGGCAAGGGGATTCACGAAAAAAAGCACCCCGAAACGTGAGAGGCAAGGGGACTCACGAAAAAAAAGCACCCCGAAACGTGAGAGGCAAGGGGACTCACGAAAAAAAGCACCCCGAAACGTGAGAGGCAAGGGGACTCACGAAAAAAAAGCACCCCGAAACGTGAGAGGCAAGGGGACTCACGAAAAAAAGCACCCCGAAACGTGAGAGGCAAGGGGACTCACGAAAAAAAAAGAACCCCGAAACGTGAGAGGCAAGGGGACTCACGAAAAAAAAGCACCCCAAAGGAGACAAAGTTCTACCACGTCCACGCCGTTGTCTCTGGGTAATGCTAAGAGTAGAAAAAAACAATGTATATGCACAGAATCAGAAAAGAAGTAGTCAAGGAACACTTGAAGGAAATTTTTCCAAAAATTTTTCAGGTATTTTTGAAAAATTGGATTTTTTGAAATTTTCGAAAATTAAAAATTGTTTTCAAAAATTCTGAAAAAATTTAAGAGTATTCTTCGACTAATTTTAAGCCATTTTTCTTCTTAGAAATTTTTTTCTCAAGTTTATAGTTTTGAAGAAACCGATAGATTAAGATTTTTATGAAATTTTTTCATTCTCGCCGCCATTTTGAAAAAACGCGTCGATGAATTTTTCTGAAAAAAAATCCTCTTAATGTTCGAGTGCCATGATTACCTCTGATCATTGTAAAAAGTTGATAGCTTTGCGGTATCATTGTGAAAAAAAATGCGAAAAAATTTTTTTTTCGAAAATTTTCACGTTTTTCACGTTTAAATCGGCCATATTTTTTTTTCTCGGTGTCTAATCGAAATTTTGAGCTCAGATTCTGAAAGAGCATCGAATTCCGCATAGGAATAGAGGTAATGCATTATTTTTTTGGTCCGATAACATAATAAATAAACACGTTGAAAAGTTAGTAAAAATTCTGATCACCTCGGCGTTAATGGGTTAAACTAAAATAATGCAAAAATTCCAAGCCGTTTTTTTAAATAACAAAATAGTCGAAAAAATCATGAAATTTGAATATCATTTTTCAAAAACATGTCAGTTATTAAATTTTCAATACTTTCGAATGATTCTAGTTTATTCGATAGCCACAGCTTCACAGATTAAAATGCCCTTTGGTTCTTTTGATTTCAGATAAGCCAATCAGCCGGAATCATGGACAAAGTCGACAAACTTTTTTTCGACGTGGGTTCCTTTGGAGTGGCGCAACACACATTGTGATGAAGATTTGGGTCTGAAAATATTCTGACTTACTGTTGAAATATTAATAAATATATAGTAAAAAGTTCAAATGTTTATATTTTTAATGTTCGTCAAAAAAAAATCCCAAAAAAGCTAAAAAACCGGCCGTCCCACGGGGTGAACCCGTTAGTCTACATTTGGGCCTTAACTAGCAAAGTAAGCACAGTTAATTTGGAATCATAATATGCAGATTGTTTTGTATCCCAAATTGTCCTCCTTTCTTTTAACCAATTGTTATCGATTAATTAATACTCGTGTGGAGCATATTTCACGTTATTACACGGCACGCTTTTGCCAGTTTCAAGAGACTCGGTAGAGTCTCGGGACAAGTACATTGACAGCTCTGTCGTCTGCTGGCCCGAGGCACGCCGAGAATATATTATCTCTAAATAAAACGATTCGCGGTGGTGGGGGTAAAATTGGCATGTCATTGTGTTCATTTACGAAGCGCAAGAGTCATTTGATGGCTTGAAAATTTAACTGGAGACTAATCAAGAAATTCTCTTTCGATTGAGCCCAAAATCAGCATGATCGGTGGCGTAGTTGCTGAGAAAAAACTTTGCATAGGGTCAAGATTATGGAAAAAATACTAACACATCGGAAATTCAACGTGTTTGTACATAACACCATCAAAGGCTCAAAGCCGCTCGCGAGTTTCTGATTGGTTGGTTTTTTCAACATGGCTCTACATAACACTGTCAAAGGTCTCTTGAAGCCGAAAATGACCCATTTTTTTTCATGAATTTTTTTGTCGCGAATGGACATATAACGACACAGCGGAAAGCTGGAACAGAGTTTTGACATAACCAAGTGCGGGGCGTACAAGCTAATGGATAAATTATTTTAATGTTTTGATTAATATTAGAATCTTATGGCTTAAACAGTATTGAAAATATGAATGTTTTTTCACGGACAGTTGTGAGGTTATAAATATCGTGGTTAGGTTCAATCGATTCTTGGTTACAGTAATAATAAGAAAGTGATGGTGTGAAAATAATGAAGTGCTTTTAATCAACTTTCGAACAATGCTGAAATAAATATGTATTTTCTTATCATTGTTAACCCTGCTGTTTTTATTTTCCACACTTAACTCTACGACGGAATTTCTCTTTCGCGATTAAATGTTCCTCGTATAAGATTTCTTGAGAAATCATTATTTTCGTTTCTTTGATAACAATGAAATGGTATGCGTTGAACTGTTAATCATGATTGGTATGAATCGATGTAAATTTGGAAAAGAAACGATAAAACTAATAATGAGTGTCAAAAAAATGTATATGGCAAAGTTTGTTATTAACATGCCGAGTTTTGAGCAGTGTCTAATAAATATTTTTTTTAACTCTACACCGTTGACAATTTATTTTATTGGTCCCTTTCCTCTTTATTATAAAATGTTCCTCGCTTGCCGTAATAAAATATGTACATCATAAAATGATCCTTGCATGATAATTGTTGGTCCATTTCAAAAAATTTTCAACGTCGTTTTTCTATCCAAAATATGGTGTAGAATCATCTCGCATTTGATGAATTAATAGACAAATACACTGTCAACCTGCATCTGGATATATATGAAGGCATATGGATGATAACCGTAGTAAGTAATGATATATCTTTATGTCAAAATGGCTCGTATAATATATTTTTATGTCAAAAGACTGGCGGTATATACCCCGTATCCTATCAAAATTTGTATCTTTGGATTGCAACGAATGCCTATAGACTCTGGAAATTTTGTGAAGCGACAAATGTACCAAGTATTTCCACTTTTTGGCTCCGAATGTAGTATTATGAATTGAACATTTTGTTGTAAAAATTCTTCGGTTGCTCATTTGTCAATGGGATCAAAAATCTTGTCTTCGGAACACCATGGATACATGCAAAATTTCAGAATTTTGTTGGGCCCAATGTGCGCTACATTTTTTCAATTCCCTAATTTAGTTGTAGCATAATGAATTTTGAAAAATTGTTTCAGGAAGTCTTCTGATATTTTTTTACTGATATTATAAAAATTTATATCTTTGGATTGCAACGGATACCTACAGGCTTTGGAAATTCTGTAAAGCAACAAATGTACCAAGTATTTCTACTGTTTGCCTCCGATTTTAGCATTATGAATTGAACTTTTGTTATGAAAATTTTTCGGTTGCTCATTTGTCGACGGGATCAAAATTATTGTCTTCGGAACGCCATGAATATATGCAAAATTTCAGAATTTTGTTTGGCGCAATATGCACTCTATTTTTTCACTTCACCACTTTAATTGTAACATTATGAATTTTGAAAAAGTTTCAGGAAGTCTTCCGATGTGTTTTTACTGATATTATCAAAATTTGTATAATTGAATTGCAATGGATACCTACAGCTTTTGAAAATTCTGTGAAGCGACAGATGTGCCAAGTATTTTCCCTTTTTGGTTTCGATTATGGCATTAGGAATTGAAAATTTTGTTATGAAAATTCTTCGATTGCTCATTTGTCGATGGCTTAAGAATTGCTGGCTTCAGAATGCCATGCATACATGCAAAATTTCAAAATTTTGTTGAGCCCAAAGTGCGCTACATTTTTTCAATTCCCTAATTTAGTTGTAGCATAATGAATTTTGAAAAATTGTTTCAGGAAGTCTTGCGATGTTTTTTTACTGATATTATCAAAATTTGTATCATTGGATTGCAACGGATACCTACAGACATTGGAAATTCTGTAAACAACAAATGTACCAAGTATTTCCACTTTTTGGCTCCGATTGTGGCATTATAAATTAAAAATTTTGTTATGAAAATTTTGCGGTTGCTCATTTGTCAATGGGATCAAAATTATTGTCTTCGGAACCCTATGAATATATGCAAAATTTCAGAATTTCATTCGGCTCTATTGAGCTATATTTTTTCACTTCCCCACTTAGCATAATAAATTTTGAAAAATTATTTTAGGAAGTCTTCTAATGTGTTTTTACTGATATTATCAAAATTTGTATCATTGAATTGCAACAGATACGTACAGACTTTGAAATATCAGTAAAGTAACAAGTGTGCCCAATATTTCCACTTCTTTGCTCGAATAGTGGCATTATTAGGACTTGAAAATTTTATTATGAAAATTCTTCGGTTGCTCATTTTTGGATGGGATTAAAATTTGGCTTCGAAAAGTAATGGCAACATGCAAAATTCATAAACTTAATTGAGCCCAATGTGTGGTATGCTTAAGTTGTGGCATGATTAATTCAAAAAATTGTCAAAAATCTTTGGTTCCTTTTTTCTGGAAGTATACAAATTTGTTTCATTGAAACGCAACGTAAACTTACAAATTTTGTAAATTTCCTGGAGCAACATGTGTGCTCAGTATTTCTACTTTATGGCTCCTATTGTGGCATAACGAATTGAAAAATATTTTCAAAAAGATTTGCTCTACGGATGCTCTGGTTGTGATGGTACGAAAATTTGCATGAAGATAATGCAACTGGTACAACTCAACTCGATCCATTTTCTTGGGCATAGTACTGATCTAAGTTTGCCCGCTTTGTTGAATTTATTGTTTTAAATATCCATAACATACTTTCTGAACTTTTTAAAATTCAAAGATAATATTAAAATATCTGTAAGTTCTAGTTTTGAGGCTTTCACGGCCATTATTGTTATAAATATCAAAATTTGATTCAAAATTTGTATCATGGGAATGTAGCCGATACCTACAAACTTTTAACATTTTGTGAAGCGACATGTGCGCCAAGTATTTCCACTTTCTGTCTCTGATTGTGACATTATGAATTGAAAAATTTATTACAAAATGTCTTCGGCTGCTCATTTTTGGATGGGATTAAAATTTCTGTCCTCGGACCGCAATAGATACATCCAAATTTTCTGAACTTTGTTGGGCTTAAAGTGCACTATGTTTTTTCACTTTTCCACTTTAGTTGCGGCATAATAAATTTAAAAAGTTGTTTCAGAATGTCTTCGGGTGCTTTTCTTCTGATAGTATCAATATTTGTATCATTGGAATGTAGCCGATATCTACAAACTTTGACCATTTTGTGAAGAGGAGACAAGTGTGCTAAGTATTTCCACTTTTTAGCTGTGATTATGGCATAATAAATTGGAAACGTTTTATTCCAAAGGCTTTCCACTACAGATGATCTGGTTTTGATGGTAACAATATTGGCTCAAAGCTAATATGACTAATACAACTAAATTCATTTCATTCTCTTGGGTACGATCCTGGTCTCAGTTTGTCCGCTTTGTTCAATATATTGTTTTGGAGTTTCCATAACATACTATTTGAACTTTTCTATATTCAATGAGAATATTGAAATAGTTGTAACTTTATTTTCATGGTAGTAACTTCTTCAATGGTACTGAAAAATAATCATGATTCCATCTGGTTAATAAAAATAAAAATGAAAAAATGCGTGAACTTTTTTCACAATAGATTCGATATGTTTTCTCTAAACATACGTAAAACTGGTTTTTTATTTTATCATTAATCAAAAATGAAAAATTTCGAAAAAAATCGCTCCATTTTTATCAACAAGCTGAAATAAGAGTAATATTTTTTACCACAAATCTACAAATATAACATGGAGATACTGCTGTTTAATATGTTTCTTTGATCAACACAAATTCAAATAGCTACAAATTCTATGGAAAAGTTCTGACTGCTCTAATCTTGCCCTCAAAAGCTTTGTAAATTTTTGTATCAGACTCCGAGTTCCCGACTTATTTTAACCTGATTCCAGAAAGGTAAATCGAAATGTCAAAAAAATTTGACTGGTTCGAGAATAAAAAAAAATGTCAAATTGCAAACTCCAAAATACGTGTCCCTTTATTTCATGGTGAAAAAACCTAACTCGAAGTAGAAGGGGCCAGGGTTTGGAAATGAAAAAGCGATAATTTCCCAGTTCTTTTTCTTTTCCTTGTTCTAATCAATATAAAGCGAGATGTTTGAAAAGAACGAGAAAAAACGAATCATATCATGCATAAAAATCCCCCTGCCGGAAGAAACCTGGACAAGTACATTTGTTGACCGCCGTTCCCATATTTTTCCACGAATATACATACACCGCAAAAACCTTTTCTCGCAAAAATCCCTGAGAAAATCAAATCCTATCAAAAAGTAAGAAAAGTGACCACTCTCAAAAAATGTATCAAATAAATTCAAATCACACAAAACAAAATGAGTTAATCCTCGTGAAAAGCTAAGTTTGGGTTTCGCAAAAACCCAAACTAAATTTATAAAATAAATTTATAACTAAAATTTATAAAATAAATTGAGCTATACTAAAATATATGTGGTCAAGTACGGGAGGCTTTATCGTGTGACATAAAATCTTCAAATAATGTTGAATGTTGATGGAGAAAAGAATCAAGTTCGAAAATGCAGTTGTTTTACCAATCAAAATGAAAATAAAAACTCTGTATCAATAAGAGTCCGAAGCAAAAAAAGATTGCAAACGAAAAAAAATTAGATGAAAAAGAATTTCGGCGGAAGTACTTGGCGAGGTTGTCACCATGACCGATACATTATGTAAATTAAGTGAAAAAACATTCGTCAAGTACTTCGGCCGATTTTTTTTTTAATCTTATTTTTTTCTGTTTTATAAAACAATTTGTAAGTCAAGGATGATGCATCATATTCTTCCGTCATTTCATCTTTGAATGAATAATAATTCTGAGGCTCCTGGCAGTAAAGTTAAATATAATTATTTATTTAGAGCTTAGACCGAAATTGCTAATATCCTCGCTGCCTTTTCGCCCCTGAATGCCTTATTCTAATACACAACTTGAAAGCTAATGATAAAGTATTTAATTTTCTGAATTTTTGCCTTGGGGAAAAATTAGTACTTGGGGTCACTTCTATAACACCTTCCTGCCAAGCTATAATCGAATAATAACCTATCAACGAATTACTAACATCTCGAGAATACTTCGAGTCTGTAGTTAACTCTTTTGAAAACATTATAACTTTTTTTCTTATCACAGGAACGAAACGCTCCTATATTTAAACAACCTAAATAACAATGAATTTTAGGTAGAAAATCTGTCTCATTCTCTTATGTCGAATTAGTAATGTGAGCAGTACTGATTCCTGACATTGAAATAAATCGATGATGTAATGATGCAGACACGTTGTAAGTTTTTTTTTTGTTATATACAGGCTCTATTGGAGTCTATGTAAAGCGAAATATATGAAAATACTGTAGAAAAAAGAAGTGATATCAAAAAGCAAAAATCCCCTCCCGGGGAAAAAAACCTGGACAAGTACATTGGTGATCCCTCATTTCCCTATGATATCACAAAAAATCCAAAACCCCACTTAATTTTTTTTTTAATGTTTACTAATTTTATTCGTATCCCGGAGGGAAACCAACCATATACATCACAATATATCCGGCCAAAAAATCAGACTTCACAATAAATGTTACTTTGAATTTATTTCCACAGATCAAAACAACAATCAAAACATTAAAAAATCAGCATTATCAAGATGAGAAAAATGCCACTTATAATTGGTGTGTAAGTAGTATCAATAGTCTAGAAAAAAATGAAAAAAGGTCGACATCTAAGTTACGTGCGGCAGTAAAATTTATGATATCAGTACTAGGACAAGTATTTCTTTGGTAACTGAGAAGATATCAATATGGACGTACCGGCAACGTAGAGCATGCAGTTGGTGCATTGCTTCTGGGATATCCTGAGTCGAGTAGCTACTTTTGTTTTGGCTATGGTGCGACCAATGTTGTCAAATAGTATTTAC
This sequence comes from Rhimphoctona megacephalus, assembly GCA_963989365.1. NCBI lineage: Eukaryota > Metazoa > Arthropoda > Insecta > Hymenoptera > Ichneumonidae > Rhimphoctona > Rhimphoctona megacephalus. Next base: position 13,461,652 of record OZ022422.1, on the reverse strand, counting down.
TTATATGACCTAATGAAACAACATTGTCTGCGCCGTGGCTAAAATAACGAAAAACAAGTAGGAACAGGAAGTTTCGCATAAGATCCCGTGCTTTTGTAATGTTAAAAAAAAAACTTTAATTTATGTCAGTACACGATAGCACAGTTTTGTTTGATTGGTAATAATTTGATGAACGTTTACCACCGTACGTTGAGCGTATACGCACAGAGTACTTGTCCGGCCCATAACTTTTTATTAAAATTGCTCATTCCAGTAAAAATCAGGGGTCTCTCTCAAAAGTCAAGGGTAATAAATACGCACTTTTTCATTGTTGGTATTATCTTATTTAATTTTTATTTTTTATGATTAATCCCGCATAACGGTATAAATTCTCTTTTTCAGAACATAAAGGGCTATTTTGATAGCAGGCGCCCAAGAAGGTCAAAATGAAACGAACGGAGGGGGATTATTTTGTGTGAAATTTGCGTGATCTTAAAACTTTCGATACAAATTTGACGGTGCATTCATAGCCTGCATTGATCTTTTGACTGAATTGAATGAATATAATGATTTAGCAGTAATAAAAATTGTAGCACCGACTTTCTTCTGCCTTAGAATAGATCCGCTTGTTGATGTCGTATGGCACAAACAAGGGTATAAAAAAAGGATCGAGAAATTGCCAATTATATTAAGAGTAAACTGGAGTGACGAATAATTACATCGATCGAGTGGAATTGATCTACTTAATTTTTCCTTTTTGTATGTCGTGCTATCAACGCAGCTTTTCCTTGAGCACGATTCGCGTTTACGAAACAGAATTGGCGATTTCTTTGTATCAAACTGATTCAATACTGTAGTGAACCCAATTTAGGGATTTATGAAGAACCAGAGAGGCCGGTTTAATCAAACAAATAATTAGAAAAGAGATTATCATAAATTTAGAACAGCGAGCCTTGGCTCATAAGTTATCTACGTGCTGAGGGTAGATAACAGAAGATTCAGAGAAGCTGAATGCGACAAAGAGTGCGATAAAGACGACTGGCAGTAACGATCGTAATTATCTCATGGCAATTAAGAACAGGTTGGGTTATTTTAGTCATCTAGTTGCCGAAGATAGAGACTGAAGTTTCGGTAGACCGGAAATCAAAACAGGGCTTATTTAATGATATAAATGTCCCATGTCCAGACTTTAGTCCCTCATTATCAAGAGTTCGGAGAATGAATAGCGTAGACAAGGCAAAAGGTGATATGAACGCGTGCGAGGTTAATTATCACGAAGATGTTCATTCATGCAATTACGCGAACCCTAACTGGCGTCACCCACTAAATATTCTGATTTCTAAGGTCGGAAGCCAGTGTAATACTGGGACGTCCCAAAGAAATCAGAGTCCTGCTCACGATCTCAGGAGGAATTTATGATGGAGCAAGGCTCAATAAACAATTGAAGTCATGCTCGTTGCGTCCAGAAAACTATAAGAGTTTTGAGTTATGAAGGGGAATGAGTGACAAATCGACCCGTGCACGTCCTTAAATAAAGTTTGATGGCTTGAGGAGAAGCATCCCTTCTCTGATTACTCAGAGTGGTGACACGTAGGGATCTTCGACAATATAGAGGGAGATTTGTCATGGTCCGATGGAAGTGGACGCAAGAATTGGTGGAAAAATAATTATTAATAATCCAGTAATGGAGAAAATGAGAAGACCGGCTCGAGTCGCGATGATCAGGCGATTATAGAGTAAAAGGAGGTAACAGAAGTCTTTGGACGGACAGAGGTGTGTGCTCACTCGTTGCCCGTAGGCTGTCTCTCTTGCGGTGACGTGAGTGAGAGGTAGGGCGCGAGAGCGTCGCGAGCCTCGGCCATCGTGAAGAAGGCGTGTTTCTCACCGCATGATAGCGGGATCGATGCGAAGACATGCCCATCGAGAGAGAAGATTCAGCCCCAATATGTCCGGTCGATACCTTGAGAGTGGGAGCGAGCGTCGAGCGATACCTCCGGCGCCCACTAGCCCAGGCAACGAAGGCCAAATTTCATGAAATAAAAATAATAAATCGGAAAGTTTTGAAATTTGGTGACAATGTTTATTCTGGCTTACTATTGAACGTGTTAAAAGTCCTGACTAATTGAAGGTGTGGAATCGCCGCCATCTTGGAAAAAAGGTGCGTTTTATGGTGTTTATTCTATAACTCCTTAATTATTGTATGTATCGAAAAAATTGTTGTTACAAAAGTTGGAGAGCGTAAAATTTCCTTCAAAAAAGGTTCAATTCATTTTTTTTGTCAAACTAATATTTTCCTAAAAAAATGTACGATGATCGTTAAGCGGATGGATGAATTGCTGAAAAAACCTTCCTCCGCACGTACACTTACACAGGAAATTTCCTAATAGCATGGGCCATGTAAATATCGATAGTTTTCAGTAGAATATAAAACCGTTATAGCCTGTTGAGGTCATGTCGTATATTTTTGTATGTATATATATTAGGGTGGTTCAAAAAAAATCGATATTTTTTTTTTTTGATTTACCGTGTCCTGAACGCTGATGTGTCGTGAAAAAAAAGCCTTGCCCAAGGAAGGCTCTGTAGCCCAAAATTGAAAGGTGGCGCAAGCCATTTTTGTATTTTTTTCACGATTAGATGAGAAAAATCAGTTTTATCATAGACAATTAATAATGTAAAATACACATATCCGTTCAACAATATTTCCTTTTCGCATATAAGAATATAGAGGTAAAAAAAAAATATTTTGGCAGGACATTAATCTTCCGTTTCCATTATCGTTGACAGATAATTTTTTTTTTCGCAAGACGGGTATTTTTTTCGGTGGTCTTGGACAACTTGTACTAGATATTGTACTTAGGTTTCGTCTTTTGTTAAATAACCATTAAATTGCTCGATCAAAGCTACTCCGCGCTCCGCCGCATCATTCACTGCTCTGATATTATTGCATATGATCCGGCAGTATTGATAAGAATCACTGGTGGCCCATAGACTTGTGTTTAAATCAAGGAAATCACGTGGGAGTTCGAATTTATCAAATAAAGTAAATGATTGTTTTGTAGCAAAATCACTAAGATCTTTTGCACCCAATGAATGAAAAGCATTCTTAGTAATTTGAACTTTTTTCGTGTTTCGGTTTGAACTTTCAACTTGTTTTGCTGACTGCACAATTTTTGTTTTCATTTCTAATGATACCGAGTCATCAAAGAGAGACAGCAAAACAAGTTCTTCGGACAAATACCACAAATGAGCACGAAATTTCGTAGCCGCTACTTGATATATTTCCTTATCTATTTCTTGACAAAAGACCAAGTCCTTAATGAATTCCAAATCTCGATTCGGAGCTTTTACAGCACTCGGAGCGTTGAACCATGCTTTCAGGTAAACCATTACTAAAAAGTAACAGATTCGGGGCAGCTTAATTCATAAGACAAAGTGACCTGCCTGAACAAAACATACAACGCCGTACCGCGATTTCAATAATTCCTTGTGCAGACCACGTTGAAAAAAAGGTTGAGCAAGAATACTAGTTCCTATATGTTATTACGCGATACTGATGAAATCATTCATTTTAGAATATGAGATATCTTCATTATAATGATGTTCGCTATAATGGCAAGTTCGACACTACAATTTATTTAGATTCAAACACATTTCAATACCCTGAGAAATTTATCAACGATACCATTGTTTTTTTATTGATCAATTTTTTACGCAGACATAAATATATTTTTTGTTCAAATCTACTTGAAACAAATCGAAAAAAGCTTTCTATACTTTTCATTGTTATTTACAGAAAATGTATTTGAAGAGTATGCATATTCACCGACATATTTCACACTCGGTACACAATCACAGCGACAGAAAATACCCTTTGGACGACAAACAAATACTTGGATTCAATATCTAAAGACATACAATGGTTCTTCTACATCCAAATATAATTAGATATAAAACTCAGATATTTTTTAATAATTATGCATATTTGATGTTATTAATTTTCTACGGAAACTTGATTTTTTCTCATATAATTGCGAAAAAAAACACAAAAATGGATTGCGCCACCTTTTAATTTTGTGCTACTGGGCGTTCCTTTCGCGAGGCTTTTTGTTTCACGATATATCAACGTTCAGGACACGGTAAATGAAAAAAAAAATATCGATTTTTTTTGAACCACCCTAATATATATGTACAACCCATGGCTCAGGTATGCGAGCATGGCCACGATATCAAGAGACTCGGTAGAGTCTCGGGACAAGTACATTTGCCAGCTCTGTCGTCTGCTGGCCCGAGACTCACCGGGTATATTATCTCTGAATAAAGCAATTTTCGGTGGTGGGGGTAAAAACTGAAAGTCTTTTTCTTTAATTACGAAGCCCAGGAGAAATACTATGATTTGAAAATTTAACTGGAGGTGAATTGAGAAAAAAGCTTTCGATTAAGCCTTCAATCAGCAGGATTGATGCCGTAATTGCTAAGAAAAAACTTTGCACGGGGCAAAGATTATGCAAAAGCGCCAACACATTGAAAGATTCGATGTGTCCGTATATGACACAATGAAAGGCCTCAACGGCGTTATCCTGTTTCTGATTGGTCGCGACTGAAACCACATTTTTCTGTACTCACACAACGGAAAGATTTAATGTTCTATTTATTGCGAGTGACGCGTCTTCCTTCTGTACCGATCCGGCGGAAAGTTTTTGTGGTTACGAGTGACACGAGTGACACGATGTTTTTGGTTACGTCTTTACTGTGTACCGATCCCGCGGAGAGTTTGAATTTCAACGTGTGTATTGCGAAGTGCGAAGTGCGGGACGTGTGATCGAGTGTTGAATAAATTGTGAGAAAAAAATTACTTTGTGATTTTATAAATTTGAGTTATCCGCGAAATTGAAAAAATAACCTCACTTGCGGGTGACATCATTTTTGTTTTGGTTTTGGTATTTTCGAATAATAAATCGATTTATCGTAGGATAATTCTGAAAATACACGGATTTTACAAGGAATTAAATTATAAATCGTCAGTATGGAGCAAGAGGAAAACTATTCATAAAGTGCGAGGCGAGATCGCAGGGTCCGAAATTTCGTGGTCCAGGTTGATTTTTCCAAATTTCAGTGATTAAGTCGACGGTTCTTAGTTGTCGAAATCCAGGTGAACTTTGTCATGATTTTTGATGTCTACGTCGACAACTACATGGTTTTCGTTTTCTAGGTCAACGACTTCATGGTTTTCGATGTCCAGGACGACGTCTCCATTGTTTTTGCTGTCTAGGGCGACGGCTTCATAGTTTTCGATGTCTAGGTATATTTCTCCATAGTTTTCGCTATCTAGGTCGACAGCTCCATAGATTTCGATATCCAGGTATATTTCTCCATAGTTTTCGATGTCTAGGTATATTTCTCCATGGTTTTCGATGTCTAGGTATATTTCTCCATAGTTTTCGCTATCTAGGTCGACGGCTCCATGGTTTTCGATGTCTAGGTATATTTCTCTATCGTTTTCGATGTCTAGGTATATTTCTGCATAGTTTTCGCTATCTAGGTCGACGGCTCCATAGTTTTCGATGTCTAGGTATATTTCTCCATGGTTTTCGATGACTAGGTATATTTCTCCATGGTTTTCAATGTCTAGGTATATTTCTCCATAGTTTTCGCTATCTAGGTCGACGGCTCCATAGTTTTCGATGTCTAGGTATATTTCTCTATCGTTTTCGATGTCTAGGTATATTTCTCCATAGTTTTTGCTGTCTAGGTCGACAGCTCCATAGTTTTCGATGTCCAGGTATATTTCTCCATGGTTTTCGATGTCTAGGTATATTTCTCCATGGTTTTCGATATCTAGGTATATTTTTCCATAGTTTTCGCTATCTAGGTCGACGGCTCCATGCTTTTCGATGTCTAGGTATATTTCTCTATCGTTTTCGATGTCTAGGTATATTTCTCCATAGTTTTCGCTATCTAGGTCGACGGCTCCATAGTTTTCGATGTCTAGGTATATTTCTCCATGGTTTTCAATGACTAGGTATATTTCTCCACGGTTTTTGATGTCTAGGTATATTTCTCCATAGTTTTCGCTATCTAGGTCGACGACTCCATAGTTTTCGATGTCTAGGTATATTTCTCTATCATTTTCGATGTCTAGGTATATTTCTCCATAGTTTTCGCTATCTAGGTCGACGGCTCCATAGTTTTCGATGTCTAGGTATATTTTTCCATGGTTTTCGATGTCTATGTATATTTCTCTATGGTTTTCGATGTCTAGGTATATTTCTCCATAGTTTTCGCTATATAGGTCGACGGCTCCATAGTTTTCGATGTCTAGGTATATTTCTCCATGGTTTTCGATGTCTAGGTATATTTCTCCATGGTTATCGATGTCTAGGTATATTTCTCCATAGTTTTCGCTATCTAGGTCGACGACTCCATAGTTTTCGATGTCTAGGTATATTTCTCTGTCGTCTTCGATGTCTAGGTAGATTTCTCCATAGTTTTCACTATCTAGGTCGACGGCTCCATAGTTTTCGATGTCTAGGTATATTTCTCCATGGTTTTCGATGTCTAGGTATATTTCTCTATGGTTTTCGATGTCTAGGTATATTTCTCCATAGTTTTCGCTATATAGGTCGACGGCTCCATAGTTTTCGATGTCTAGGTATATTTCTCCATGGTTTTCGATGTCTAGGTATATTTCTCCATGGTTATCGATGTCTAGGTATATTTCTCCATAGTTTTCGATGTCTAGGTATATTTCTCCATAGTTTTCGCTATCTAGGTATATTTCTCCATAGTTTTCGCTATCTCGGTCGACGGCTCCATAGTCAAGAGACTCGGTAGAGTCTCGGGACAAGTACATTTGACAGCTCTGTCGTCTGCTGGCCCGAGGCTCGCCAGAGTATATTATCTCTGAATAAAGTAAATTTCGGTAGTGGGGGTAAAAACTGAAAGTCATTTTCTTGAATTACGAAGCTCAGGAGATAGATTATGACTTGAAAATTGAACTGGAGACTAATTAAGAAAAAATCTTTCGATTGAGCTTTAAATCAGCACGATTGATGCCGTATTTGCTGAGAAAAAGCTTTGCACAGGCTCAAAATTATGCAAAAATTCCAACACATCGAAGAATTTGACGTGTCTGTATATGTCACAATGAAAGGCCTCAGCGTGCCTATCGAGATTCTGATTGGTCACGAGTGTGGTCATTTCCACCGGTAAACCAGTGTACACACGAGTGATGTTTTTGAACGTGGCCCTGTGACTACATTTCTCTGCACCCATACCACGGAAAGTTTGAATGTTTAACCAGTGTGACGGTAGTTTTAACTTTTGACAGTGTAAAGTGCGAGTTGTGTAAATCGCGTGTTTTTTAGATTGTGAAAAATCGTGATTCATCAATAGTTTAAATATATAAATAGTGCGAAAAAACGGTAATATATAAATATTGCGAAATGTGATAATAATATTTTTTAATATCTCGGAATTAATCATCAGCGAAATTAAAAAAGATAACCTCGCACCCGCTGGTGAAATCAGTTTTGTTTCGGATTCCAGAAAAGCCAAATAAAAACAAATCTCACCACTCGTTGAGGTTATCATTTTTATTTTTCCGTATAAAATAATCCGAATAAAACCGTTAATTAGTGTGGCCGGAATAAGTGCTAGAAAATACAACGAACATAACCATAAAAATCAGTGTTATACGTTCTGAAAATGTGTGAACTCGGAAATAATGTTGTTGAAGTTTCAATCTAGAACGCCACGATTTTTTTTTTTTAATCATGTCACTTAAATTTTTCTTACAGATCAAAAGACTGTGTTTTTTTTCCAAAAGTGAGTGTATGAAAATAGTTGTGACAAGATGTATCATGTGCTCATAAATAAAAACCTGTAAAAATATTAATTGTTGATGAAATACTTTAATTATAAAAATTTGACAAATAACTTTTGTCGTGAAATCATGATTTTCAATACTTTTCAGGTGCGGTCTACAAATAAACATGAAATTTCCAATATTCTGCAGGTTGTGCTCAGTTCCTTCGATTTTTCTTTTCGGCTTTAAGAAATTTACCAATATACTGAAGGCGCTGCGAGCTGCGAATTGGGCTGAGATTCTCTGCTTCGACAATTTGATCTAAAAAAACTGGTGAAACTTAAAGCAATGAAGCATTTGCTATTCCTTGCGGAAACAAGAGATGCCTTATTTCCCTTGCACACAAGGATCACCGCTTCGTTACTGCGAGCTGTGCTAAGTTCCTTCGCTCTTTCTTTTTGGCATCGCACTACATATTTTATATTCAGCTGGGGTTTTACTGATTATGTCAGCGTAAATATTCAAGGATCATCTGTTATCATATTTCACAACCAGTCAAAGGATCAGAAATTCAGCAATAGTGTAATGGCATCGCTCGGTCAGGCTTGTGCAAAAGATATAAGTGGAAATAAAAGCATGAGAAAACAATGTAAAAATTCAATATTCATTCAAGTTTTTAGTGTGCATTGTGATATGATTTGTTAAAAAAAAAGTGTTCCACAAATATTTCTATACGGTTTCATTTTTGGCCTTTCGCTCATGTTTTTCTCATATTAGTGAAATGTACATTGCTGAGACGCACCAAATATATGTATCGAATTTCTCAATATACTGCAGGAAATGCGAGGTGTTAACTGAAATGAATTTCTGCGTTTTGTTTGTGCAAGCTGTACTAAGTTCTTTCGCTTCTTCTTTGTAGCATCGCATTGCATATTTGATATTGAGCTAGGGTTTTACTGGTTATGTCAGCGTAGATATTCAAGGATTATCTGTTATCATGTAAAAATTCTAGGATTTGGAGCTGTTCAGAAAGAAAGAAGTTATATCCTGGCCAAAAATCCCCTCCCCGGGGAAAAAACCTTGGACAAGTACATTTGTTGACCCCTGGTTTCCATTTGTTTTCACAGAAAAAAACTACCCAAAAAAGTACAAAATTTTTAAAAATTTGGCAAGATTGAGATAGGAAAAAGAAGATTGTTTCTATAAAATAACTATACTCCAAATGACAAATAGAAATGAAAAACTTCACATATTTTATCGAGATCCCAAGAAAAAAAGCAACAATGCCCATCGTGAGTATCTGGTAAAAAACAGAGTCTACAAGTAAATGATAAATTTGCGCATAAAAAAAATAATTACTTTACAAAAACAGAAATGGAAAAGCCAATGATTTACGTTCAGCATTAAATTTTATAATATCAATAATAGGACAAGTATTTTATTGTCGCTTGAGGATGGAGTATTTAAAAAAAAGCAAAAATTAGTTGGTTATTGAAAAAAGTCACCAATGTACAAAAATAAAAATCGGTCAAGAGAACAGAGTCCAGAAAAAAAAATCGGGATGAAAAAGAACTTGAAGAAAAAAATTTCAAACGAAAAAAATTAGATCGAAAAAAAAATTTCGGCCGAAGTACTTGGCGAGTTTTTTTGCTTAGCTTGGATCACGTAATGTTGTATATGTTATAAACTCGCCAAGTACTTCGGCCGAAATTTTTTTTTCAATCTAATTTTTTTCGTTTGAAATTTTTTTCTTCAAGTTTTTTTTCATCCCGATTTTTTTTTCTGGACTCTGTTCTCTTGACCGATTTTTATTTTTGTACATTGGTGACTTTTTTCAATAACCAACTAATTTTTGCTTTTTTTTAAATACTCCATCCTCAAGCGACAATAAAATACTTGTCCTATTATTGATATTATCAATTTTAATGCTGAACGTAAATCATTGGCTTTTCCATTTCTGTTTTTGTAAAGTAATTATTTTTTTTGTGCGCAAATTGATCATTTACTTGTAGACTCTATTTTTTACCAGACATTCACGATGGGCATTGTTGCTTTTTTTCTTGGGATCTCGATAAAATATATGAAGTTTTTCATTTCTATTTGTCATTTGGAGTATAGTTATTTTATAGAAACAATCTTCTTTTTCCTATCTCAATCTTGCCAATTTTTTAAAAATTTTGTACTTTTTTGGGTAGTTTTTTTCTGTGAAAACAAATGGAAACAGGGGTCAACAAATGTACTTGTCCAAGGTTTTTTCCCCGGGGAGGGGATTTTTGGCCAGGATAATAATATAGCTACGAAGGATGGGTCCAGATGTTTCTCGGTAGCTAAGAGGGGAACGGTTGGGTAGGGTCCTAACTAGCAGCTGTTCTTGAATTCAGTACTCCGTATTCTATTGCGATGGCTGGAAGCGAAAAATGTTTTATATGTGAGCAAAATATTTCAAGTGGCAATATCGTAGAAGTGAAAGAGAAAGGTATTATTACTTTGATAAAAGCCAGTGTGGACAGAAAAGATGATAAACATTTAGTGTTGAAAAGTGCAAAAACCGTGAAAGTTCATGTTTTGTGTCGAAAAAATTATACGCGACCAGATAGCATAAGAGTTGCTCTCATAAAAAAAGATGCTACCGACGCAACAGCATCGTGTAGCACCACGCGGCGCATTGAAAGCTTGCGATCGTCTCTGTCTGAGTTCGATTTCAAAGATAAATGTTTTTATTGTGCAGAAAAAATCGATGAGGCATTCTACGAAAAAGAAAAAAAAACATATCGATAAGCGTAGGCAAGTTTACAATGTCCGGAGTATAAATTTGAGAGAAAAAGTACTCGAAGCAGCAGAGAAAAGAAACGACAAATGGGGAGAAGACGTCAAACATCGTATCATAAACACTGTTGATTTGGTTGCTGTTCGTGCTCTATACCATCAATCTTGCTGTGTCCCATTTTTTTTGCATTCAACGCCCACCGGAAAAAAACGAGGACGTCCTGAAGTCGAAGATGTGACAACAGCTATGGAATTGATTTATTCGTGTCTTGAGAATACCGAGGATTGTCAAATATCTCTACCCGAGTTGATTTCAAAATATGTTCCCAACGAATTAACGGTAAGGACGAAGCAAAAATATGGAGACAAAATAATAATCAGTCAAAATCAAAAGAAAACTCCTGTCGTTTGTTTTCGTGAAACGGGAATGAAAATATTGGCAGACTCCTGGTATACAATGAAAAAAAGTGATGAGCGTGAAGAACGGCTGCGAATAGTTAGAACTGCGGCAGCTATTATAAAGGAAGATATACAATCAAAACTCTATGAAAACGATTCTTACCCATCTACTGACAATTTTTTCAGTAATGCAAGTGCTGACATTCCTGAAACTCTCAAAACCTTTTTAGATAATCTTGTAAAAAAAAAAAATCAAAATGATGGAAAGGATGACAAAAAAGTATCTCCATAGCTCACGCTATTATTTCAGCAATGAGACCGCGTTCTTTTTTATCGCCTGTGCAAATAAGTCTCGCTATATTTTTATACTGGAAGTACGGAAGTAAAAATTTAATAACTCTTCTCTCGAATTTGGGCTTCTGTGCATCATATCACGATGCTCAAATATTTGAAACGTCAGCGATTTATCATCCCCCACCAAGGATACTTCCAGGGTCATTTGGTCAATTTGTTTTCGACAATGCCGACTTCAACGTTTCAACGATTGACGGTTTAAATACATTCCACAGCATGGGGGGAATCTAGTGTATAACACCTAAAACATCGCTTATTACGGGACAAGGGATAAAAAAAATAACAAAGTTCCCATCTACGAAGGAAATTGGAGAACGTGGTGTTATTCCACTACAAACATTTGAAAACGTCGGAGGAATTGATTTGAAGAACATTATTATAGAAGATCTATCTTGTTTGAGACCTTTGCAAGACGAAGTACCGTCACCTCAACCGCATGATATTTTATGGATGTGTGGAAAATTTCTGGATATCCCTTTGATTCCTGAATGGAAAGGATTTATGCATAGTGTAACGAGAAATCTGCCCTATGCAGTAACAAAGGTAGTTCCACTTCCTTTTGTGAATTCGCCACCGAGCAATTATGATACCGTTTACACCGTACTCAAGTATGCTGCAGAAGAGTGTCTTCAATTGAAACAACAAACTTGTTTCGTTACTTTTGATCAACCTCTCTATATGAAAGCACGTGAAATTGTTGCTGCATCCCCGAACAACTCGCGTTTCTCTAATGTTGTGATCAGACATGGCGGATTTCATCTCTTATTATTATTTCTTGGCTGCATCGGGTATGTAATGCCAGGAAGTGGGTTGAAAGAATTATTGAGTAGAATTTACGCTCCAAATTCCGCAGAAAAAATGATGCAAGGCCATGCTTATGCTAGAGCCGTTCAGACTCATTTATTAGTTCAGACAGCTTTGGCAAAAATAATTTTGGAGAATTTGAACATCACAATTGCAGAGCAAGAAACTATGAAAGAAATTTTTATCAACTTCGTTATCGATCCTCCATCATTAGATATTATCAGTCAAAATGACGTGCTGCAGAAAGTTGTAATAAGAGTGAAAGAAAAATTACAGGAATTGAAAAAAAATGGAGCAACGGCCTCCCTCTGGATTCAATACTTTGACATGGTTACATTGATGAAAGAATATATTGATGCAGAAAGGTCGGGTGATTGGAATAAACATCTTCATAGTGTCCAGCAAATGATTCCATTTTTTCATGCCGGTGGCCATTTGCTCTATGCTAAATCTTGCCACCTATACCTGCAGGATATGTATAAGCTTGAATCTTCGATGAAGAAGGAAGAATTCGAAAAGTATGTCCACGAAGGATACTTTACCATAAGAAGGACAGATTCGTTTTGGGCTGGAGTATGGTCCGATATGACAATTGAACAGACACTGATGCGAAGCATGAAAAGCTCAGGTGGTCTCACTCGTGGACGAGGAATTACAGACAGCGTCCTTAGTAAATGAATCCTTGGAACAACGGCTACTCTGAATGTTCGCACATCGTTAGAAAAATTCGCTGGTATGTTTTTTGCCACTTCTGACCAACACGTAGATTTTCAAGAATCAAGAATTCAAAGAAATGCGGTAGATACCAAAAAGATTTACAATTGGTTCACAAATCACCCTCCATTCCCAGTTCTCGGAGATATTATGTCACTTGCAACTGGACTAATTGGCGATACAACCATCAATTGTTACAAGGCTGTTGAAATTGGTAGTACAGCAATGAAAAAGATGATTGGGAATGATTTTTTCGGAGTAAAGTTGTCCCGGAAAGACAAAGTTCTGCCTCTAGCTACTCTAAATTCTGCAGTGAAAATTCATGGAGAAGTTGTACCACTTGATCCGTTACTAATTTTCCAAAGAATAGCTATTTCTAAAAAAAACCAACGAAGAGCTAGAAACCCATTTGAAATACGAGTTGGCTCCGTATCCATTGTCGCTCTTTAATGAAGCTGGTATGCGAAAAACGAAAAAGTCCTCGATGTACGATATCTTTCAGCCATCGAGCGAAGATTTCACTCTAGAAAACTGTGTGAACATTGTGGATGGAGGATTTCTTTTATATCAAGTAATTTGGAAACAAAATTCAACTTACTTAAACATTTGTGTCAGCTACATAAACTATATTGAGAGACATTATGGTAACAATTGCACAGTAGTATTCGATGGTTATTTCAATACCAACAATAGTACGAAGAAAACGGAGCAAAATCGCCGATCTTCTGCTAAAAAGTCTGTGGATATAAACTTTGAAGAAAACATGAATGTTACCGTTCGGCAGGATCAGTTTTTATCGAACGATAAAAATAAACACCGATTAATTGAAATGCTGTCAACGAAGTTAAGAGATCGAGGAATAGGATTTCGACAAAGCACTGATGATGCCGATTGTTTAATTGTTAACACTGCAATTCAAGTATCTTCATCAAAAAATAACGTGGCTATCATTGGTGAAGATGTCGATCTTTTAGTTTTACTACTTGCATTGGCACCATCGGAAAATAACATCTTTTTTGTCAAACCGGGAAAGGGGAAAATTGCGAGAAAAGTATACACATCACAGCAGTTGCAGTCATTAGGTCTCACGCACAGCATTCTCTTCTTGCATGCCTTTAGTGGCTGCGACACGACGTCAGCAATTTTCAATAAAGGAAAAATAAAATGTGTTAAGCTGTTCCAAAAAAATAAAGAGTTGCATGATATCGCTGAAAAATTCAACAATCGTGATTCTTCGCACGAAACAATCGCTGAAGCTGGAGAACGTTTTTTCCTTGCCATTTACGGTGCACAACCTGCAGAAAATTCTTTAACGGGACAGACCTAGTTAGAATTTTCGAAAAATCGATTTTTTTTTTATTTCATTTTCAAAAAGTAGAATCTCTTACGAACATTTTCCGCCCAGGTAAATGTAAATCGGACCATTATTCGCCGAAATACAAGACTTTGTAGCACGTCGTGTCTGAGCCATGCAAACCGTACTCAAAACTTTAAGTGCGTTTTTCTCGAAACCATGTTTTTGAAGTCGGTGATCACTGTAGCTCGAGAACGGCTTTACCGATCGGGTTGAAATTTATATCACTTCTTCTATACATGGTAGTCCTCCATATGAACGAAGGATTTTTTTTTTTGGATAATTATTTTTATTTTTAATAGCAAAAAATGGAACTGATATTTTGGTCAAAAAAACACTTTTGACTTTTAACGGCCGCCATTTTGTGAAAAATGGAAATTTTTCAAAACCCTTCGTTCAACCGGAGCATTATATCATTAACTAAAAATCCCCTCCGTTTTTTTTGTTTCAGATGAGCCGTTGCAGCGTGAGCTTGATCACCGCAAACCGTGTTTTTTTTTGCAGCGTCCTCGGCAATTGACGGTCACCAGCTTATTTCGATATGTATTGCGTTGAAAAAATTGCAACATATACATTACATATGTATCTTTTAAACGGAAGAACTTTTGTTGTGAATTATTTTATCGTTTGACCAAAAAAAAATCGGAAAAAGGCCTTTTTTTTGACGTTCCAACTAGGTCTGTCCCGTTAAATAAACACCGATTCCATTGTTTCGCAAAATCAGCGACAAAAGTTAAACCAGATATTGCCTCGCTACCACCAACAGAAGGAGCATCCAGACAGCATTCTTTTCGTGTGTACCATCAAGTGCAAAAATGGCTGGGGAACGAATTACGCCCTGAATTATGGGGTTGGAAACGAGTCCAATACTGTTTAACTCCAATTCAAACGCTGGACTCCATTGTACCCGAAAACTTGTTGAATTTAATTTTTTGCAAATGCACAACTGGCTGTGCAGGATTATGCGGGTGCAGAAAAGCGGGAATTGAATGCACAACCATTTGCAACAATTGCCACGGAGACTGCTTCAATTGACCAAATATAGTCGACGACGAAAATGAGGATGGAGACGAGGACGATCATTCCAATGATGAGAGGGTATCGTCAACGACAAGCTCAAGACGATCATCCTGTACGGAGGAGCTTGGTATCGGTACATCGATTCATTCTGATGTGGTTGAGGATAACTCAACTATCAGTCAAACCGTTAAGAAGCGTCGTACACAAACATGTGAGTATTAAAATTTTGTGTAAAATGCACAAAACTTTGTAGTAATGAAATTTGTCGTGATAAATATGAATTTATATGTTCGCAGAGTTTCCACATTCACGTTCATCACCCATTTGTACGAGAAAATATTAGTTTAACAAAAAAATGAATTGAACCTTTTTTGAAGGAAATTTTATGCTCTCCAACTTTTGCAACTATAATTTTTTCGATAAATACAATAATTAAGGAGTTATAGAACAAAAACCACAAAAACGCACCTTTTTTCCAAGATGGCGGCGATTCCGCACCTTCGATTGGTCAGGACTTTTAACACCTTCAATAGTAAGCCAGAATAAATATTGTTACCAAATTTCAAAACTTTCCTATTTATTATTTTTATTTTTGCTTCGTTGCCTGGGCTACACGTGTGGTCTTGTTAACACCTTACATACGTCCAGCAGCGCCTAAAACGCGCTAAAAGAACAACTGTTTTTAGAAGAGATAGCAATAGAAATTAATAAAAATAATTTTTACACATTGTCTATTAGTATTTAAACTTTATAAAAAAATTTATTTCATTTTTTTTTCAAAAATTACAACATAAAAAATCACGTTTCCCGAAGCACTATGAAAAAAAAGTTGCTCCATGGTCTGCATCATTTCTTCTTGAAATGCTGATGGATCTGCAAAACGTAAAAGTTGTAGTTATAGTCTGTCGAGCCGGATTTTTGAAATTCGAAAAATTTTGGCAATTTACGGCAGTTTAAAAAAAGTGTGCATTTTGTGTCATAAATGTCACACTTTAATTATGTTTATAAAATTTGTTAATCACAACATCAAAAATCCGACTCGACAGTCTATAGAGAAAACAATTTCGAATATTAAAAAAAGCATAAAAAAATATTAAAAACTGTATCAGTTATCATGCAGACCGTGCCAGAAAAAGTAGTTTTGAGAAACATGCATTTAAAGTTTCAAGTGCGTTTCACTCGAGACATCTACCTGCGCGCATCAGACTCTCGTTGGGCAGTCACGTTTTCTATAATAACTTTCGATCTATGAGGAATTTGTACAATCGACTTACACAGAAATACGCCTAAAACTATAGAGAATAATAATCTGTAAAAAAAAAATTTTTTGAAAATTCTGGACGTATGTAAGGCCTTAACGGGCAGCGCGAGCTGCCCCGTTACAATATATATGCAGACAAGGGGGCAAAATCAAATCAATTGCATTCAATGCTTCATAAAAAGTTATGACTACTCGATTTTTTTCGGCCCTGAGGGGTTGAATAAGCCGAAGTTATAGGGGTTCAAAATTTAAAAAACGTTATAACAAATAGAATATGCTCGATATGGAAGTGAAAAAAATTGCATAATTAATAGTTTTAAAAGTTAAAAGATACATGTTTTTGTATTTTTTGAAAAAATGCATCCTTAAGGGTGTACTACCCTTACATCCGGATACATTTAATTTCTGTAGATACGTATTTTTTTAAGTATCTATCTGCTAAAAAATATTCTTTTGGATATAGAACATATCGTGAAATTGTTTAAAAATATTGTTATCAACATAAAAAAAATTCCCTTGAAAATAATGGATAGAACATAGATTCAGGCATTGCAGATAATGAAAATTCTTTTCTTGAGAGATCGAAAAGTAGCTTTTTCGCAATTTTGTTTCAACCGAGTTTTTGATTTTTCATTAAATCACTCTTAAAGAATAGAGGATGAATTCTTAACGTTATTTTCATTTTTTACACTGTTTTTTTTCTATCATTGAAAATGTCCTATAAAAAAACGATGTGCACGATTCTAGCCGTAATTATTGTCTGAAACAAAATTTTAAAAAGATTATTAATTTGCATGTGTGTCACTATTTTGCTATGGAGGGTTTATTTTTATTTTTATTTCTTTATTTTTTATTATCAAAAAGCTGTTGAAAAAATCGGCTAAATTTGTTCTCGTTTTGTTAGAGAAAAAGAAGTTTGTTATACACGTGATGTTTGTTGTTACAATCACGTAGCAGTAAATGAACTGCTATGTTTTATCATTTCGAACCTTACTTTGTATATGTTCGTTAGCCCTGCTTATTAGCTGTCTAATTCTTCGAGTTGATATTCTACTTCACCTATCATTGAAAGAAGTTTCAAAATACGTTGACAAGAAATATATAACTGTTATCTGCCTCTGCCTCTCTTATTTGACATATGATGGCCTGTGCTACGCTTATAAGTCGCGTTCTTCAGAAATTGCTTCAATTCGATAAGTGCGAGTTAAAAGGAATTTATCTCGTGATAAAATAATATCAACAATCAAAGGCGTGTATAACTCTGTGTTTTGTTTGCAATCAAAAGTTGTTAAAAGTTCCATAAGTTAAGAAATCAAGTGCATTTATTATCAAAAATGAAAGTGAATCCGCTTAATGTGATACGATTAGTTTTGGCACATTTTCAAGCCCTAAATATACCTGAAAGCCCTATAAATAATGATGAAATACAATTAAAAGAAAGCATTGAAAATATATTAACGAATGCTATGCAAGATTACATGGGCGTCGAAACAATCGTAGAAGATTCATTATATTTCCAAGAACCTTACAAAGATTGGGATATGAAAATAGTAGAAGACGAAGAATGGGGATCGGCAATCAATGATCCGGTACTACCCCCGGATGTTTGTACTATTGATGATGAATCTGTTTCGTACGAGTATAAATCGAGGGCAGTCAACTATTGGAGAAGTGGCAAAACTAAAAATTTGAGCCTATCAAGCGTTAAACAAAAATTGAGAAAAGTACAATCAGTGGCTCAATTAAAAAGATGGGCTAAATATTTAAATAAAGGTGGAACTTATAAAGAAAAAATAGTTAGAATTTGCGAGTACACTTTAGCCAATTTTAAAGCTGCCGTTGATGCTGGTCTTATGGTACATGACATCAACTTGAAAAAATGGGCAATGCAAGCACAAAAAGAAATCGGTCATGAAGATGTCCATTCTAAGGCGTCAGACAAGTGGGTACACTCATTTAAGAAAGCTCATAGGATTGTTTCCAGAGAAATTAGTAAATTTATCACAAAAAAAGTATTGAAAATGCAGACAATCTGCGAAAGCTTGCTGAACAATTTGTTTCTGAAGTGAAGAACGATATAGAAGAATATGGGTTATCGAACGTCTACAATTCGGACCAAAGTGGTTTCCAATTAAAAATGCATTCTGGAAGAACATTAGCGGTTGAAGGAGAGAAACAAGTTGAATGCCTTGTACAATCAATTGCTTCTACAACACATAGTTATACGATTCAGCCCACTACAGCAGGTGACGGAAGGCTTCTTTCTCCGCTATTCCTGGTTTTGAAAGAACCAAGTGGTAAATTTGGTCCAATAGTGGAATCGTCTATATTCAGACCAGAAAACGTTTACATAGAAGTATCGAAATCTGGAAAACTCACTTCAGGCAATAATAAAAATGATTTTTTTAGAGAATTCCTTATATTGACACATAAGATACTGTTTATTTCTTGCAACGAAGCAAATTGAAAAATTAATTCATACTTTCTAATACATTTTAAAACCTGGCTACAAAATATCTTCTTCCCCCAAGTTGGTTCAAACAGTATTTTATTAATTGACTCCTGGACTGGACATTGCCCTCGAGCTGTTGACGAAGCGAAACCTCGGGATAAAAATATAAAATTAAGAAAAATACCGCAGGGTACAACGGGAAAGATTCAACCTTTGGATGATTTTGGCTTCAGGATATGGAAAAATTATGTGAAACATTTTTCTGACAATGTCATATTAATGGATTATGATTTAAATTTGCATTTACGAAATAATATAATTAAGCTTCAGTCACTTGTTCACAACCAATTATCATCTCCACGATATGTAAACTTATTTAGGTATTCACGGTTCAAAAGCGGTTATAATGAATGGCGACCGGAGAATTTTGAAAATCCTGTAGATTTTAGTTTTAAAACTTGCAAAGCGCATTGTGATGTACCCGGATGTCAAAATATTGCTGTTGTTAGGTGTTCATGGGGTAAAAAATCATTATGTTTCCAACACTTTTTTGACGATTTCCACTATTGTAAAGAATATAATGAATAATTTCATTTGTCAATCAAAAATACATCTGTACAAAAAACAGCATATAGATATAATAAAAACAATGATACAATAATTAGAAATATTAATATGGTAACAATGTGATTGAAAAGAATTTTCATTATCTGCGATACCTAAATCATATGTTGTAACGATTATTATATATAACGAAGACGGAATTGCAATTTTTTTATTAAAACAATTTTTTTCAAGGGATTCTTTTTTATGTTGATAACAATCTTACATCCATTAATATACCCAAAATATATTAATATATACAAAAGAATATTTTCTAGCAGATAGATACTTAAAAAAATACGTATCTACAGAAATTAAAGGTATTCGGATGTAAGGGTAGTACACCCTTAAGGATGCATTTTTTCGAAAAATGCAAAAACATGTATCTCTTAACTTTTCAAACTGTTAATTATGTAATTTTTTTCACTTCCATATCGAGCATATTCTATTTGTTATAACGTTTTTTTAATTTTCAACCCCTATAGACTTCGGCATATTCCCCCCTCAGGGCTGAAAAAAATCGAGTAGTCATAACTTCTTATGAAGCATTGAATGCAATTGGTTTGATTTTGCCCCCTTGTCTGCATATATATGGAACTGAACAACCTCCCCTAGGAGACCTCAACTTTAGGGGTGTTTCACCCCTTAAATATGAGTTTCCGCAAAAAAAAAATATGTATCCCTTAGATTTCAATGTAGAATAACATACTCCAAGCGGAACAAAATCGGCGGGGTACACCTGGGCAGGTTTCCTTGCCAGTCACCAAAGAAATACTTGTCCTAGTACTGATATCATAAATTTTACTGCTGCACGTAACTAAGATGTCGACCTTTTTTCATTTTTTTCTAGACTATTGATACTTCTTACACACCAATTATAAGTGGCATTTTTCTCATCTTGATAATGCTGATTTTTTAATGTTTTGATTGTTGTTTTGTTCTGTGGAAATAAATTCAAAGTAACATTTATTGTGAAGTCTGGTTTTTTGGCCGGATATATCGTGATCTATATGGTTTGTTTCCCTCCGGGATATGAATAAAATTAGTAAACATAAAAAAAAAAATTTAAGTGGGGTTTTGGATTTATTGTGATATCATAGGGAAACGAGGGATCACCAATGTACTTGTCCAGGTTTTTTTCCCCGGGAGGGGATTTTTGCTATTTTTGTAACATCTGGGGGAAAACTGGAGTTACAGAGCATCTAAATGGTACTGTACACCCAGAATAAGTAATACGGTACCATTTACACGCACTTTTACACCGATTTTTACTACAACAGGTTTTACAAACGAAATAACCCTGTCATATAAGAGCGGTCATCAATTGATTGCATTCCAAGGCGAGTAAGATTCCAATCTGCATCGGGAGATCCGAATGTTCCGAGTGGTTGAAAAATTTGCCGTGATCAAAAAAGCATATTTTTAGCTGACTAGTCGAAAAATTTTCGGGTGGGACAAGTACTCTGTGCGTATCCGCTCTACGTACGATAGTAAACTTTTATCAATTTGTTACCAATAAAACTATACTATAAATACTACAAATGAGAGTGTAGCAGCGTTTAAGCTCATGCAGGCTAATGCAATTCTGTATTTTTTATTGAAAGCCCTTGTAGTTCCAAGTCATAGGATAATAATTCGTTTTAATAAAGCATTAATTAGAGAAATGGCATATGAACATAATTGGAGATTTTATAAACATAATAAAATCCCACGTACTTGGTCATATATACTTTAGTAGATCTTTATTTATTTATTAACTTTTTGTGAACTTATAACATTTACGAGAATGAAATTATCACCTCTGTACAATTTGACTTAATTTGATTAGATAATGAGAGCGGTTACCCATAAAACTTTATATGATGAGTTGGTTTTTAGAAAGGATTTTTATGCGGAAAGATCTTTGTTGGAACCGGTATTTTAGCGCTGGGTAGTGGGGGGGGGGGGGGGGGGATTAACTGGAACGACTATTTGGGGGGCGTAAATGTACTTGTCTCAGATTCTTTCACAGCATTTATGCTATTTTTGGCTAGGATTTTAAATTTTACTGCTGAACGTAAATTAGGTGTTGAAATTTTTTTATTTTTGATTTCTTTTGTATACTACTAATTCTTTTTACACACTAATTGATTTTCTTTTTTTTTCTTGTCTTCAAACAACTAATTTTTTTTTTCTGTTCAAATTTTTGTTTTTCTGTGTGAATAAAGTGGAAATTACATTCCCTTTGGTTTTTGACCAGATATTTCATGATTAACATTGCTAGTTTTTTATCGTCTATTTTTTTGCGGCCGGGGGGAGATTGGCTTTTTCGCAGGATTTTTTGTAATATTATATTCAAGGATAGCTAACTCGTATGGGCTCATATCTGATATTTGGGACATATTTGGGACAGTTCACGTCACTTTCATTTTTGTAGTGCCGCGGAAATTTGCTAGAAGACTATGGTCGCAGCGCTCTTGAGGTAGCTACGCACCGACAATGCGCCCATATGCTATTCTTCCTATCCAACTTTATCATCCATATTCACAATAAGCAATCACTTACAGGGCTCAGTTCCGATGTACCTATACGAAAAGAAAAGTATCTAATAAATCCTAAGTTTCGACATTTGGAGATATCGTCAAATATCGAAACATATCGATGTCGAATATGTTTTTACGACCATGTATACTTCAACATGATCATACATTGTTATATATTTATCACTACAAAATTTCATTCATTCATAATCATATCCGTTCATGTATCAATAGATATGATCATATTATATTGTAACGACTTTTCCCGTAAGCCGAACAAAATGCCTCACTCTCGATAAACTCTGGACGCCAGTCTAAGATATTTCTTAAACAAATTTTATTTGACTTTATCGAGAATAAGATTTTTAGGGTGTCCCGGGCGTAGCTGTAAATTCAAACCAAGGTGGTAGAGGGGCGAGGTCGAGACGTTGTACAAAATAAGTCACATTAAATGCGAGAACAAATCCGGAATTACAAAATTTAATTTATTAAATAAAACAGTTTTAGAAAATTATTTCGGGGAAAATAGTGGTTTTTACACGTTACTTACTAATAAAATTGGTAATAGGAATATTCAGAATATAATTCTTTGTTAACCGTCTTATAAATTCTATATAAAATGTTCGAAATTATCGTCAGTCAATTAAACAATTTTACATTTAAAATTCGGGAAGCCACGCCCCACGAAATTATTTTTCTCAAAAATATTGACTCACGATAATATTCGAGAAATAGAATATTCTTAAACTAATGACTCTCGCTGAACGAAAAGATAGAATTCCTCTCGGCAATTCGAAATATTAAACAACGGAAAAATACGGCAGATTTTATACCGTGACTGAACGTTAACTGAATTTCTTTTTAAACACGAACGTACCCCGAAACAATATCGCTCTTTAATTCGATAATTCGTCACATTAATTCCAATACAATAGAGCTCTTTTCGACACAAAAATACACAAAAATGAAAGCGAGACGACGGCTCACCGCTACGGTTTCAGAGATGCGAAATCTGGAAAAGGACCACAGATTTTCGACTCGATAATTACGGTGATGTCGTATTCTTGAACGGGGTTGGCTACGGCTCGATAAGAAACGTCAGGTCTCGTTGCTGTCCAAAACGAAAGTCCTTGATAAATTATGGAAACGCGATTTTATAGTTTTGGGTCCTAGCCCCCCACCCTTCGCCTACTCGCGGGAATCTAGAATCTTCTCGATCTTTCGACTCTTTTCCAACTCGCAAATTCGAATCTTGGTTGAGCGCTACGCTGGCGAACGTTGACCCTTGCCAGCCGAGATTTTCCGAAGACTCCCGATGCTGTTAGACGCACCTCTTGAGATTAGACAGCTCCGGGTGAGGGCTTCGAGCTAGCGACCACTCTCGATTTGATTTTCGCGATCCACCGACGACAATAAGAGACGACCTTGACACGGCCTATGCCTTCCCACACAAACGATGCGACGATACCAATGACCAGAATATTCTCGATGTTTTTCCTCGCTCTTTCTCTCGATGTCTCGTGACCGTCGCTCGCTCGTATAAAATAAAATAATCGAAAATAAAATTAATATCGGGAAATACTCTCGCATTTGACCAACAATCATTTTCTCGAGAGGAATTCTTCGTCGCTACCCGACGTCTCCTCCCGTGCCGTGCCAATGTTTTACTTTTAATGACGTGGATAAATTTACCACGTCACAATATATATATATATATATATATATATATATATATATATATATATATATATATATTGTGACGTTGTGGCCAATTCGTCACGAGTCGTGGTGGCGGTCCACCCAACACTGTCCTCGATATTAGCCTTAAGCCCGTAGACTTAAGCGTTTCCCGTTTTGTGACTCCTTCTGAGTCCCCCACGTCAAAGCCTAACGTTAAGCTCGTCGCCTACGCACGCCACCAACACCGGTCGTCTCCGGCTCACCGCACTCCGGAACATCACCTGAAAACCAGCAACCCAACTGAGTATTTGGACAACGGCGAAGAAGAACCCACACCGAGCCCCGCGGAGACACTCAACTCCGTGGTCCCCTTTTTCCTCACCACTCCTATCCCAGCCCCAACAAATAAGCCCTCGCACTTTACCCCCTGATCCCCACACACATTTAGCCCGCACAACTTTAACCCTCCCCGAACTCCCAATACTCCCTAGTCGCCGAAGAAAATTGGTAACTCACCGCGGTAAGGGATTACATCCCTTACCAGAAGAAGAAAACAAGACCGCAAGACCATCGGAGCCGAGTCGGGGCGCCTAACCTCAAAATCACCCGTCGTCATCGGGTTGCGCGAGGTCTTCGACCATGACACAGCAAGGAATCGCCTCCCGGCGTCTAGGCTCCAGCCCGCGTCGACGAGCATCGTTGAACTCCTCGTCACGAGTCCACGGCCCACCAGGAACACGATGATTCCCACACGACACACAAGCCCGTATTTCCGCGGCACAATTCGCAAACGTAAACAACAACATTGCGAGCCGCTCACCGGTGGTTACACCATCGACCACCGCGGCGCTAGTCAGCAGGGACTGTGCCTCTTAGCGCCGCGCCTGGATCTAGGATCAATTAATGCTTCGTGACGTCACGCCAGACCGCCAATACAGTCCCGAATTCCCAGCCCGTCACCCTTCCCCTCACCCCTCTTACCCATAAGCCATCGCAATGCGCGAAATCAATCATCGCGATTGGACCCCCCGTCGACGCGCGCATCGATCAATTATCGATCGATGTCGCGCAGGAAGAAACGAGATCACGGACGCCGGTAACACCATCACTTCATCACGACTCGGCGTGCGTACCGTGGCTCTCTGACTCTTTATCTTTCTTTTTGGCGATTTTTCTTTTGAGCATTACGACGACAGCGGCTACCTCCCCTGCTTTAACGATTTGGAACGATTTGGGATTGTATTCTTTGGACGATCTGTGGCATAGCGAATTGTTTTCGAGCCAGCGATCAAAAGTAAGCCGTTTTTCTTTCCTGTACAAGTCGCGACGAAGGAAGCACATGGCCGGCGGCCATCTTTCGTCACGACTTCCGAATCGACTCCGCTAAAAAGTGAGTATTGTTGCCCCAATTATCTTCCGAGCCCCTTTTGGACTCGTTTGAAGCCCTTTTTCACTTTTCCCCCATTTTTGCCTCGCCGATTACGCGACCGGGATAGTGTTGTGGTGTTAATTTTTAAGGATTTAGTAAGATAGTGCGCGCGGGCAGCGGCCCGGTATTCCCCCCCAGTGACCACGTGCGAGCCGGCGAGTTCGAGTTACGTTATTTTGCTAGCCCCCTTATTGTTTGTTCAGCGTTTTACCGCGACGCAAGAAATCGACAATCGACGCATCGATTTATCCCCCGATCTGTTTTCTTTTGTTTTCTATTGTTCCCGCCGTGGTCACCTGATCATACAGTTCCTATGTTTTTCTTTTACGTCGTTTTTATTTTATGTTAGTCCCCTTTCGTCAACAATCGCGCGAAGTGAATACCCCCTTCCCCCTTTTTTTGTACTAGTCCTCGTTCTAATTGTTCGCGGGTATTATAAGACGCCTGAGTGACAGGTGCCCGCGATCCAAGATTATCGAGTCTTTGCTCAATTATTATTATTGTATTTTTCTTTGCCCCGAGCTAGTCCCCCATTTGGTATTAAGTTAAGCCCTTTTGTTATTGAGTGAGTGGTCAGAGGAGCCAGTGTTTATTCCTTTTTTTTTCTTGTTATCTCTTTTTTCTCGTTTGTAAAAACAGAGTTAACTGGCGCTCAAATAAGCTGTGTTACTATTAAATAAATTGTGACTGACCCTCCAACAATTTCCGCATTAATTATTTATTTATTTTATTTTTGTTTCCCTGATTTTTCCCATTTTCAGGGATCGGTGGCGAAGTATACGTCACAATATATGGGTAATTCTCCGTAAACTGTCATTCTAGCAATGCAAAAAAAAAAAACATCGACATGAATAATTTTTATTAATCAACCGATAAATTGTCTTCATTGAACGTTTATAAAACATAATCACCGTAAGATCACATTCACTTATTCAATTCAAAGCTTATATTGGACTTTGAAAAAAAATTAGGGCCAAAGGAATGACGAAAAGGGTACAACATAGAAAGATACATATGATAACATTTTTTTGTCCATTTTAATTAGTATTTAACATAAATAAAATATATTGAACCCATTTTTTTAAATTAAAACCTCAACGTTTTTTACGGGCACTTCGTCGCAACGAACAGCTAGCTTTTACTGATCCACTGACAACTGATTTTACTGATGATTCAGCGCTTGTAGTCTTGGCTGCTGCGTTTGAAGATGAGCTTATTGATTTGTAAATAAGTGAACCAATGTAAAACTGATTATCTTCTTTTTCGATAGGAGTTAATGTATGAAAATTGAGTTTCGTCGATGTCTTGTTCAAGAAATCACCCTTCACGTGGTGGACTTTCATGGTCCCTTTGAAGTTTAAAAATTTCTTGTCCTTGAGTCGTGTCTCCAGTTTCTCAACTGCATTACCATCCACACAGAAATAAGTGATACTTCCAACATTGTTGCGTAAGGTCCCGATTAAGGCATCAAATGAGGCGATATCATTACCTTCGGCTACCAATCTATCGGCGGTTCTCTTTGTCACACCCCCAATACCATCTGGAGCCCCTTTTCCGTGACCAGCCTCTAAATAATTCCAAGAAAAGCTGCGAATTTTTGGATACAACTTTTGCAATTCAACGGCAAGGAAATGAAACATCGTTTTATTACGATACTGAGTAGCTGGACTATCACTGACGAAATGCAATGTATTGATCGAATCGTTTTGTTCTATCTGCTTTAAAATTGGATCTAAATGGGCCCAAATTCCTGAGACGTTGTGCTGAAGACATTCTGACAAAGTACAGAAACACTCAGTCTTCAATTTATCATTAGATTTCGTGTAAACTACCACTGTGTGTAGTGATATCTGTTGTCTAGATCCTCCAAAGTGGAAAGCTTGGATTTCTTCAGCATATTTCAGATTGTAATTTTCACTGAAGTCCATGTGTAACAATGCCTCGGTATCTTTCAAATTTTCTTTAAGCTCTGAAATCCTTTTATATTGATGACGCACCCGACCTTTGTGCATGAGGTACGTTGCAATATTTTTCTCAAACTCTTCTATCAACCCAGATACAGTGGACGCAAATTTGCGTTTAATAGTTTTCGTAACAGTTTTATTTTTTTTAGTTTTGTTGTCATAATATGTATCTTTTTGTGAAGTCCACTTAGAATAATGACAGTTCACAGAGCGATCTCCAGCTTCATACACAATCTTTTTGTTTTGGCATTCTAGACAATCTCTCAAAAGACATTTTTCCGTTTTATTTTCACAACAAAATGAAGATATAACGGCGTTACTGTTATTTTCCTTGATTGCCATTACTCGATGTAGGGAATCGATTAGTAATGACATATTCAAACATACTGTACAAGCACAAGTGTCTCTAGCCGAAATTTTTCTCCAAACAATATGGAAAGGACGATTTTTACACCAAAAGGCATAGCTCACAGACATATTGGGATGACTTTTTCTGAATTTCCGATGTAAGCTCACCATTGTGTCGTTTAAATATCGTTTTTGTCTGATGATACCATTTTTAGAACAGTAATCCTTTTTCCCTGGACACATTCTGCTATTGATATCTGATTCTAGAAATTTTCGAATTGCATCAATTATTTCCCATTTCTTCGTTTTTTTTGGTTTTTCATTACATTTAGAAATATCGATCAGCTTAGTCCCTTTCACAATCTTCCGTATGTCGTTTATGACACGATACTTCTTAACTATTCGACCTGCCAGTAGCTGCCGAAAATTATTTTTTTCTTTCGAAGTTTTCAAATTCTTGTAATTTTCTTTCAGTTGATCTTTCATAACTTCCGCGAATAAAAGATTACTGGAGATCGTTGATTTTTCATTTAGTTGAATTATATTATTGACTCGTGTTTTCGGAGAGGTTTGATCAGGTTGGATCTTTTGTCTCTCGAAACGCTGCCGTAATCTTAAATATTTTACTCGACTCGCGTTCAGTGATTTTTTCAAAGATTTTATCTTGTCAATATTTTCTTGAGATTTCCGACTTCTAGTTTTTCTATTTTTCGCAGCCAACCGTTTTCCTATTATACTTCGCTGGGTTACACCCAACATATTTGAATTTTCTGTAGGGAGCGACAAAGATAGTGAAGTAGGGTCATCTAACAAATTTTCTTCCTCCGCAGTTTTTTTATTGTTTTGTCGGAAATTTCGTGTGTTATTTCTCCACTGCTTCCTTTTTAAACGTTGATCTCTTTTATTAAGCTGATTAATAGACTTGACAATACCTTTCTCCTTTTTCTTTAAATACCGAACACGCTCTTTTTCTCTCAACTTCTCTCTTTCCTCAGGATCTTGCTTGAGCCGTTCATACCTTCGTTTTTCGCTTTCCCTCTTTTTACGAAGTTTTTCCTCCCTTGACATCGGCATTCTAATGATCTGTAAGACATATTTTTATGCCAAACCATAATAAGCCTGATTATATCGCTTTTCTAAGATTTTGTCATTCCTCTGGATAACAATATTCCAGAGGAATGACGCCAGAGGAATGACAATTTCGCTTATTTTCGATGCATAATTTAATAGGCAACTTTTTGCTAACTTCAAACTGCGGTGTGCAATTGATGCTCTTTAATTATATAATATATATACTTAATTGTTTATTTAAAAATTAATAAACATAAGTTTTGCTCTTACCAGAGGAATGACATACCAAGATGTGACATCACTTTTGGTGTATGTAAATGCAAAAAAAAAACAAAATGCGTACAAAAAATGCCTCGCCAGCGAGTCATTTCAGTAGTAGAGATCGAGGAGGCTCTGTTCCATTCAAATTCGGAGACAATCTCATGTTCGTTACTAATAATATTGACGAGTTTCCATGTTGACTTGCAAAAGCATAAAATCTAATTACAAATTGCATTTTTTTATTGTGGACTATTTATCAACACTTCAATTTGGTTTGTTACTGAGAAATGTAGTGAATGTTGTTTGATTCAGGGAAAAAATTAATTTTTCTTACTTTTAAAGCTATCATGTATGCTTACGACCAGTATCATACAGGAGTATCTTTATATTACAGCCCAGAGGAATGACAGTCAAGCAATAATATATGTAATAAAAGTCAGTGCTGACGTGGAAACAAAATTTCCAACATACAGATTTTGTTCAAAATACAAATAACTCGAGCAATCCGACAAAAGGGAAGATAATTATCGCACGATTATCAAAAAATTAGTCAATTACCAACAAAATGACAGTTTTTAGAGAACTACCCATATATTAGGGTGGTTCAAAAAAAATCGATATTTTTTTTTTCGCGGGCCTCAACGGAAATTGTTAGTACATTATGAAAAACTAATTTTTGCAAAATTTAAGTGGTCTAAAAAATTTTTTAGATAGTGCTCAAGCGACTTTGTGGTATTTTAAAATATTTTTTGTTGATAATCTCGGCATGAAAATTCTTTTGTTTATTCTCATAGCAGGAAGTGTCAGTGCTTGATGAAAGTGTTATTTGTTCAAAATTTGGATGCTCTGAAAAAATTTTAACAGCTGCCACAAATAATTTTTTCACATTTTTTTTTTCAATTTTAGGCTAAAAATCACGAAACAATCGAATCTTTCACTACATTAGTTAATTTTTTATTTTCTCTCATAATAAGAGGTATAAGTATTTGATGAAAACATAATTTTCTTCAAGCATTAATGCTCCAAAAAGTTTTTTCAATTAGCTCAATCGATTGCTTTCCAATTTCTTGTGTATTCAATTAAAAATCATGATAAATGATAACAGAATGATTTCGAGCTGTGCGTTAAAAATATGTATTCTAGTATGTGGCATAAAAGAATTGGAAAACTTAATTCAGAATCCCACTAAACGGCTTTACATGAATTGCTATTTGCAGAACGCTGTTAAAAAAAATATACCCCAATGCCAGAAACTCTACAATCATTTCTTGGATGAAATTCCTGGTAGAATAGAGAAAAAAATAACGTCATAATAATTTCTTCTTTTATCAATTACAAAACATTAATTTTGCTGAAATACGACGTACGATTCTTCTTACCATCCTATTTTGAAGATTTGGGCCACTTGTTATAGGCCAGCAAACCTGGACAATGTTTCGCAAACAAGCTCACATTTTTTATTTCAGTACATTCTATACAATTAAAAATCTTTTCTTCCGTCTATTATATATTTATTATATTATGTTGAGTGTAAAAAAAAGTTCGATGCCAAAATATTGTTACAGTAACGCCCAAACAGGAACCATGCAATTCGCTTTTTTCATCACTAATTTTTTCGTTAACTTCTGCTTATATTTTCTCTGCTTCTAGGCTTAATCCTTCAAAGACACATAAGATAGATTCACCCCAACCTATTCGATGATTAATTAAAAAACCTTCCGTCTTTGTATCAGAGCTTCATAAATATTATTCGTTGAGATGTAAAATAATGCATTCAACGTTTTGTCAAAGAGCTTTTCATTCAACGATTGAGTTTCGATTCGTCACCTGGTATTTACATTCCTGACCGTCTAACAAGTGTGAAAAATATGCGTGTGCTGTTTTGAAGTAAACAAGGTCATACGAACGCGTGCGATACAAACCGCGGTGCTGTTGAAGCTACAGCGCCATTGTTTGTTCCACCGTCCGTAAGTTTTCTTTTTGCGATTCAATGAATTGTTTCCAGTAGTTGTTGTAGTGAGGCACATGTCGATAAACGAAAAAAATGTAACGTGAAAAATGACTGCGCATTTTGACGATAGTAAGAGTCGTCAAATTTATTTAGTCAGGACGGAAATCGAAGAATTTGGGAAACGAAAATAACCCACAAATAGGGAAGCTTTGGGTCTATTTTTTTATTAGCATCAAACTCTTAAATTTTCTATCCGAGGGAGTGCACAAAAAGTTATCGGAGAAATAAACAATATTTGGAGCGAAACCGGAATAGAAACGTCTCGACCTTGCGTCAATATTTAAAAAATCACAAAATTGCGCTTGGAGTGGACGGCATTAAAAAAAAAATCATTTACGGGAAAATCCAACTCAAACGTTGAATGAAAATGTCTTTCAAAAACAGTTGGATGCATTATTTGACATTGCAAAGAAAATATTCACAACAGTCTCACATAAAGACGAAAAGAATTTTTGATTGATCAACGAACAAATCGAAGAGAATCTATATCATGGATTACTAAAGAATCAAACTTGGAAACGGAGGACATTTCAGCAAAAGTTAAGGGGACAGAGCTAGTTGGAACGTCAAAAAAAAGGCCTTTTTTCCGATTTTTTTTTGGTCAAACGATAAAATAATTCACAACAAAAGTTCTTCCGTTTAAAATATACATATGTAATGTATATGTTGCAATTTTTTCAACGCAATACATATCGAAATAAGCTGGTGACCGTCAATTGCCGAGGACGCTGCAAAAAAAACACGGTTTGCGGTGATCAAGCTCACGCTGCAACGGCTCATCTGAAACAAAAAAAACGGAGGGGATTTTTAGTTAATGATATAATGCTCCGGTTGAACGAAGGGTTTTGAAAAATTTCCATTTTTCACAAAATGGCGGCCGTTAAAAGTCAAAAGTGTTTTTTTGACCAAAATATCAGTTCCATTTTTTGCTATTAAAAATAAAAATAATTATCCAAAAAAAAAATCCTTCGTTCATATGGAGGACTACCATGTATAGAAGAAGTGATATAAATTTCAACCCGATCGGTAAAGCCGTTCTCGAGCTACAGTGATCACCGACTTCAAAAACATGGTTTCGAGAAAAACGCACTTAAAGTTTTGAGTACGGTTTGCATGCAGATAAAAATTTTTTTTTGTAACTTACATAGAATCGTCTATTCCTGGGCCATATACTTCGCCTTCCTGCGCTTTGTTGGTGGTATTAGAAGCCACTTTTAGCTGCCGCCGAGCTACTCTCGCCTCTCGAGTATTTTCCAGGGATCGCCGATTAGCCTGCTTTATTCGAATAGAATCCTCGGCCTTGGCAAACTCGTGTGCGTACGGTCCCAATTTAATCCCCATGGCATCGAAGACTGCCAGCAAACCGTATGTACCCTCGGTGAAAGTGCAGGTAGCAATGTAAGCGGCTATGCTGACGGTAGTATAGCTGGCAGGTAAGGTTTTCGGCATGACCTTCCAAACAATTTGATTAAAACTTTCGTTGCTATTCTGGGTGAAACCTCCAATGCACCTTTGCAACAATTCAGTGTTTGTGAGACTTTCGTATATAGGCTTTATTGCATCGAAGACTTCCTTCGGCAACGCAGTGAAATCGTGTTTGAAAGATTTCAACGTTTTCTCGGCCTTTGCTCGTTGATATTTGCACCACGAGTCAGCACCTCGTGGACACTTGTGATGCTGCGGTTTCTCGTCGGTTGAAATCTTATGGTAGAGCGTAGCCCAAATAGCATCCTTCATTTTTTTGACCGAATCAGAGTTGTCACGAATAGCTTTGCCAAAATACACGGACAATTGGTCAATTAATTTAGCAGTCAGTTTCCCTCTACCGCCGAGTCCTTTATTATCTTTTTTACACGATCGTAGACGGGTGCCCATCCGTTTTTGAATATGGCCAACGCATTCTTTTTTCGTCACTACAGTTTCTCCATAAGGAGCAGCTGCAACAATGCCAGAGTAAGTCTTTGAATCTCCATCCCCGACGTAATACAAAAATCTCACTCCAAGATTTTCGCACGAACGACGAAACATTTCGATTACAGCATCGACCTCCATCTTTCCCGCACTGCCTGTATGATTCGTCGAACAAGTTTCTTTGTGTGCTTCATACCATTCTTGATATTCTTCCGTGTCTTTTTGATTTTTCCAAACTTCACAAGCCTGGCAGTAAGAACTTTTTACAATTACGTCAAGAACTTTGCCCGTGAAATGTCCTATTAGCGATGTGACGCCAAACAGAGACGAAAATCCGCGTTTGTGCCACGTTCCATCACCTGACACAATCAAATCAGTATTCTTACTTTCACTGTTAGTAGAATTCAAGTTTATCTCTTCTTTAGAAGCCTTCTTCATAAAAAATTGAGCCATATTTTTACTCGCTTCACAAATATGCTCCAGTAATATGCAGTACGTAGATTTAGCCAACCATGGCGGGAAGTCCATCAATGCGCAAAATTTTTTTGCACCTTTGTAACCGACGCCTATGACACGAATCGCTAATGTGAACCTTCGATTTATTTCATAAGAATGGTGAATAAAATCGCACGACGGTATGTATTGAGGAGTACACTTATCACACACCACAGAAATTTTGAACCCAAGTCCACGTTCGCTTACTATTCCAAAACATAATTTACTGTTGCACTTAGCACATTTTACGAGACTCGCGAGCGACGAAAAAACAGTAAAAAAATTAATTATTCGGAAATTAACTGCATCTGTTTTTGGCACATGATATTCGTCCTGACCTCTTAATTTTTTTGCTGATGTACTTGCTCCGCCATCATCAGTCTCCGCAGATTTTGGATTGAAATACTGTTTCCTTTTCAAGGGTCGTGTTTTATAAACCCGTTGACTTTTCCGCACTTCTCTCGATATTTTTCTATCCATCTTGGACTCGAAAACTCACGAAATTGTTCCGAATATGGACGTTCGCACGCTCCAACGTTTTGAATCTTACTGATACTGAAACCGTATTTTGAACTACGAAAGGCCTTTCTTATTTTCTATATGTATATATGAGTGTGTAGGGCTATATTGATGGTCACAATATATGTATGTATACGCAATACAATAGAGACCTTCAGGTACCCTCTAACGGACTCAGCTAGTCGAGCGGACAGCTGCCGCTACCTGCTTACCTATGGCTCAGACACGACGTGCTACAAAGTCTTGTATTTCGGCGAATAATGGTCCGATTTACATTTACCTGGGCGGAAAATGTTCGTAAGAGATTCTACTTTTTGAAAATGAAATAAAAAAAAATCGATTTTTCGAAAATTCTAACTAGGTCTGTCCCCTTAACAATGAAATTGATAATAAAAATAAGTCGAATTAATTGGTTAAGAGCAACTATTTTTCAACTGCATCTTCGAAGTAAGAACGTAAGTTTGTAGATACTCGTATGCTATTATCTGGAATACGTGTTTTCAAACACATCTTTTGAAATTGTTCTATTTATTATTATCTTTCGACATGCTTTTTAGCTAGAAGTACAAGAAAATAAGAATCCGCTTAAGTTAGCTTAAAAAATGTTTTGAAGTAAAAAGTTTTGAGAAAATAATCTCATCAAATATTTACGACTCTCGTTTTAATAGGAAGCCAAAAATTGATTTTTGTAGTTAAAAATTTGATTATCTCGTCATTTTTATCGAAAAATTGAAAAAAAAATGCAGAAAAATTACTTGAGGCAGCTGTTCAAATTTTTTAAGAGTGACCAAATTTTGCACAAATCACGTTTTCATAAAGCACTAACACTTTCCGCTATGAGAGCAGAATAAAAAAAAATTCATGTCGTGATTTTGAACAAAAAATAGAAAAAAATATGGAAAAAATATGGAAAAGTCGCTTGAGCACTATCTAAAAAATTTTTTAGACCATTCAAATTTTGCAGAAATTAGTTTTTCATTATGTACTAACAATTTCCGTTGAGGCCCGCGAAAAAAAAAAATATCGATTTTTCTTGAATCACCCTAATATATATATATATATATTGTGACGATCATTTTTTATCGTTACTTAAAACAACTCATTATTGTTTCTTCCGTTCGATGCTCCAATCACGATACAGCCTCGTAGGACCTATCTAAGACAAAAGGATTAAAAATTCATTTAATAATTAATTATTAATTGCGTCTCGGAATATTTATTTTATTTTTCATTGGCCGGCGAGAATTATTGGAGGGAATAAAGTAAAGCGGTAACGAGGAAAGAGACAACAACATGGTAAAGGGAGTCGGAGAGAGAGAGACTTCGAATTTCGTTTGCAACATCGGCGTACTTCGAGCGAGGCTCGTACGCATTGGCTAACTACAGACACCGACACACACACTCACACAGTACATCAATCTGGGGAATATTCGGGAATCTTCGAGAACATTAGCATCGTTGGACGACGCTATTGGTCATCGTCATTTTCCAGTCGTTACTTCAGGGGAGTCGCAATATTGGGTGACGTCGGACCCTGGTTACGATGATCGAATATAATCCCATTAAATTAATTATTGGAATCTTCCCTATATCTTTCTCTTGTTATTTGTCGTCATTACGAATTTATTATTTGGGCTGGGGTTGTTGAAAATACCGAATAACTAAACAATTATTCCCGGTAGAAATTTGGGGCCCCGTCTAACGCCCGCGACTAATTGGCTTGTCACGCGCCTGTCGCAAATCTTCGCAAATATTTGAGAGAAAGAGGGAAAAAGGGGGTGAGAGTGTCGTGTGTGACTCTCGATTTCGTCAGATTTTCGGTGAGCATTGAGTGGGACGAACATGTAAAATTAAACGGTAATTATTAGCAAACTTCTCTCCTTCTTGCTTTCCGAGTTGGCTAGTGGGTTTATCCCGTATTTGTTAACGATTTTCCTTCAATAATTTCACCTAAAGAAATATTGAAAAAGTGTTGCGATCCCGGCAAAAGTATTAACGTTCAATCGCAGCGGCGGCTTCACCTTTCACTTTAAAAATAATTTTCTCAGTTATTGCCACGTGTTCGCGGGTTTTGTGAAGCAGCTCGCTATATAATTAATTTTCGGGTAATAATTGTGTCGTGGTTGAATTCGAAAATCTCAAATCTATCGTGTAATTAAATTTGTTTTTCGTCAATAATTAATTGTGTCAGATACGAGAATTTTCGTTAATAAGTGCGGGTTATGAGAGTGCGAATTGTGTATGTGTGAGACCGGGAAAGAATTATCGCGGGTTGCAAAACCAATAGTCCGGCCGAGTCACCGAATAGCGGGTACTCGGTGACGCTTGGAACAACTATCTTTATTTTATGCGAGATACTAATTATTAACAACAATTTCGTTCCTCCCCGTAAGTAAATCCACGGTAGAAAAATACGGGCTCGTTATAAATTATAAAAGTGTGTAGAATCCCGGTCGTATGAGTGTGAACGTGAGTGAGTGATCGCGAATCTTCTCGTGTCTCGTGGCTTTTTCCCGTATTATGTTTATTATGATTACTTTTCTTTATTCGTATTGCAATAATTATTCGATCTTACATTTGTGGGAAAAATTCGAATATTGTTGTTATTCAAGCAAATTGGTAAACAATAAAATTATAATTTTTCTTTATATTTTTCACATTATATCGTGCTCAATTTTTCATTATTTAATGACCCCGCCCACTCCGCTGCAATCAAGCCGGACAACCGCCTATCTCTCTCTCTCTCTCGTATTAAGTCGCTTTAGCGGCTGGTGCCCAATTAAAATAAAATAAATTAATATGAGCGAGAGAATCGGGCTTTTGTGGAGTTAGAATTTTCCGTCACAATATATATATATATACGACGATATTCAATTATACATTATCAGACCTAGCCAATTTTCGAATCTGGTCATATATGGATGATCAGATTTAATTAGAACTGTAAAAATTATTTTTTCTTGGGCTGCTACATTAAATGGGGTAAAATATTTGCGGAGTTTACCTGTAAATTTCAATACTGGAGTTTTCTGAGATCTCGACATCTGCTGATTCGGGAGACACCAGTTTTTCTGCATTGTTGGGCTCATAATTGGCCAATAAACAGTCTATCAGGTCATGACAGTATTTTTCTGCATGATTTTTAGCTGAAACCTAGTGGGAAAAATGATAATGCATTAGTAATATAACATTACGATTTACGATAGTAAATCGAGACAATTTCATTTTCGTTCCAAATAAACAAAGACATGATGACGGCTACCGCATATCTGTATACAGTGAGAACCGCGTTCTAACTCGACTTTCAAAACGTGAAATTAGTATTTCATATAAAAGGTTCCGTTTTGCCAAATATAATGCTGGCGGATATTTTTAACTCTCAACTGCCCATAGGTAAAAAAGGCAGGAGTTATGCATTTCATTGCGATTAGTCGATGAGGGGTATTTCTTTGAAGCAACATTTTTTTGTAAAAATGGTTACAATGGTCTTGACCGATTTTTATCTTACTTTCTATGTGTGATAGACAGTGTTCTTAGACATAATTTGTCAAAATCGATTGCGAACTCGCTTAGGTAATTAATATTTACTTTCAAAATTATTCTGCCATGTGGAATTGATGGCCATATAAGGTAATCCTCGGCTATTATCTACTTCACAGTTTTGTGCGTTGCTAGTCGCACACCGAACTGCCGCACGCCGTTTTTTTCACAG
Organism: Rhimphoctona megacephalus; assembly: GCA_963989365.1. NCBI lineage: Eukaryota > Metazoa > Arthropoda > Insecta > Hymenoptera > Ichneumonidae > Rhimphoctona > Rhimphoctona megacephalus. The sequence goes on along the minus strand of OZ022422.1, from coordinate 13,424,222 downwards.
AGTTTGTTTTTTTCGTTACTTTAGGTTATGTCGAAATTATCTGTCATATTGTGTAATTTAGTCTTTTGTTTAAATAGTATATGTTGTGTTATTAAATAATATATATTCATTGAAGAGAAATAATAAACTAATAATTAATTGACAATTAAGATAAAATTATTACAATATGTTTGGTATGTTAAGTACTTATGAGAACAAAATTCAAAAAAATAAATGTAGGTGAGGGCCAGGCAAAGCGGAACCCCGGGCAAAACGGAACATCCCCCGACAAAAGTGAAATTTTGTTTTCAGTGGAAAACTGAAAAATTTGATCATTTAACTCAGGACATGCGTTGAAAAAGTAGTATTCATTGAAACGACTGATATTTCTGACATGAAAATTAAAATATATTCATTAACGAAAAAATTAATATTCAACGAAAATTTGTATGATCAATATTTTTATTTTACTGCAGAAAGGAGATGTGAATATCTGACTAGCATAAGGACAATACTAACAGTGCTGTAAGTATGTTTGAAAATGATTAATTGTTCATTAGACTGATGCAAAATGTTTTTTCCTTATTTTCTTGCTCCTAATCGTGTTTTCTTTGGATATTAATGAAAAAAATCTGTTTAAAAATGAGTTCAATATTGCTCAATATTTAGAGGTGATACTCCCGACTTTTATTGATGTTGTAACTTGTTTAATGTTTTTTTAACACGCTTTTTTTAACTTCCTTGCTCCCTCTCATAAATTCTTTCTTTAGTTATTGATGAAAAACAAGTTCTATTAAAAAATGAGCTCAACGGCTCTATTTTCAGAGGCGCTTCACCCAACTATCATTTTTATTTTTTCAACCGCATGATTTTTAAAATTTTATTGTCAGGCACCTACTAGGTTTTCCTTTAGAGATTGATCGTGTAAAAATTGTGGCCAAAAATGACCTTAATTCGTCAATTTTTACAGGTGTATGTATCGACTGTGATATGATTTTTTGATAGCATTTTTCAGATCGTTTTATAGTCATCCTCCCACAAAATCTGCTGAAAAATACAAGATTTAAAAAAGAAAATTAATAAAAAATGCACGAAATATTCCGTCACCGTTACAACGCTAAAAAAAACGTCACTCGAGGGACGAGGTTTCGACGGATCTGAAGTAAAAATACCATGAAAAAAATTAAACCATTTGAGGATGGTTATCGCAAAAAGAAGCAAAATTGACAAAAAATGTCCACGATTTTTAACAATGGTTTAAGAATACAGTTGCAAAAAACCCGGACTTTTTACGTTTGTTTGTTTATAAAAGAAATTGATGAACAAAAATTCATCATTTGCGACAGCGCTATAGCGAGACTAATGACAGGCAGAATATCGAAGAAAAAGAATTGATTATTTCGAAAAATTGGATGGGAGGGTACCCTCAAATGAAATTACTACGAGCAAATAAATAAATTTAAAAAAAGTCAAAATAGGCATCTTCAAAATCTTGAGAATTAAGCTCATTTATTAACGGGACTTTTATTTCAGCAATACTAGAAGAAAACAGGTTAGGTCGCACGAAAATTATTTATAATTATTTTCCAACAGAATTAGTCTTTCATCAATACGTAAAGAAAACACGAGAGGAAGCAAGGAAGTTAAAAAAATGGTGTTTTTAAATAGAAAACATCTCTAAACAATGAAAGCATCAATAAAAGTCGACAGAGTCGCCTCTAAATTATGAGTAATTGAGTTCATTCTTCAGCAGAGATTTTTTTCATCAATATCCAAAGAAAATACGAGTAGGAGCAAGAGAATGAAAAAAAAATACATTTTGTATCAGTCTAATAAACAATTAATAATTTTCAAATATGCTTACAGTACTGTTAGTAGTGTTTTTATGCTAGTCAGATATTCACATCTCCGTTTTACAGCAAAATAAATTTTGTTCATAGAAATTTTCGTTGAATATTAATTTTTTTATTAATTATTATATTTTAATTTTTATGTTAGAAATATCAGTCGTTTAAATGAATACTACTTTTTCAATGCATGTCCCGAGTTAACTGACTGAATTTTCTACTGAAAAACGAAATTTGACTTTTTTCGGGAGGGTTTTCCGGTTTGCCCAGGTGTTCCACTTTGCCTAGCCCTCCCTTATGTATTGTTGTGTCCGCGAAGACCGTCACGAGGGGACGAGTTATCGAGGACGGGTATTTTGGGGATTATTGCCAATAATTGAGTCGAAACTCTAACTCATTACTTTAAAACAAGTTAACGTTAGGTTTATTGATAAAGATAAAGATTAAGATACAAAGTCAAGGTATTTCTGCCTTGAGACCAATCGTTCAAAATGTCGTTGTAGACTGTCGTAGACTGCCGAATTTTGGCATTGTCGAGACTTTTAATGATTCGTTTATTTTCCCCGAATGATATCGATTTTACCCCTTCTATTGATTTATTGGTTGTCGAACATTCTCGAACGTTCGGTGGTATGATGCCCTGTCAGCATTTTAGGGTGAGCTCGCTCGGGGTCGATAGACCCATACGGCGATCGAACGTAGGAATGTGCTGTCTGAAATATTATTTATACTGGCTTCCTATTGCCATCTATTTATATCGCAATTTGTTTGAACTGATTTTGTGTTGCCATGCGGGGTACAACATCCCTCCCCCCTAGGGAGACGAAACTCGTTTCGGATTTTTACATACACTGCCGACTAAAAGTTTCCGGACAAGAATTAAAAAGAGTGTCGGGACGGTTTTTCATGCCATTTCGCCGGTAGTTGGCCTAGGCCAATTTAACCCACGCCGTTTTGAAGGGGAGGGTTTCACCTTCATTTTGGCTCTTTAAAAAATTTCTATAATTTTTTTTACAGTTAGCACTCAGTTTTGAAAACGGCCATTTTTTGTCGTTTTTTTGTTCTGTTTTGAGTGGACCCCGTTTGCAGTAAAATTATTTTTTATGTGTTTCTTCGATTGAAATCATAAAGGGGGAAGTCCAAGCTTCAATTTCGTTTTTTACAAATTTTCCTACGAGTTTTTTTCCAAAGATTTTTCGTTTTTTCAGAAAAAATAGAGGATTTGAAAATTGCTCCGGGGTACGAAAACGATGAGGTTTACAACAAAACTTCAAGACGGTATTACCTAATAAAACCTAATACAAAAGTTGTATTAGGTTTTGTTGAATTGACCAGAATTTTTTCAGATTTTTGGTTTCGTAATTTTTTTTCGATCTATTTCCGTTCGCAGCACGATTGATCGGAAAGATCGGAAGATGGGATCGGATTGATATTCCACTTTGGAAGCAACACGGGGCCTCCTGGAATGCTTTTTATCTTTGTTGGATTTTGTGTCTCTCTAAAGCGTTTTATCGCATCTCCGACCATTGAATTTGCTATTTTTAATCGCTTCGCAATGAAGCGAATTTTGAACCCTTCATTGTGAAGTGCAAGGATTGATGCACGCTTTTCGACGCTTAAATTAGGACGACAACCCATTTTCTTCTTAAAAAAAAAAGTAAAATGAACTCTAATGACGTCGAAAATTCAAGTTAATCAACGGTTAATGAAACAATTGTTAAGGGGACCGTATGGTCTAGAGCACGAAAATTTCACCTATTTTCACGATTTTTTTTTGCCATAAAAAATTTAAAAATCGATGTTTTAACTTTTCGGGTTTATTACTACCTTTATTAAGTATACAAAAAAATTTTTTTTTAATTTTAAAAACAGTGTTTATTATCATATAATTGGCATTGAAGACGACCCTCTCGAAAAATCCGACCCGGACGGTGAAGATCGATCCGAGACTTCTACTCATCTGAAACACAAAATTCAAGAAGATTCTTAATCAGAAAGAGTGCAGTTATGGTCGGGACTAGAACAAATCGAAAAAATTAAAAATTGACAAAAAGGCGCGCTTTTGAAAAAAAATTCGTAAAATCGGGTTTTTTTTCACTAGTTTTTTAGTATAAACAATAAGAAATTATTTAAATAAAATTATGATTGTAGTTCCGACGATAGCCATACATGTTGTGAACAACATATCCAAATTTCAAGTGATTCGGTTGAATAGTTTTTTTGTTTTCACCTGCGCAGTGCCGAAAAAAGTCGTTTCGAGATAAATGAGTTTAAAGTTTGAGGTACAGATATTTTCAAAAATTGAGCAAATTTTGAATACTTACAGTTAATCCGCGATTCCGGCACCATATAGGATTCCTTCGGAACGTTCATAATTCAAGATTTCCTCACTCCTTTCATTTCTTCGAGCTGTCCGAGCCTCTTTGGAGTTGTCCGTGCTCCTACGGTTGGCGCTCGATACTCGCAGCTCGTCTCGGTTTTGCGCTAGTTGCTCCGCTTGTGGCCCGATTGTTATGCCCATGGTCTCCATTATTTTCAATAGGGATGCAAATCCTTCATTGAATATGCAAGCGGAAATGTGAGTGGCAATATCAATGATTTTTTTTCCGGCAAACAGATGTTTCGGCGCAAGGTGCCACACGCAAGCATTGAAACTTTCGTTATTGTTCTGCGTATTACTGCCAATACACCTTTCCAATAAAGTCTCTGCTGTCAATTCTTCATAAATTGGTTTTAATATCTCTTGTGCTTCATCGCACAGAGCAGGTGGGTGCTCGTAGGTGTCTAAAGTACCTGCAGCCTCACTTTGACGCCACTTGCACCACGATTCGGAACCTGGAGGACAGTACGAGTGTTGCGGATTTTCATCTGTTGAAATTTTGTGATAATATGCTGCCCATATTTCACTTCTCATCCCTTCAGTCGAATCTGAATTACGTCTAATTGCTAGACCGTAATAAGTTGACAGCTCTTGCAATAATTTATTCGTCAATTGTTGACGCTTCGGTGTTTTATTTATCGATTTCCGCTGTGTCTTTTTTCCCTCTTCTTTTTCTGTCAATTTCTTTGTTGCTTTCTTTATTTGTGCATGTTTTTTTTTCGCATCAACAGCACGTTTGTACAAACGTTTTTTAACATGCAAAACACATTTTTTTTTGCAAACTAAAAAATCATCCCCGTAAGGCTTTGTGTCCAATAAGGCTTTGAACGTTTTCGTGTCGCCGTCTCCGATATAGTTCGCGTATTTTACGTTGTACAACTCTTCCGATCTCTTGAACATTTCCACGATGCCGTCTACCTCCATTTTGCCAGCACTTCCGGTATGATTTGCGTCACAGTGATCTTCATGCTCTCGATACCACGCTTCATATTCAATCTTATCCTCTTGGCCTTTCCATTGAGAGCAGGCTTGACATATACTGCATTTGACGACAACATCTAAAATTTTATTACTGTATTTCCCTATTAACGAGGCAATACCGAGAAGCGATGAGAATCCACGTTTCGCCCACGATCCATCCCCAGACACAGAAAGTTCATCCGCGGGACGCCCAGCTTTTACATTCAACTCGACTTCTTCTTTCAATGCTCTTTGGAAAACGATTTTCGCGACGGCTTCAGCTGCAATTTTTATATTGTCCACGATGCCGTAATATGTACTCTTACAAATTCCTTGTCCAAGATCCATGAGACCGCAGAAATTTTTCAAGCCTTCAAATCCTACTCCAAGCATTCTCAGGGCGAGAACAAGTCGACGGTTGATTTCAAATGCCTTATCAATTAACGGCGAAGACAAAATAAAAGTTTCTTTACACTCACACTTCACAGAGAGTTTGAATCCTAGACCACGTTGTCCGTTTTTGCTAAAAGTGACCGCACCGTTACAATCTTTACACTTCAACAACTGTTGCAACGTTAAAAATATCATGCTGAATTCGATGATGCAATAATTGAAAGTAGGATTAACGTTTACTTCCAATTCCTCATTGCCTTTTAATTTTTTCGCAGACGTGCTCGTAAAATCAGTAGTATTTTCGATAGTGAATCGATTGCCCTTGAAATATCTTTTGCGACCTACAGAAGATGGTCGTCTAGAAGAGTCACGGCCTTGCTTTCTATCCATATTTTCTGATATTTTATTTCAAAATTTTCGATGTTGGTTCGTCAAAACGTAACGTTGTACTGATCAAGTCAGGGGAAAGCGAAATGACCGTTTCCCTCACAAATGTTCGACAATAGGTATATTTCGGGGAAGGGAAAAGTATATATAGGTATATAGTATGTACTATATACAGGTATATATTTTCGGAGAAGGATTGGGACAGCTGCTGCGCTCCGATTAGGTTACCGGTTAGCGCTAGACCCGTTAGGAGCGCGCGGACCGCTCTCTACCTGCGTTATGGGCTGTAGAAGCTGTAATATTGAGAATTTCCGCATGAAAATTTCACAGTATATTCTTGAGATACTATACTTTCGACATATCGAAAAAAAAAAAAATCGATTTTTTCAAATTTCTATTCCCCTTAAGAAACGGGATTTCAGAAAAGAGAAATCCAACTTTATTTCCTTTTTTTAAAATTTATATTATTTCAACATCCAGTCACCGACAGCGATGGGTATGCGCTCGGTGTATGGCTCCGGTGATCACAAAGTTAAGCAGCCTCGGGTGAGGTCAGTACTTGATTGGTCGACCGCTAAGCCATGCGCCGGCTCGCGTATCAATCGCTGAGCGGGAGGCAGTTCATTTGAGTTTCCGATGGTGCTAACCAAATGAAACTCAGTTAAAATATAGCCGCCTGTATCGGGCAGGTTTTCCACAGTATCCCTTGGCCCTCATGCAAATGCGATACAGTAGTGCATTAGGAAAGAGTGGCTGCGAGTAAACAACTGCAGTTGAAAAGTGATGGGATGGACTCGTAAGAACCCGCAGAGTATACGCAGGAACAATAAAATAAAAAAATGAAAAGTCAATAAACAAAAATAACATAATATAAAATATTTCGACATTCAGTACATTACATTGAACATGACCCTTTTCGCCTTTTTTTACCTTCACAATTGAACTACGCTATCAGTAAAACAATTTGAATAACTTTCTTCAGTCGAAATCTTGAAGAGGGCAACTTCAATTTCAATTCTTTTTTCCAAAAAGTTTTGTGCAGTTTCTTCGCGGTGCTTGGCAAAAAAGACAGATGTTCTTAAAAATTAAGCGTAACACGAGAACTATTAGTTCGAAAATAAATATTATCAGGGTAGTTAGAGTTCTCAAGTTATGACAATCAATTTATTGGAATTTCGACTAAGAATACTAGAAAATGTCGTTATCGGAAAAGTTTATGAAAAAAATTTAGTAAACTGAAAGAAACTGAAAGATAGCGAAATGAAGCTCAATTTGTTCTCTTCAAAATGCCGTTCGTTTAATTCGAATACGTTGTTTGCTGACTGAGCAATTAAATTTGTAGTGCGGCAATTTTCGACTGATGTACCCAAACTTTTGAGCGGGAATATAATTCTCAGCAATTTTCGTTTCCACCTTTTTTCTCCTGGAATCAATATTTGAGGACGTAGCTTTAAATATTGGATTGTACAAATTTAATTTAAATTGAATTTGAAATGTACATGGACAAATACAAATGGACTATGAAGATTCCGGTTAAAGAAACACATTTCAAAAATGCCTTCTTGGAACCTGGCCCAACTGTTAATGTTGAGAGAAGGCGAATGTCATGTTCAAAATAACATAGGGGATGTAAAAAAAATGGGAGAACATTTACAAAAGAAAACAGAGTAAAGCCGAAATGAAGCACCTTCCCTTATAAATAAGAGCTTCTAAAAGAAAACAAAAAATAAGAATTTCTTGAATTTCACTGTTAATCAAAATTATTAAAAATTTATGTTTCGATATTTTATTTGTAAAGAGGTTGGACTAATTTTGCATAAAGTGATCTAATTATACCGTGGAAATTTCGATTACCGTTGTCAAAATTGTGGACTGATCAAATCGTTGAAACAATTCTTCTTACCTACCCTGCTACGGTCTTTCGGTTTGAATGAGATGCAACATGAAAGGAGAATTATTGGAAAAGACAAATTAAAAGTGCTACTACAAGTTTAAAGTTCTAATTCGTGAACTAAAAATCATCTGTATGGAACAAAAAAAAGACATGAAAACTAAAATAACAGAATGAAAATACTGTTTCGTTTCATTCTAATCGCGCTTAATATAAATGACTATTTTATTGTCTATAATTTAATCCATCCAATGTGAAGAAATTATTATAGAAATCTGAAAATAAAACTTCTGCCCCAAATAAAGAACTCATAAAAATAGTACAATATTACTAAGAATATCTATTATATTGTAGATTGCTTCGCTCGAAAACGATAATATTTTTTTCGATTTCGTTGTTTCCAGCGTTTGCTATCTTTTGCTTGATTCAAAACGGTAGATAATTTTTTGTGCTTTAATTCTCAGCCTCCGTATTACAAGAATGAGAGAATTCTAGGTGTATAATTTGAATTTTGAATAATTTCTGTCGGAGAAGCATAAAATATTGGGGTTTTTGAATTCTTACATTCGTATAAGGTACTTACAGCGTTTTGATTTTCGATACCGTTACAGGATTGGCGATTTATGTCATTGTTTATTTTGGTTTTCGTATAGTGTTGTAATTTACATTATAGAAATGCAATGGCATTGAAGTTTACATCGTTGGAAGGCAACGAAATTCCATATTTTTTTATAGCAGCGCTCAAAATTTACATGCAGTATTTGTCAACGATAATTGCACTATCTTTTATTGCGATTTGAAAATGAAATCGCATTGGTCAAAGCTAAAAGAAAATGCAGCCACTTTTTGGAGTGAAGAAAATGGTAACAATTAAAATATTCCTCCTTGCGTCACAATGACAGCCCAGTCGGGCTATCGGGAATGTAAATTCGAATTTGCAATGAAACGATGCCACTATTTGATTTTTGAAATCGTCGGGGTTAGGGGCTCTATTTATAGGCGAAATCCAGATTTACAGCCAGATTTCACAATGGTGTCAGCCACTATCTTCGGTTTAAGAGGAAATTTGCTTTTGCTAAGCTCCCACATTTCTAGCTTTGGACTACAATTGTTGTTACAACATGACTTGTAGGAAATTGAATTCGGTGCATCTGTGAATATTAAAATTTTTCGTTTACGATCGCTGTTTTTTTACTTCAGGCGTCACACCACTGTGATGGACCAAAAATGGTCATTTTTGATTCCACCATACACCATTGTTATATATCCGTGCTGTAGCAAAAATAATTCAAAAACCAATTCATTAACGCCATCTTTTTTCACGTGTGTGCAGGTTCAAAAAAATCCATCTTGAGGGAAAAAACGATGTTGAAATTTGGTCGTTTATAAAGACAATGGCCATAGTTGTAGAGAATTTAATTCCCTACAAGACTGTCCCCAATCATTTACGCGGTGGAGTTAATAAAAAAAACACAGTACAATATTTAATTCCGATTCTCTTCTTCAGGTTTAAGTCGAAAAAGAACAATCGTAAACGATAAATTGTTGTTGCAATGCGCCTTACGCGTTGCTTATATTATTTCATAAATGCTGATTTTTTTGTGTTACGTAGTTGTAGCGTAGCGGAATCCTTGGTCACTCTAGGGTTCTCTTTAGAAAAACCTCCCTTCACCTTTATGATACCTCGAGCCCCTCTCAATCCGGGACGTTCCCATGAGCGGCTTACCTCGGGCACAATCGTGTTATTCCTTTTATAACTTAATGGTGGGGACACTTCTAATTTTTTGGGCACGTGAGTGCCACATGTGCCGAGTGAGATACGAAACTCGGCCCACGCTTGCCTTACGCTCGTCCCTATAATAAAAAGGATAAATTAGCGAAAAAAAACTTCGCTTTCCTGCTTCATGTTCCTTTTTTCCCTTTCCTCTTTTTTGGTCTGCTACCGCTACAACTATTTGACCAATGAAATTGCTTATTATTATTTTTTGGCAAAGGAAGGGTATGTGCCCTCCTCCAGATATTTTGTTCAACGCATTGGTAGATCGATTCAGAACTCTAAAGAAAGCACACATCCGATGCGCTGTAATTCAAACATCGTCGTTATACAAAATTTATTTACAATAAACAAAACGTTCAAGTTGTAATCCACGGGTTTCCCAGTACAACGGCGTTATTATTTATGATTTATTAAAACACCCACTTTTCAGTAAAAAGTCGAGTTGGGGTCGTGTTATTTACAGACAGCACAAAAAAATTGTTGTGACCATACTTTCAGAAAATAAAATTTCATGCAAGGATGGTAATAATCATTTATAGTGAAAAGTTAGTGGTGTGCCAGTAATTTCACAGGAACAATGTCCCTTTTCAATAAAACGCAGAGGCTGGCGCTACTGGAGAATCTACTCATCAATCTGTTTTGGGACTACAAATGACCCCTCCCCCTCAGTTTAACGACTGAAATAAGGAGCATTGGTACTATTGTGTACATTACGACTGGGTTAATAAAATTCACTAGCGTGTACATTTGATCGAATTTGTTTAACTGTTTTATTATGCACAATGTTATGTACGAATGGAAATTTGGATAATTATTGTACGACACCGTTTAGTTCAGAAAAAATCGAATAAACAGGTACTCTCGAATACATAATTAAATATATCCTTTTTCTTCCAACAGATCGCGCAGGAGTTGAAGGTCACTTGCGATAAGTCATTTTACAAGAAGTTACTGTATCTCTGGGAGAAGGGTGGTTTGGATTCTGCGGTGGTAAATTTAATACAAGGAAAAGGAAATAGCAATAATCTCGTAAATTATAAAGGAAGTGATGCAGGTAAGGCGCATGCTCCATGTGATCAATCCGGATCACTGAAATTTACCGCAAACGAGAAGGGAAAAAGTTGTGAACGTAGACCTATAGTTAACGTAGAAGATGGTAAGTTTGAAGTTGTTAATGTTGTCGGCGATGGCAACTGTCTATTCAGGTGCTTTTCCTATTACTTATTTGGCAATGAACACTCGCATGAAGTTGTTAGAAAAGCCATTGTTGAGTATGTGATAGTAAACTGGATGGACGAAGTCACGATGCTGAATAGTACTTGCGAGGAAGAAACGTTTAAAAATGAGAGCCATTACAGAAATGTAATGGGTTCGACTTCCACGTTCGGCACCGACTTCGAAGTTAGTATTTTCGCTCGATTATATAAAGTTAATGTCACGATATATCGTCATCAATCACATGATAGAGACATTATAAAAGTGCAACCTCTGCCATGCGATGAAAAAGATGAGCATAAGCCCATGAACATAATGTTTACTGGCAACCAACGCAGCGGTCATTGGGTTGTACTTGAGGCAGTAAATGATTTTGCTGAAACGCAATGTGATGAGTATAGAGATGTGGTAGAACAAGAAATGGATGCAGAGTTTCCAAGTTTGTTTTTAACATCGACAGCATGCACAAACTCTAATACAGGAAATGTAGGGCTGAGAGGAACAGATAAACCAAAAACTATTCATAACATGAAAGAAATAGCGACCTTAGGGCAGGGGGATGAATCCTCGATGAAAAAGCAAGAGCTATCACCGACTTCAAAAAGAAAAAAAGGAAAGAGCTATCATCTTGCATTGAAGATCAAAAAAACAACGCGACCGAATTTACAAATGTAGAATCACCAAGCGACCCACATACAAAATCAGCGGTAAAAAGTATCAATTATTCAAGTAGGCAGACTAGGCGAACTTGCTATGAAACACCTCATGTCCCTTGCATAAAAGATAAAGATGACGTGTATCTTTACACTTCCAGTAGCAGCAAAGCATTAGATTCTGATTCTACTGATACTACGGGTATATGCAGTATTAGCCGTTCGCGAAAGCACAGAAAAAATGTACCTACTATAGACACAGATGAAGAGCAGTGTGTAGATGATGACCATTTGAGTGTTTCGGATAGCGAACTGGAGAAGCACACAAAGGGTAAGAAAGAAAAGAAAAATGTTAGTTACAGGAAAAAAGATGGGGGAAAAAAGACCGTCGTTATAAGATGGACATCGGTACAGTTGATGTAGCATCAGCACTATTCAAAACAGATCATGGGCGTCTAAACGCGGCTAGGATTAGGGGGGCGCTTGTTGAAGTTATGGAAAATATGTTGAAGAGTTCGTGCACTTTAAGATTTCGTCACATTCGAGAAAACGCAAGAGATCTAGTAGTTTATGGAAAATGTAAGCGGGAAGATTGCGAACAGCCGTTCCGATTCAGAATTCATCATGTGGAGAAACCGATTGCAGAAGTGATCATTGCGAGTAATCGTAAAATTACGGTAGTTCATAAAAAAAATGAATGGGCAGAAGTTTTCAAACTGCTGAGAGGGGAGAGTCGTGTGGAAGCTCTTATGAAAATGCAAAAGCGCAGACCAGTAGACTATCTGGACGAACTCTAAATAAGTACAAATAAAGCATTGATGGAAGATGGCAATAATCAAAGATTGTGTAAGCTTAACACACTTTACAAAATAAAATCGGAAGAGCGTTGTAAAAACCGTTTAAGTTTGAAATCTGACGATGTTTCAGATTTGATGGAACTGCAAATTGAACATAGCCATATGAAAGACCCTTTCCTGAGAAGAGCTGGCACACCTTTACATGCGTACATGTATACTTTTGAAGATTTATACGTTATGAAACAGGAGAAAGACAATAATGGGAAACTGGTTGGGCATATAGACGCTACGGGATCAATAGTTCGAAAACCTCAACACTTAGATTGTAAAAGATTATATTATTACGCTTTAGTAATTAAGTTCGAGAAAGAGATTTTATATGCAGCGCAACTGATAACATCAGAGCATGGAGTGCTATCGATAGGAGCCTTCTTGAGGGAATACAGGTTTTTTGTGGAACATGAATTGAAAAGATGGCCGTTAGTAGATGCCGTGGTCGTAGATTGGTCTTGGGCATTGATAAAGTCCATTTTGGAGGCGTGGAATCGTATGACAGTTAGCGACTATCTTGAAGTGTCGTTCGAATGTTGTCTCAGGGGTGAAGATTTTTTTAAAGATAAGATTTTATTGAAAATATGTTATGCACACTTCATGAAAATCGTCTCTAAGACTATTTATGACAAGTATCCTGAGTACAAGCACTTCAAGCAACTGTTGTTAGAATGCATGGTACTCTTATGTTTATGTAGAAGTTTGAATGAGGCAACTATCATATTCGAACACATAAACGCACTGCTATTAAGCAAGCAGACCGTGAAAGACAGTCTAGCCGTTATTAGGAACTTGACCAATAAAAATGCTCATCAAACCAAAAATATTAAAGACTATGATGATGTAAAAGTAGATGAAGATATACATTCTATCGACAATCATAAGGACGACACTGTTTACAGAAAATCACCGTTTTACAAACACTTTAATAAGATTATGATTTTAAGACAGGCCGAAATAGAAAGACAGGAAAACAGAAACGCAATGAATGGAATAAAGATGGCTCCAAACAAATATTACGCACCGAAATTCACGGAACACCTAGTTAGGCAATGGATGCCATATTTAGTTTTTTGGACCGTTATTGGTTTGAATGCAGTGGATCCGAATATCTCGCTCTTAAGTAATGCATATTCTGAAGCTTCGAACAAAGTCGTGAAGGAGATCGTATTTGAACGTCGCACCAAGTTATCAATCGCCGATTGCGTGCGGAAATTAAATATAAGACGGCAAAGAACAATAGCAATAATAAACTTGAATGCCAATGTGAAAGGGACAAAAAAATCGAGTCAAAAACCAAAATATCCACAAACAGTTGATGATCCGTTTGTTGAAGAAATGTGACAAAAGAAAACTAGTAGGAAGAGAAATAATGATGGCTACGCTCGCGGAACAATGCTAAAGAAATTGTGTTCCAGAATAGAACAGGAAAAAGACAGAAACAAAGAACAAGAAATAGAAAATGCGGAACAAGAAATAGAAAATTTTGAGAGACAAATAGAAAATGTTCAGCAAGAAATAGAAAACTCAGTATCTAAGAAGAAATATTGCAGTTTTACATCAAAATTAATTAGAGTTGAATACACGGGAAATAGCGAAATAAACGAAGTAGTAGTGTCGAAAGTGAAAGAAGTTGCTATACCTCAAAACGAATGGGATGGGCTTGAAAAAATTTATAATGGGCTAGTGAAAAATTTGGATTATTGGAAGAAATCTATATCGAACTTGTTGACAGTTGGCTGTTATGAAACAAGTAAGTCGTTAACAGTGCGAACATTTCAAATGACAGTTTGTCAGTTTACATCACTTCTTCCCCCACAATGGACCGATGGGGTAGTAATTGATTCGTTTATCGCCTCTAGCATTGATGATTGGAACGATGTAATGTTTATACCCACTGATGATACCTCTGTTATACTTGGTGATTTCAGTGAACGTAGGACTAAAACAAAACGAGCAATTTGCAGGTTAAAAATAAATTGATAGTTAGGAAATTGTTCATGCCTTATACATTCATGGGTCATTGGCGATTATTAGTTGCAGATGTTCAGCAGGAACATCTGACACTGTTAGATCCGTATGAAACGTCAACTGATAAAGATCGCGCATTTGGAGCATTTAAAAACTTTTTACGTTGCTGTGACGAAGGCACTCCTTTCCACAATTTAAAAAATGTGATTTGGAAAGAGTATGAATATGAGGAACGTCCGTATCAGTCGATCAATGATGGATCCAATTGTGGAGCATTCGTAATGTACTACGCCGAATGCTTGGGCAACAAGAAGCCCTTTGATACGAATTTCGATCCGGTAGCGTACCGGTTCGAAATCGCGCAAAACTTGCTCTTAAAGTCGGGAGATATAGGAGGAGTATGTTTACATTGCTGCGCGTCTATAGGAACCGACATTGCAAAGTGTAAGATATGCGAGCGTAAGAATCATAAATATTGTGTATTGAAATCCGATTTGAAAACCGATGACGAGGAAGAGTTCGTAAAAGAAAGTTGTAAACGAAAAGCGAAAACGAATGAGGATATTTTTAACTCCCGACTGCCCGCAGGGCAAAAAGTCGGGAGTTATGCGTTTCACTGCGATCAGCTGATTGGGGCTATTTCTTTGTCACCACTTTTCTCCGAAACGGTGACAACTGTCTTGACCAATTTTCGCATGTACTTTCCATGTGTGACAGACAGTGTTCTTAGACATAGTTTGTTCAATTCTATTGCAAACTCGCTGAAATAATTAAGAATTATTAATATTCACATTCAAACGCATTTTGCCATATCGAAAGGGGACCCTTATTCGACTATCACCAAATTCACACCCTTGTGCGTTGCTAGTTTCAATCCGAACCGGCGCGCCTCTGTCTATAACCGTGGTCTATACAGTTCGTCTATATACTGCATGTAATTGCATGTATTTTCTGTGTGTGGCAGACAGTGTTCTTCGACATAGTTTGTTAAAATCTATTGCAAACTCGCTGAAATTATTAATATTCACATTCAAACTCATTTTGCCATATCGAATAAGGTAGTCCTCGACTTTTTTTTTAGGTTATGCGTTTCGCTGCGATCATTATTTTTATTTAATATAATAAAGTTTTGTGTATAGTGATTTTCTTACTCTTATTTGTTTTTATTTATTATTTTTTATTACTGCGTGACACACAAAGTGAATTTAAAAATAAGAGTAATAAAAAGCCGTGTAAAGTGCTACGAACTCAAAGCAACAACAATGAACGAAATCGACAACGGAAATATATAAACATGAAATTTTATTGCGTTATTGAAAGTTACAGTGATTTTTTTTATTTTTTCAAGTAGACTGATCAACATATAGATTTTAATAGTAAATTTGACAAACGAACAAATTGGGAAGAACAAAACTTTAAATTTTTTAATTTAGCAAATGTAATTTAATTTAGCAAATTGTGGTCGGGAGACGTCTCCATTTCTCATTTAATGACTTAAAGACTTCTCCCGACCATAATTAAATTCGATTATAATTATAACATTTGTTAATTTTATGTAAATTGTACATTTTTTTAATCATCTACATTTTTCGTACAATTATTTAACTTTGATAATTACTTTTTGATTTTTATTTTTCGCATGTAAATAACTTATCCTACCGTCAATTAACATTAACCATAAAAATTGAATTTCGATGGAGTTACACTAACCAATTGAATGATTTTTTATCTATATGTATTATTTCTTATCAATTTTTATTTCACACTTTTTCAAGTTCACTACTATCTACTTTTGGCGGGGGGGTTTCAAAATAAATATTTTTTTGGAAATTTCTTTCATTCTTTTTTATAAATATTTTATAAAAATATATTTTTATGAAGTTATATATATTATAGCAGTCGGGAGTTTTTTGTTTTTTAAAACAATTTTTTGATTATTTCCTTTGTAGATTATGCCATTATCGTAGCGATGAAGTTGATTAAAATACGAAAGTATATAAATTAAAAAATTGTAAATAAATGAAGAAAGTTCCATTCATTGGATGACATATTTATGTCAGGGTAATTCCATCGGGTAAAAGAAATATAGGAATTGTTCAACACGTAATAGGTTTGAAGTAGAGCAGCTAACTACAGAAAGTCATAAACTTAACGGTTACTTCAGTTAAAAGTCCTTGAAGCATTAACATCGAAGAGATATCGATGGCGGTTTACTAGTGGATAACAAAGGTGTAATACTGACCAACTTTTGTGTCTCGTTAATAGATCGCTGTCGATATATTGTCAACATTAATTATATGAATAGTTAATAATATTAAATTATTTCGATTAATGAATGATGATTAGGCCGACGCAGAAAATGGAGAGCAGCACCGATGGCCTTGTGGTCAGTTCGGTAGAGGTTAAGGAACCACGTAGGAAATAAAAAAACAACATTCCGGCTTTTAGTCAAGTTCATGGAGGTAAAAAAGCAACGTAGAAAACCAGAATCAACGATCGTAACCTTCTGTTCAGTACGGTGAAAGTAAAACAGCAACGCAGGAAATAAGAAACAACAACCGTACCCTTCTGTTCAGTGTGACGAAGGGAAAAGAGCAATGTAAGAAATAAGAAACAGCAATGTAGGTAATAAGAAACAGTAATCGTAATCTTCTGTTCAGTTTGGCGGAAGTAAAACAGCAGCGTAGGAAATAAGAAACAACAACCGTGCCCTTCTGTTCAGTGTGACGAAAATAAAAGGGTAACATAGGAAATGAGAAACAACAACCGTACCCTTCTATACAGTGTGACGGAGGTAAAAGAGTAATGTAGGAAGTAAGAAATAGCAATTGTAATCTTCTGTTCAGTTTGGCAGAAGTAAAATAGCAACGTAGAAAATAACAAACAACAATCGTACCTTTCTGTTCAGTGTGATGAAGGTAAAAAAGCTATGTAGGAAGTAAGAACCAGCAATTGTAATCTTCTGTTCAGTTTGACGAAAGTAAAACAGTATCGTCGGAAATAAGAAACAACAACTTTACCCTTCTGTTCAGTATGACGGAGGTAAAAGGGCAATGTAGGAAATAAGAAATAGCAATTGTAATCTTCTGTTCAGTTTGGCGGAAGTAAAACAGCAACGTAGGAAATAAGAAACAACAACTGTACCGTTCTGTTCAATGTGACGAAGGTAAAAAACAATGTAGGAAGTAAGAAACAGCAATTATAATCTTCTGTTCAGTTTGGCGGAAGTAAAACAGCAACGTAGGAAATAAGAAACAACAACTGTACCGTTCTGTTCAATGTGACGAAGGTAAAAAAACAATGTAGGAAGTAAGAAACAACAATTGTAATCTTCTGTTCAGTTTGGCAGAAGTAAAACAGCATCGTCAGAAATCAGAAACAACAACCTTACCCTTCTGTTCAGTGTGACGGACGTAAAAGAGCAATGTAGGAAGTAAGAAACAGCAATTGTAATCTTCTGTTCAGTTTGGCAGAAGTAAAACAGCAACGTAGAAAATAAGAAACAACAACTGTACCGTTCTGTTCAATGTGACGAAGGTAAAAAAGCAATGTAGGAAGTAAGAAACAGCAATTGTAATCTTCTGTTCAGTTTAGCGGAAGTAAAACAACATCACCGGAAATAAGAAAGAACCGTACCCTTATGTTCAGTGTGACGGAGGTAAAAGAGCAATGTAGGAAGTAAGAAACGGTAATTGTAATCTTCTGTTCAGTTTGGCGGAAGTAAAACAGCAGCGTAGGAAATAAGAAACAACAACCGTTCCCTTCTGTTCAGTTTCACGAAGGTAAAAGAGCAATGTTGGAATAAGAAATAGCAGTTCAAGGGACAACAGGAAGATACAAATGCAAATTCACTAAACGGATGCAGTGCTCTACAAAGGTCGGAAAAACCATAACCGATATGAGGTTACATTGTTAAACCACAACGTTTTCTTTTTGTTCATACCGTTTTTAGTTTTCCAACGTTGAAAATATGTTTATTCGCGAAATGATTGAAGTAGTTATTCACCCGCTGTAATTAGACAAATTAAACATTCTCTACACCGTTTTACTAATCGAAACCAAAGAAATTTAGCCTACGGCGTTCACGCAGAAAAATATCATTGGAAATCAGCGGCGACTTTTTTCATGCAATCAGACAAACCATGTGAAAAATGTTCACATTTCGAATGTGCAGTCATCTCTCTTGCATTCGTAGCGGCTCTGTCAGTATGAACTGGGCCTTTAGCAAAATTGAAGAGAAATGATAATCGCCTTATACCGGCATGGGTGATATGACGATTGTGAATATCATCATAATGGTTAAAAATTACTTACTCTGTAAGAAAAAAATATAAATATGTTTCTGCATAACTGATAATGTATTGTACTTCACAGCTGACACTCCAATTGCGTTCAACATATTTTTGGTTATTAATCATGGTTAATATTTGCAAGCAAATAACGAAGATCAAAAGCAGACGGATATCGATTTTTCCATCTAACGTCTGCTATTGTTGTAGAGAATCATGTATTCAACTTCAAGAAGAGTTTGCATTGAGTAACGGGAACGGACAAACAACGATGCGATACGATAGGTTTTCGGAGAAAATACCGAGAGTGTTGAAAAGTTATGCCGACAGTCTGGAGCATGACCGTTAATCAACTTGAACGTCTTGTGCACAGTTGTGCGTCTTGTGCACAGTTGTGTTTCAGCGCAGCGTTGCCAAAAATCGCCCAATTTGCTATCTTGTAACACAGCGGCGTCGCAGAATCTGGCAACGCTACTTCAGCGTTTTATTTTGTGACTATCGTCACTATCTTGCCATGGAGGAAACTCAATTCACGAAATAACATAACATGGAGGTTTTTGTTGACCGCGTTATGAACAATTGTCCCAGGGTACTGTCCCAGCAGTCTCTTATTGTAGCTATTAGTTCCCAAGTTTTGAAGGAAATTATTTAATTTTTTCAACCGTTTTGTAGAAATCTTAAGTGCAGTAAGCTGGTTTTTGTGGTATGAATCATCTTTATTCACTGTTGTTGAAAGCCCTCCCTCTAATGATATTGGAGTTTGCATCGTTGGAAAGCGACGAAAAGATTTTTTTTTCATTAATTATATTTTTAATTCTTCAAGTCGTGCCAATTTTTTCGCAGACTCAGTATTTCAGTTTGAAATAAAATTTTTCGCAATATCATAACTGCGAATGACCTGAAAAATGAGGATTTTCGTTGCATTCCAACGATGCAAATAACCTAAAATGAGGATTTTCGTTGCATTCCAACGATGCAAACTATAGCATGGTTTAGCAAAGAGGTAAAAAAACTGAGGACTGCAAATTTTGAACAAAAAAATCGTTCCGGAACCCACTCTTTAAGGGAGTTTAACTTTCAACAAAATTTTAACACCAGCTGTATGGGCATTCTCATCTTTTTTATTTCATGAATCTCTTGAAGGGGTCAAACAAGTGTGAGAAAAAATATAGTAAAAAAAAAATGTTCTAGAACCCACCCTTTCAGGGGGTTGAATTGTCGAAAAAATTCTAGTACCGACTGTATGGGTATTCTCATCTTTTTTATTTCACGAATCTCTTGAAGGGGTCAAAGAACAGTGAGACAAAAATTGAGTAAAAAAACGTTCCGGAACTCACCCTTTGGGGGGGGGGGGGGGTCAATTTTCGAAAAAATTCTAGCACCGGCTGTACGGACATTCTCATCTTTTTTATTTCGCGAATCTGTTGAAGAGGTCAAAAAGCAGTGAAAAAAAAATCGAGTTAAAAAAATCGTTCCGGAACCCACCCTTTAAGAGTATTCCATTTTCGAAAAAGTTCTAACACTGGCTGTTTGGGCATTCTCATTTTTTTTTAATTCACGAATCTCTTAAAGGGATCAAAAAATTGTGAGAAAAAAATTTAGTAAATAAAACGTTCTAGAACCTACCCTTTCAGAGAGTTGAATTTTCGAATAAATTCTATAACTGGTTGTATGGGCGTTCTCATCTTTTTTTATTTCAAACATAATAAAGATATTAGATGTAGGACATCTATGAATAAAAAAAAGTTCAGTAGATGTTGAAAATAAAATGAAGTATTTTCTATTTAGCTATTTGTGAATAGTTAACATAAATTCGAATTACCCAAACTTTTTCCCGCACCTGAACTTTTTTCTGGCAGTGGCATTGATTGCTCGAACCAATTGAAGAAAAATTGAAACGTTTTTGCATTTAGTCAGAAATTCGTATCTGCGGCAAAATTTTGATTCTCATGTAACATTTTGCGTTGGTGGTTCAAATACTTACACCATTTGAATTCTGATGTAAATTTATAAGTTCACTGTACGCAAAAGTTGGACTGTACCGACGAACCAGGTGACAGAACCCTGGGACGCTATGAAATGAATTAAAATCACGAAATGTGTCTAGCTACCGCTTTGCTGTTTTTCTTAATACATTGAATAAAAAACTGGTAACGATTTTCAATATATTCTACAGGAAACTACAAAACTGCGTCCGAATACTACTGACTGAGTTATGAGTTATCGGCCAATTCGTGGTTCAATAAACAGTTTCTCGGTTATTTAATTGTTAACGTAGCTAATGAAACGCGCATGGCCGATTCGCTTTACAGTGTAGCGGTACGTCAGGTCACGTTGTGTGCTAGCGATCTTCAGGGTAATGTGATCGGTTAATCGTTAATCCTTGAAATTAATTGAGGATCCCATAAAATATAGAAATATCATATTACTCATTTTTTTTCCATCACTCACTCTTTTTCAGATACACATTCAAGAGAGTTACAACATACTACTGCGAAGAATCATGGAGCGGTCGGGAAAGTTATATCTGGAATGCTGTGACAAATGCAGTACCAATATCATAGAGTGCTAAAGCCTGCATCGATGTCGGAGGCGGTCGGACTTTTTGAACGCACACAAAGTCGAAAATGTCTTTTTCAACTTCGACTTCGTTCATTTTTTAACGATCGACGGCTCTTTTTAGAGCTATCAAAATTTTCTAACGTGACTTCACGTTCAAGACTTCGTTAATTTTTCAACAATCAACAGCCCTTTTTAGAGCTATCAAAATTCCCTAACGTGACTTCAACGTTCAAGATTTCGTTAATTTTTGAACAACCGATAGCCCTTTCTACAGCTATCAAAATTGCCTAACGTATAACATCAACTCATCTGCAATTAACTAGACGATTTATTTTCCAACATTATTTATTCATTTTTACACGACTCTTCAAATATTTTATTGGGGTAGCGATGTTACTAGACTTGTCCAGGCAAGCTATACATTTTTTCATCAGGTAGTCAGACTTACTAAAACGTCGTTCCAAGACGTTTAAATAGTAAAAGTTGTCTACATTTATCCAGGGAAGACAATGGTTTAAGTCTATCCGTCGTAATTTTTATCCAATTTTGTGGAATATTAACTACCCTGCATTATGCTCGCGATCGCTTCTATACTCATTTCTATATATTTTTGTGTTTATAAATATATATATATACCCATTCCTATATGGCATACTGTCAAACGTGCTTACTGCGCGCGTTTAACAAGCTGCGTTATTGAATGACTCCACAGTTAAATAACATTTCATCGGAAGGCAACAAAGCAGAAGACTTTTTTCGTTCAGCACTGCACTTCATTTAGAAATTGATTGGCAGTATCCGGGGATCCCATTTTCATTAGTTGTAGCTCATCCTTTTTGCGGTACGTCAGAGTTTGATATGGTTTCGTTTTTGTAGTCCTCTTTCTTTTCGCGCTAATTATTTGTACACGTCATCCGTGCGCGCTTACCGCTGTCATGGAAAAATACCAAACTTCTATTCCGGTACTTGCAGGACTTCCGTTTCCGGTGACGTGGGGAAAAGTGTGGGAAAAGCCAGTGTGGGAAATTAAGAAAAAAGAGAGGCAGTGGAAAGGGTGGGGGGTAAAGTGAAGTGTGGTAGGGGCAGTAAAAGAGGCGGTGAGTGAGTGGAGGGTGAAAAGGTGGAGGGAGAAAGCGGAGTAGAAGGAAACACAGAGGTGAAAGAACGGCGAAAAAGATATAGGTTAGAGTACGAAGGAAAGAGGTGTGTGGAGAGTGTGGTGCGTGCAGGCAGAAAGGGAGATAGAAAAGTGAAGCAGAGCCGGGTGGTGGATTTGGATACTAGGGTAAGGAACTTGATAGGTAAGGTAGAGGAATAGGATAAGGTAGAGAGGGATACAGGGAAAGAAACTCGATAGGTAAAACGGAGGTGGGATAGGACAAAGAGGATAGAGGGACATAAAATAATAAACGAAAGGGAAATAAGAGGTAGTTAAGGTAAAGAAAGGTGATATAAGGAAAATGAATGAGCAGGGCAAGAAAGGTTTGGGGGACGGGGTGGGGAGAGTGAAGAACCTGGAGGGGGGAGCAAGGGCAAGCAGTGTAGGGAACATAATGGAGGCGATTTTGGGGGGTGATAAAAAAAAAGGGAAAGGGAGGAAAGCTGGGGGAAAAGTGAAGGAGGTGGGGAGTTGGAGGCCTTTAAGAGGAGCAAAAGGCTGGTGAGATCGCCAGAGAGAGCGGAAGGTGAGGTGGATGAGATAGTAAGGAGAGTGGGGGACATGATGAAAGAGTTGCTAAAGCAAGAGTTAAGGCAGGAGTGTGGGAGAATAGAGGGGAAGATGGACAGGTGGGTGGAAGAAGTGAGGAAGGAGAGCGAGGAGATGAGAAGGCAGTGGAAGGAGGAACGGAAGATGTTTAAAACGAGGATCGAGGAGTCAGAAAAGAAAGTAGAAGAATTAGGGGAACGAAGAATAGAGGGAGAGGGGGAAGGGGAGGGAATAGGGAAAAGAGTGAAAGAGTTGGAGAAAGAGATGGAAAGGAGGGAGAGAGAAGAAAGGAGGAACAATATTGTGATAAAAGGGGTGAAAATGGCGGAAGGGGAGGAGTGGGAGAAGGAAATAGAGGGGATATGGAGGAAGTTGGGTGTGGTGGGAGGCAGAAAGGAGATGAGGAAAATAGGCAAGGTAGGCGCGGGGGGGAGGGGCATGGTATTAGTCCGGTTGGAGGGAAGAGAGAAGAAAACCGAGATAATGAAGGCCAAGGTGAAGTTGAAAGGAGAAAGGGAGAGGATTGAGGATGATCTAACGAGGGAAGAGAGGAGAATCAAATGGGTGATGGAGGAACAGGCTAGTGAGGAGAGAAGGAGGGGAAAAAGGGTAAGGGTAGGTTATATGAAGATGTGGGTGGAGGGTAGGGTACAGTGGTGGAACGAAGAAGAAGGGAGGTGCATTGATTTTGGAATGTGGCGGGAGTAATGAACAAAGATGAGGAATTCTGGGAGGGTGTAAGGAAATGGGACGTGGTGGTGATGTTAGAAACGTGGGTAACTGAGGAAGGGTGGGGGGCGATCAAGGAAGGATGGAAGAGGGGGTTCAGGTGGGTGATACAGGGGGCGGTGAGAGAGAGAGGTAGGGGTAGGGCAAGGGGAGGAATGGCGTTTGGGGTGAGAGAAGAGTTAGAAGAGGAGGAGGGGGAGTTGGAGGTGGGTGAAGAGGGGTGGATGGAAAGAAGGGTGAAACTGGGGAGGGAATGGTGGTGGATAGTGGGTGTGTATGTGAATGGAGACTTAGAGAGAAAGAAGGAGCTGATGGGTCAGTGGATGGAGAGAGCGGGGGAGGAGAGGGTGGTGATTGGTGGGGACATGAACGTGAGAACAGGTAGAGAGGGAGGAGGATGGGAGGGAGGGAGAGGTTGGGAGAGGAGTGGGGAAAGGAGATCGAAGGATGAAATAGTTACGAAGGAGGGGAAGGATTGGTGCAAATTTGTGAATGAGAGAGGGTGGAGGATAGTGAATGGGTGCGTCGAGGGGGATAGGGAGGGTGAGTGGACATTTGTGGGAGGAAGGGGGAAATCGGTGATAGACTATGTGGTGGTGGGGGATATGATGTGGGAGAGAATATCGAAATTGGAAGTGATGAGTTGGGTGGACTCGGACCACATGCCGGTGGTCTTATGGCTAAGGGTAAGAGAGGGCAAAAGAGGTGGGGGACAGAAAAGGGTAGGGGAGAGGAAGGGGCGAAGAGGGGTGTGGACGGAGGAGGGGGTGGACAGGTTTCAAAAGGAATTCGGGGGATGGGAATGGACGAATGAAGGGGTAGAGGAAGGATGGGAGGTAATGAGGGGAAGAATAAGGGGAGCGATGAGGAAGACGGAGGAAGAGAAAGTGGAGGGGAGGAGAAATGGGTGGTGGGATGAGGAATGCAGGGCGGTGAAGGAGGAGGTGAGGAGGGAGTTGGAGAGATGGAAGAGAGAGGGATGAGAAGAGGAGAGGTACAGGCAAGAAAAACGGAAGTTTAGAAGGTTATGTGAGGAAAAGAAAAGGAAGGAAAGAGAAAGATGGGAAAGGGAGATTAAGGAGATTAGAACGGAAGGACAGGTATGGGAGGTAGTGAATAGGGGGAGAAAGAGGAGAAAGAGGGTGAACAAAAAGATTAAAAGGGAGGAGTGGGATAGGTATTTTAGGGAAGGGTTGGGAGGGGTAGCAGAGAGGAGATCGAGGCAGGGAGGAGGAAGAAGGGGCGTAGAAGAGGATGAGGAGGAGGGTATTACGTTGGAAGAGGTAAGAAAGGCAGTGAGAAAGCTCAAGGACGGAAAGGCGATGGGGGAGGATGGAATTCCGAATGAGGTGTGGAAGTATGGGGGGGAGAGGATAATAAATAGCCTCACTAAAATGTGCGAGAAAGTGTGGAAGGGTGAAGGGTGGCCGGAAGGTTGGAAAGAGGGTATAGTGGTGCCAGTGGTGAAGAAGGGAGTGGGAAAAAGGGTGGAGGAGTACAGGGGAGTGACGTTGACGCAAACAGCGTATAAGATATATGTGGGGGTGCTGGCAGAGAGGTTGAGGAAGGAAGTGGAAGGGAAAGGGCTGCTGCCGAAGAGTCAGGCTGGATTCAGGGAGGGAGTAGGCACGATGGACAATGTCTACGTGCTGAACTATTTGATTAATAGGGAAATAACGAGGAAGAAGGGGAAAGTGGTGTTGTTGTTTGTCGATCTGAAGGCGGCGTTCGACTCGGTGGACAGAGCCAAACTAGTGGAGAGTATGAGGAAGAGGGGAGTAAGGGAGGGGCTGATTGAGAGGTGCGAGGAGGTATTAGACGAAACGTATGCGAGGGTGATGGTAGGGGGGGAGAAAGGGGAGAGGTTCTGGACAGAGAAAGGAGTGAGGCAAGGGTGCCCACTAAGCCCGTTGTTATTTACGTTGTTGTTGGCGGATACGGATGAGGATTTGGAAAAGGGGAGGTGGGGAGGGGTAAAACTAAGGGGAGGGGGGAGAGTGTACTCGCTGGCGTATGCGGATGACGTGGTGATGCTGGCGAAGGACGAGGATGAGATGAAAGGGATGATGAGGACTCTGGAAAGGTACATACAAGGGAAAGGATTGGAGGTGAATACTGGGAAAACGAAGGTGATGAGGTGCAGGATGGGAGGTGGAAGGAAAAAGAGGGTGGTGTGGTACTGGGGAGGTGAAAGGCTGCAAGAGGTGAATAGGTATACGTACCTAGGTTATGCGGTGAGGGCAAACGGAAGCCAGGAGGAGCAGGTGGAGGAAAGGGTGTGCAAGGCGGCGAAAGTAATGGGAAAAGTGTGGGGAATAGGGAAGAGAAAATTCGGGGATGACTGGGGGAGGAGGATATGGCTGTTCGATAAGCTGGTATGGTCAGTGGCATGTTATGGGGTGGAGGTATGGGGGTGGAAGAGCAGGGAGATTTTGGAGAGATTGCAGGAGAGGTATTTGAGGTGGGTGTTGGGGGTGTCGAGAAAGGTGGCAGGGTATATGGTGAGGGAGGAGCTGCAAAGGGATAAGTTGGAGGTGAGAGCGGGGATGAGAGCGTGGGGGTACGAAAAGAGGCTGGAAGAAGGGAAGGGGGGGGAGTTAGCGAGAAGATGCAGAGAGGAAATGAGAAGGAGTGCGGTCGGGAGGGAGGAAGGAGGAGGGTGGGAAGGGGAAAGAAGAGAATTTTACAAAAGGATGGGATGGAATCTGGAGGAAGTGGAGAGAAGATGGTCGAGCGGGGAGATGAGGGGGGAGGAGATAGTGAGAGTAGAGAAGGACATACAGGAGACGATGAGATGGGAAAAAATAGTGGAGTCAAGGAGTAATAGGGACTACAAGTTTATTAAGGGAAGGGGGATACCGGGGTATTTGGAGAGGGGGTGGAAGGAGGAGAGATGGGGGAGAGTGGTAAGGTTTAGGCTAGGTGACGAAATGAGGGGGGGAGGTACTGGGTGGAGGGGGGGAGGAGGGAATGCAGAGTATGCACAGGCGGGGAGGAGATGTGGGAGCATGTGATGGAGGAGTGTACAGGGTGGGGGGCGGAAAGGGGATGGCAAGAAATGAGGGGAGAGGTGCTGGGAGAGGATGGGCAAGGGGAGGAATGGCTCAAGAGGATTGAGGAGTGGAGAGGGTGAGAGGGAGGGAGTATAACGGTGCAGCGGAAACGGAGGTCGATCGAAGGGTGTGAGTGGCGATGGTATGGAGGGATGTGAGGCGAGTGTGGTGAAGGGAATAATATCTCTCTCTCTCTCTCGGCGGTGTGTGCGGTGTGTGTGGGCGCGTGGTAGTCGTAAGAGTAGATTAAGTATTAAGTTTTGTATAGTGGGATAAGATGAGAAAGGCGATGTAAATGTGTTGTGTTGGAAGTCAGGCTGTAACCCGAAAGGGAAAATAAAGGCTATATATATATATTCCGGTACTTGCTCTTTTTCTTCATTAGCTCAAGATTACAGGAAAGCTTAGAAAATAATGAGAAAACCCCAAACAAGCTGCTCTTCCGAAAATCATTCTCCAGTGAAATTGAACTGTTGAAAAGACAGCATATCATGCTGTCCGGTTACTCGCAACATCTCTATTTCACAAATCGTTAAAAAGATTAAACATTTATAGGAATATATTGTCGAGAAATTCACGGCACCAGACCGCATTCTCTCATGTCGTTCAATTACAAAAAAAATCAACTTAAGGGGAGGTTCTAGTCAAAATCGACCAAAATTTTTTTTTTTTTTTATTGCTTTATTTTCATCCTTACGGTCTTAAAAATGTGTAGGCAAAAGGATATTTCCCTATCTAATTGATTTTACGAGTTATAGCGTATAGACGAGAGAGCGCGTCGGCCGAAAAACAGGTAGAAGCGCGCGCTCGGAGCCGCTTCGTCAAACTTTAAACGCGTTTTTCTCGAAACACCTTTTTTTGCGCGCGGGGCGTGATTCCGCTTAAACCACTACACCGATTTTGACGTTTGGCGGCTCTAATTAAAGCTTATTCAATTTAGGGGGCCTTCAGGAAGCGTTTTTTGTAAAAAAAAATTTTTTAGTACTGTTTTTTTTAACGTGAAAACAAATAAAACAAGGCAAAAAAGGTGTTTTTCCTAAAAAGGGTCCCCATTTTTTTTAAAAAGGGTTTTTTAAAAATCGGAAAATCATAAGGCCCCCCAAATTTCATCTACTTTAAGATTTTTTTTGGTTTTTTCGTTTCAGATCACTTGGCAGGGCTGTAGAGTGCCCTGCGCACACTGTCCACCGCCGCGCACGACCGCCGTCAGTGAGGGCTGGAGCTGCCATTTTGTATTATTTTGACTGGAAAAAATTTTGTAAACTTTTTAAAATATAGACAAATAAATGCCACAAAAGTTTTTAAAAAAAAATACGTATGTACTCTCAAAGAAAAATCATGAAATTACGCACATTTTTGGGCCTCTGGACTAGAACCTTCCCTTAATGCTGTAAGGGCAATCGCAAGATTTTTATTTTGCATGCTGTTTGGTAATCTGACGATATTATTCTTGTAAAGTTGTCGAGAAACTTTCGGTTACGAAAAGCACTCTTTTAAGAAGTTCAATTTCCGAAAAACTTTTTTGCGTTAAATGGCCATTCGCAATATTTTTTCTTATCTATTGATATGTTTTTCATGGAAGGGGAAAGAAGAGAATTTTACAGAAGGATGGGATGGAATCTGGAGGAAGTGGAGAGAAGATGGTCGAGCGGGGAGATGAGGGGGGAGGAAATAGTGAGAGTAGAGAAGGACAGACAGGAGACGATGAGATGGGAAAAAATAGTGAAGTCAACGAGTAATAGGGACTACAAGTTTATTAAGGGAAGGGGGATATCGGGGTATTTGGAGAGGGGATGGAAGGAGGAGAGATGGGGGAGAGTGGCAAGGTTTAGGCTAGGTGATGAAATGAGGGGGGGGGGAGGTACTGGGAGGAGGGGGAGAGGAGGGAATGCAGAGTATGCACGGGCGGGGAGGAGACGTGGGAGCATGTGATGGAGGAGTGTACAGGGTGGGGGGCGGAAAGGGGATGGCAAGAAATGAGGGGAGAGGTGTTGGGAGAGGATGGGCAAGGGGAGGAGTGGCTCAAGAGGATTGAGGAGTGGAGAGGGTGAGAGGGAGGGAGTATAACGGTGCAGCGGAAACGGAGGTCGATCGACGGGTGTGAGTGGCGATGGCATGGAGGAATGTGTGGCGAGTGTGGTGAAGGGAATAATATCTCTCTCTCTCTGCGATGTGTGCGGTGTGTGTGGGCGCGTAGTAGTCGTAAGTTGAGTATTAAGTTTTGTATAGTAGGATAAGATGAGAAAGGCGATGAAATGTGTTGTGTTGGAAGTCAGGCTGTAACCCGAAAGGGAAAATAAAGGCTATATATATATATATATTGTAACAGGATTTTCCCGGTTCGGGTCCATCTGTCCCTTCTCGACTCACCTGACCCGTTACGCACGCGAACGAAAAATTGCGAGGGTGGACTGGGCGCCAGGTACGAAAGTACCGCCGGTTCAACCGACTTAATTTCGCCCACCCCTGCCGCAAGGCTGGCCATACAGATTCGCGGGTAACGTGGGTGACCGAGGACGGTCCGGCTACTCAGCTCATGCTGAGATACAAAAGGTAGAGGGGCTGGTTCGGGGTAAGAGAATGAATCGCAGGTATCGAAAGAAAATGGCCAAGACAGGGGACTCAGTTAATATTAAAATTTATTCAGTTAAACTTAGTTAACATAACCATCGAGAGAAAAACAGCTAAAGTCCGAAGACAGGCAAATTAGGCAACCTGACAGGAGAATTACACAGATGAATTAATTAATAACGGAGTTAATGCGCAAGGCACTAACTGAGGCAATACAACCGAGAGGAAGATAGCTAAGTTCCGAAGAACAGTAAATTAGGCAACTTAACACGAAAATTACGAAGATCAATTAAATAATAACCGAGTTAGTGCGCGAGGCACTAACCGAGGCAATACGATCGAGAGAAAAATAGCTAAGGTCCGAAGACAGGTAAATTAGGCAACCTGACATGAAAATTACGCAGATTAATTAAATAATAACGGAGTTAGTGCGCAAGGCACTAACCGAGGCAATACAATCAAGATAAAAATAACTAAGGTCCGAAGACAGGTAAATTAGGCAACCTAGTGTGAAAATTACACAGATTACTTAACTAGTAACGGAGTTAGTGCGCACGGCACTAACGGAGGCAATACAATCGAGAGAAAAATAGCTAAGGTCCGAAGACAGGTAAATTAGGCAACCTAGTAGGAAAATTACACAGATTACTTAAATAATAACGGAGTTAGTGCGCAAGGCACTAACGGAGGCAATACAATCGGGGGAAACATAACTCAGGTCCGAAGACAGGTAAATTAGGCAACCTAAGATGAAAATTACACAGATTAATTGAATAATAACGGAGTTAGTGCGCAAGGCACTAACCGAGGCAATACAATCAAGATAAAAATAGCTAAGGTCCGAAGACAGGTAAATTAGGCAACCTAATATGAAAATTAGTTGAACGAACGAAATAATAATAGAGTTAGTGTGCACGACACTAACTCAGGTAATTTAATTGGAATTTAGGTATTCCAGGCTCGGAGGCAGGTAGTACAGGCGATTTTACCCGGAACGACATATATGAAATAATATTTCGAGATAAAAGAAATGCGAAAATTGGGTGAAATAACTCGAGAACAAAATACTGAAGGGATCCGAGGCAAATAAGAATGACAACAATGCTTAACGTACTTGAGGCCGTGCGAGAGAGAGAGCACGAAGACAAACCGGCGCGACGCGCTCGCGGCCGGCCTTAAACGCGTAACACAAAATTGCGACGAGATACAATAGCCTAGACTGGCCAATACCGTACTATAAAATTACTCATTAAAATTTATATACTATTTATCGTAGTCGATAAAAATTGAATATCGAAAATAAAAGAATATCGCGAGTCACCAAGGGGGGACTCGACGGAAAATTGGGTACTCCAAAAAAAACTCAATAATTAGGAGAGAATGAAGATAAAAGAGCCACATTCCGCTCGAATATCATCCCCATTCTTCCACGCCAACGATAAATGGCAAAACTCTACAAATTAATACAAAAAAACCCCAATAATCCGACGAATCGGAGAAAGTAGAGGAACGGGCTTACCGAGGCGAAATCTCTGCACGTGGTGGTTGCTGGGGCTCAGGAGCTCGGTGTGAACAGCGACTCGCCGGTGAGACACGGTTACGGAGACTAATTGTTCTAACGCCTCGGCAAGGCTCCGCGCTCTCGTTGTTTCTCCCCACCACTCGAGGACCGCAGGACCTCGCTCTCGCGCCTCTGTTGCGAATTAGCCGAAATTCTCGGCGGCGCGTTGAAATTAATACGCGGGAATTTCGAACGATGTCCCCGCTCGGATCCCACCTCCAGCGAGCTTTCCACGCTGCAGGAGCTTTTCCTCTTGGGGACCCGGCCGATGTCCGACTGAAAGGTGGAGGGGAGACCTCCCTCGTGACGCGAGGCGTCCCTCCGCGTCACGGTGGGTACACAATGCCACCAGGCGAAACAGCACCTCCACCCCAGGGAATCCCAGGCCCCACCCGACGAGGCGCCGTTGCACACGGGCTATAGCTCCTGCAGACGTGGAGGCGAACGGGGCAACTCTCGGTTGCGATGGTGAGAAAGCCACGGGCGGCGTTCATTAATGGCCGATATCCGGCGTGGTTTTTCGACCGTTCGCTGGTTGGACTCTGGTGACCGAGAACAACGCCTGGAGGAGTGAGATCGTTGCAAAGGAACCGCTGAAATCAAAGAGAGCTGAGGCGCGAGGACGGTGGCCCGAACGACCCTCGAGAGCGATGCAATATAATATACAATCGTAACATCACTCTCTTTCTCTCTCTCGCGCTCACTCACAAATAAATATTGACGATTAACGCAGGTAATTGATAGGCAACTTAATTGTACACAAAAAAAACGATTAATGGACGATCCAGGCAACTTAATATTACTTATAGTTACTGAGGAGGAGTCTCCGCATTAGCCCCCCTCCCGACGAGTCGCGGTGCGGCGTCAAATGGACCGGACCTCCGGTCCACTGGTCGACCATACTTCGTGCGGGTGACGTGGGCCCAAGATGTCACGTCACAATATATATATATATATATATATATATATATATATATATATATATGTTTTTCATATATTCATTGTTTTTGGTTCCGGTAGATTCAAGTACAACGCGAAAATGTTTTTATTTAATGTATTTTTGAAATTAAACTCCTTTTGTCTCCAGCAGATCAAAAAACGATTATAAACAATTTTGTGCCAATTATTTTCCATAGTCACTATAAGAAATATCAAAATTATGCGTCAACAAAACCAACAAATATTCCAACAAAGTTCTCAAGTTATCAAGTGCCCGAACAGAAGAAAGGAGACAGATATTGGATTACTGTTGTTATTTAAGATTCGCGGTAGTACATCGATTTTCGAATGAAAAAAAGACATGACCGCTGCTGCAAATCTCTATACTGCAAGGATCGTGTTCTAATTTTTTTACGTGACAAGCGTGTATACGAACCCCCGGAAGGTAGTTGGATCCGAATTCCGAGCAAAAAGTGTATACTTTTTGTATACACTTTTGTCTCATAAAGAAATTATGATTGTATTTTTTTTTTTATTTTCTATTGAATTGACAGATACTAAAAATTACTAAAAGTAGTTGTTGAAAGGAGTAAACAAAATTTTACGACATGAATGGTGAAGAAATTAATCATAATTCTTCATGATTTTGCCATTATTAATGAAACTTGTCGCTGGCCTGTACCTGCTAGATGTACCTACAGATAGGGAAAATGCGGGACAATATTCACGCTCACAATGAAAAAAGGATCGTGGTAACGTCGCATGGCGCGTTGTGAACAGTGTGAGAGCCGGACGAATAGAGGTTCATCCAACGGGTGACAGCATTGCCAGTACAGTTCAGTCGATGACTAGTTATCCCTTCTACTTGTTTGATTTTTGCAAAATTCAGGACTTTTGCAAATTATTTCTGAAAAAACCACGTGGCAAAAAAAAGTGAAAACCTCCTATGACACTCTTGTAATAGGTTTTGTGTAATTATTTCATCCATGAGTTGGTATGAACAATACATGAATGAAATTCAAAAACAATTTATCCGAAAGCGTGCTTTGTATTGAAACGTTTGTGGAATTTTCAATATAATTTTTATGTAGGTTCAGGACTCGAATAAGGATTAAATTAATTAAAACTGTATGTTAGGAAGAAATCGTATACAAATATGTGTTTATTCACTCAACCCCCGTTTTCCCAAATACAATAATTGTTTTCTTAAATCTATAATTATACAATATTAAATTCGCAAATTAATTAGTGTGAATTTCCCTAGTTCAATGACTGCGACAACTTCAGAGCCTATGTTTTTAGGTTTGGCTAGTTATTTTCCACTAGTCTCCGCTTATACGGTGGTGCCTCGGATCGACAGCACGATCGATAATGTTTTCGATATGTGCTTTATAAGATGGCTGCCCCCGTATACGTGTATGTCTCGCGTTCGCGTCAGATTTTGTTTTCGTAATAATTATCTAATTAATACAATTTCAATGTTCTTATGGCTTCGCGTTTGTTCGTGTATGTGTATTAAACAAATTTGTGAAGTGTTGTTTTAATAGTGGTACAATTTTGTTATTTATCTGCGTTTTATTTCGTAATACGGTTGTGTTGTCGTGTGTGTGTCGTCACCGCTGTGACTTCCGTTCGACTTAATTTTAAAATTATTAACAAATTCGATAAATATGAGTGTTATTGTGGACTCGCGTTTGTTTATATTGTTATTTTTGGCAAAAGTGTGAATTTGCTGTGTTGTATGGGTACAGGTTTTGTTTTTCTGGCCGTTTTCTGTTGTGGTGTTGTTGTATGTGTGAGCCGTCACCGCTGTGACACGATTTTTGTTCCTTATTCCTTATTATTTTATTCCTTCTCCTTAATTTACTCAAACTGACGCCGTTTGCAGTGATTCCGTCTACCCTCCCAATTCTAACTTGTTGAGTCTGGAGAATCTTTCCGACTCTCAATTTCCTCTTTCTGAGATTTTTAAATCTTTACTCCCGGTCCTTGAGATCCTTACTCCCTTCCCAGTTCCTCAATTTATTATTTCTGTTATTTTTATTAATCCACTTTGAAATCCCCTGGCAGATACGTCCCGAAGGAGATCCTGATCGAAAAAAAATCTAAAAGGAATATTGACGCAACAATCAACTGTCCGCTCGCTACAATTCTACGCTCTCAACAACGGATTCTTGCAGGAATGGATTTATTTCTGGTGAGTCTTTGATTAACCGTCACTAATAAATCCTTCTATCCCAATTTCCAAGTTCAAATTTAACGGCGGTTGCTTAAGCTCCGTCAAGGCGGTTCTCCGGCTTTCGGCGTCCAATTTTGAACTTTTATGTGCTCCCTTTTCTTAATTTCCTTAATTAATTCCTTTCTTTAACGTTTCGTTAACTCCTTCTAACAGAAATTCTGTTTAGGTGCCCACTAGCATTTCGGTCAGGAATCCGTCTTGGATCTTGTATCGAAAAGAGGCACAATTCCTATTTTCCTTTCCTTAAGT
This sequence comes from Rhimphoctona megacephalus, assembly GCA_963989365.1. Classification (NCBI taxonomy): domain Eukaryota; kingdom Metazoa; phylum Arthropoda; class Insecta; order Hymenoptera; family Ichneumonidae; genus Rhimphoctona; species Rhimphoctona megacephalus. The sequence continues at coordinate 13,390,021 of OZ022422.1, read as the reverse complement.
TCCTCAATTAATTTCTTCACTCAACGTTTCGTCAACTCCTTCTAACAGAAATTCTGTTTAGGTGCCCACTAGCGTATCGGTCAGGAATCCGTATCGGATCTTGTATCGGAAAGCAGAATAAGAATTCCCAGTCCTTCCATTTATCCTCATATTTACCATCCCGTACCCTATTTATTATATATGAGAAACCTGTCCCTCTATTCTTTATTTATTGTGTTATTCATAATTTGTTCTTCGATTAGTTATGATTATAATCAGTTATGATTTTCGCGTCTTGCGTGTAATAAATATTAACAATTAAATGACCAGACGGTTTATAGTCTTCATTTTTTCCCAATGTTAAAAATTGAATTCTGCATTTCACAAAAAAACTTTACTTAGAAAATTTTTGAAATCGAAATGTACACACGAACGCCGTTTCTCCTATACTTATCATGTTGGATTGCTATTTTTCTGAAATTAAATTATTAATAAACCTAACGGCAAGAAAATCTTAAAAAATCTGTTGGTTTTAACATAGCTCTATTATTCAATACAAAAAATTTCAGAATTTATTTTTCACTCTTGGAAATGCAAAAACATCCTTAATGGTAAAAGATCGACAGAGACTGAGCACGTGGTCGAAACATTGGGTACAGTCTTTTTTTCATTTATATTTTCTATTTTAATGATTGAAGAGTGTTACAAACTCTCATTATTATCATTATGACCCAGTGCCTCATTTGTGTCAAGATTTTCCAAAAGTTCTTTTCCCAGTTTGTTGGATATATATAGTATCATTCGTGTTGCAGAAATTGATGGCTTTTGGGTGGGTGCCGTGTAAAATAATGTTTACATGATTTATCTGCGATCTTCACAAATAAAATATTTCTGCATCTCAGTCTCATTTCATTTTTTTAGTCATGACTTTTTTTATGATCTTACAACTTAACATTACAAAAAGATGATCAATTTCGATTCCGGTTGAGAATAGTAAAAGTGTAGAATACTGGATGTAGATTCCTCACCTTGGCAGCTACAATGCTTGATAGAAAGGTACTGAATAAACAAAAATCTGATACAAGAAATAATATGTCATATATTCTTTATTCAATCATTTTTTCATCAGGCACTATTACAGTTTGGATATTCCATGGATAAGGAGCACTTTCAAAAAAGACTTGGTAAAAGGCACTTAAATAAAACTATTTCATACTGATCCCGTATGTAACTGAGTAAGCATGAATGGGGGAGGGGGAGGGTTTTGAACAACAGTGAAAAAGGATAACGATCATACATCACCCGAGTATTTTATTTCAGATTTCCGTGAAAATGTTTAGTATTCAAAGGACTTCATAGTTTTGAGCAAAATTTGACAACCAATCGTCACAATAAGAGACTGGTGAAATGGTCCGCTATGGCTATGGTTAACCACGTGGTTGACAAACGCTTCAAGATAACGTTATTTCTTTTTACTCTAATTTCCTTCAAAGCGAGATAATTCAATGGTTTTGTATAAACCAAATGCTGAAAAAGAAGTTTTGAAAAGTTGCATTTTTTTCCAATCATTGTCGAGAGAGAGTGAGCTATTGGGTTTGGCTCACCACTATCTTCTTTTCCTTTCATTAAAGTTTCCACCACAGAAGGCAGATCGCACTTCTCCCAGAAGTACACGATGCTCCTGTGAAAGTCGTCGTTGCATCGAACTTTTAAAACTCCTGTGATCTGTTGGAAGAAATAACATTTCATTATATTCGTACTTATTCAATCCATCTTCTTTCGAACTAAACGCTCTTTCAATACTTTTTCCCGATTGAGATTCATTAAAAATCAATTAAATGGAAGTAGCATTATCTTAGTAGCATTATCCTTTAACTTTCCATAAAACCACATCTTGGACTTACGAATTCTATGCGCCATTAAAAATAATAAGACGTGTCGTCTAACGATGCAGGTATATTGTTAATTTAATATCTATATTCAAAGTCGTAGCTCAGTTTTTTAAATAAAAAAAAAAATTGTGCCTCTTTACATCTCCAAAAATGAATTCCACAACGTGTAGCTATGTATCATTTTTTTATTAGATATAAAAATTCGATAAAGGACTGATCAAAAATTAGAATCAGGTTGATACTATACCTTGTTGGTTTATGATTAATTACAAATATTATTTAAAATGTCTGCTGTTCAATTCTTAACGAATTTATTCTGAAAGGATTAGAGCGTTTACTATTTAAGTGATGATTAATTCGAGAAACTCGTTTCATTTCGAAACGAATAGACGATGAGACTGTCAATTTGGAACATAATTTTTTTCAGCCATTCAAGCATCAACGAAATCATAATTTTGAGGAAAATAGTGAACGGGACAAACCTCAAAAGAAATTAGGTTTTTTTCGATTTCAGTCGCGATTGAGAATCAATAAAAATTCTATACCATAATATATATTATAGATCATTTTCTTTCCGTACTTTTTTAAAATTGTTTCTTAAGTGTTCAAAATAACGTATTGTTTTAGTGCTCTTTCTCTTATTCCGTCTTAAATTTCATTAATTTCGAATATTTTGCACCACAATATACTTTAAACAACTAGTCTCGATTTTCGTTTGCCTTTAATAAGTTGTTTAATGTTTCATTTCATTCAAGTTTATGAGAAAGAGTATAACAGGGTAGATAGGGGAAAATTGTTTTCGCAAGTTTTTCAGCGACATTCTAATGTCGCTGATAATTCCATGATGAAAAAGATAATTTCCAAGAATTTATTGTTTAGCAATCCACCGCCATCTCTCCGCCATCTTTGAACAATTTCTCCTCACAGAATGGTGCCATATTGCATAACGTTAAGGGTCGAGAAATGTTGATACTCAGTTCTTTTTTTAGGCTATTATTCCTTAGGCACAATTACAAAACTTTTTTCACTTAATCGTTGAACATCCTTCATTTGAAATAATTGTTACAAAACGATGAATTTAGCGCACTTTAGTACAATAACAACAATTTCTTATGGATATGTAATACTTGAAAAATTTCTTCCAATTTTTTACCATCCCTAGTATATATACTGACAACGGAAAGTTTCTGGACAAAATTGCGAAAATATCTATGAGCATTTTTAAATATCAGTTCGCCGGTAGTGTACATTAACAAATTTTATAGAAGATATTTAAAAAAACAGGAATCCAGATTCAACTGTTTTGATTTTAAATTTTTAACCTTTTTTTTGACATTTGGTAGGTTAGTTTGAACATAGCCGTTTTTTGCCTATTTCAAACTCTACAGTTGGTCCGCGTTTTGAGAGGGAAATTTTTAAATGGGTTTCTTCACATGGCATTTCATCAATTTTGACTCCGAGAGTGAAGTAAGGTCAATAAAAAGCACAACCTAAGGAGATCTATCAGTTTTTCGGTTGGTAAAAATGAATGTTGAATTTTAGAAAAAAATACGTGTTACACGTGATTCTCTCTTCATCAGATAATATGGAACTATTTTTTTCCTGGAATATCAAACGTTTGCGAGGAATGCATTACGCGAACAATCGATATCTGCCTTAATCTGCGAAATTGATATTAAGTTTTTTCCTGCACCTAGCTCATTTTTATACAAACTTTGTTAAATGCATTTTTCAGAGAATTGTCAAAAAAATGTTCTTATAGTTATATTTATGGTGTTAACTGGAATATAGCAATATGAAGAATCAATTCCATTATTTTCACTACGATGTGCCAGACCGATCGTTTTGCAAACAATATAGATAACATGAAGATTAAAATGTCCAAGGATTATATTAAAAAAGTCTTGTAACCCTAACATAGGAAAGGGTGGTCTGAATAGAAATGATAATATAGTTATGAGAACACTCTCATTCGTTGTCAGAAATTGAAAAAAATGAGATGAACCATACAATCATTCCCGGTAAAAAATATATCATCAAGATTTTAAAAAAGGACAAAAATATTTAATATCGCTTAAGTTTTGATGGAATTTCTATTTCATATGTCAATAATTTCGGAGAAAATCAGCAACTTTCAACCTCACATTCTTTGTCGGTCAAAAAATGTCGGTGTATATTAAAAGAATGTCTCTATATTTTTTAAATATGTTTTATTTCATCGGATTATAATGAATAATCTCAACATTCGATTATATTAAATCGGTACCTCTAATTTTCCAAAAAAAAAAACAATAAAACCAAGCTCCTTTTTGAAATGTTGTTTTTTACCGTACTTTTCAAAGTACAGTTCTCGAAAAACCTTTGACCGAATTATCCATTTTCACGGCTGCTTTCATCGTGAAAAGATTTATTCTTATATTTTTTCCAAATTTGAAAAAAAAAAACATTCAATGAGCGTAGTTCTATTTTGACAGAAAGATGACAAAAAATTACGTTTTTACTAATCCTTTATAATTTCAATTTTATCGTAATTGACCATTTTTTTCTACATAATAACGAAAAAAAATTCTTATATTTATCGAATTCGACACTTCATTCATTGTAATAACATGAACAATTATTATTTTATCTACTTAATAACAAATTTGAATAGTTCTGGAACGATTTTTATCTGAAGTCTTGTCTAATCTTGATCAGGAATGATTCAAAAGTTTAAACATAACGGTGATAAATGAAATTGGTTTACTATGGCATTGAGATCGTCATTGATAAAGAATAGATTTGATCGCAATGAGTTTTTCAATTTACCCGATGTAAACGTTTAAAAACTACTAAATCAGAGAGGATTCAGAAATTATAAAAATTATAACTAAGTAGATTAAAAAGTATTTCAAAGTTTATTATAATGACTTAAGTGTGTCATGTCAATTTAGTTGATTTCTTTTGTTGATATTGTGAAAAAATATGAAAATCCTAATGATACTCAAGTTTTTCAATAATTTATCGGTATTAAAATCCATAATCTTGAAATCAATATCTTGCTTCAAACTGGAAGAAAGTGGAGACGACAATTAGAATTCATATATTTATTTTGATTTTTTCAAAAGTGCGGGGAAACACCACAATTTAGAAATAATGAAATCAATTTGTTTAATTTTTTCGAAAGGTCATCGATAATTTAAAAAAAATCATTGAAATCTTACTAAAATTTCACGGAGGTTTTTTCAACGAGTATTAAAAAACATAAAATTTTGAGTCAAATAGAAAGTGTAGTGATCAAAAGTTGCTGATTTTGTTCTACGGATTTAGCATTTCAAGCCAAATCAGCAGAGGAGAAAAATATTCTCAAAATGTTGCTGTATGAAACGCGGATATAATTTGCCCGTAACCTTTGTTTCTTAGGATGAAAGTATACAAATTTGGAGTGAAGATTTGAATATGACATCATAACCTGCTTCAGAGGTGGCGCTAGTGAGCTACGGAACGTTCCTGATCCCCGTATTCCACGATAAGTTTCATGCGACGCGGTTATTTTAAATTCGTTGAAAACGGTTTTTAATGGCAAAACCTCATTATTTGACTCACACGCGCACAAATCGATTGATTCGATTCTTATTTACAATTCCAACGCCTGATCCCTAATAAAATTTAAAACGATACATTTCAAAGAAAATAAAATGATTAACATTATTGAGGAACTATTTTCAGAAACCGTGAAAAATAATTAAAGAAAACGTGAAGAATATTTTTTCAGATTAAACCAAAATAAGGATTCCACTACTAACAGTTGTAGGGATTATTGAAACACTAATAACAAATAAAATTCTTTGAAATAATAAAAAATCAACGAAATGTTAGAAAAATTGAAAGAATAAAAATTATCTGTCATCTTTTTAAAACTTTTATTCTTTCAATTTATTCTTTTAATTCTTGTCAGATTTCATTGATAAAATCAAATTGTCACTGTCAACAAATTTAGAAATTATTCTTTAAAACAATCAACAATCTATGGATTTTAGGGAATAAAAGAAGAGAACACTGATAGAAGGAAACGGCCATGCCGAAATAGGGTAATCGTTCAATGTTGGAGAAGAAATGATAAACCAACTCAAGAGTCAAAAAATGTAAAAGATTGAAGTAAAACGATAAAGTTATGATTAGTTCTGAAACAATTGAAAATAAGTGGGAGGAAAATGAAAGATTATTATCTTCTTCAAGTTATCTCTTCTTTTTGGTTGTCAGGGAAAAATCAGTATTTCACTTATTTATATCATTTTTGAAGTTAATATCTCCGGACAGAGTACTTTTTTGAGTGTGGTTGATTTTTATTTCATTCAACATTATAATTTTAAAAAATGAGAGGTTATTTGTAATGTTTAATCAAAAAAAAATCAACCGCACTCTAAAAAAGCACGCCAACCATAAAAATTAACTTGAAAAATGATATCAATAAGTAAAAATCTAATTTTTCTCTGACAACAAAGAAAAAAGATAAAGTGAAGAAGAAGATAATGATTTTTCATTTTCCTCCTGTTTTTTTTTTAATTGTTTCAGAATTAATCATAACGTTGTTGTTTTAATTCCAACTTTTACATGTTTTGTTTGTTTATAATTTCTTCTCTAGCATCAAATTTTACTTTGCAATTTTACTTTGCAATTTCCTTCTATAATATTCTCTTCTATTATTCCCCGAATTCCGTAGATCATTGATTGTTTTAAAAAAATATTCTCTGCAATTGTTAGCAGGGTAATCCTCAATTTGGATTGATCAACGAAATCTGAGAAAAAGTAAAAGAATAAAAGTTAAAAAGATGAGAGGTTATTTTTATTCTTTCAATTTTTCTAATAGTTGATTTTTTAATATTCCAAAGAATTTCATTTGTTGTCAGTGTGTGAATTGTAAATTTACTTCGACTAGAAAAATGTTTTATTTTTATTTTTTTGCACTGCATAAAAATTGGCAGAAAACTTATTTTTCAGGTTGAAATGAATTAAAATTAGAGGGCTTATTCCATGTAGAATTTTGGGAAGACACAAAGGATAAAAGCAATGTAACTGTTTTTTGTTTTCTAGTTTCATAATCAAATTCAAGATAACATTTAAGAGATTAAAATGGAAAAAAGAAATAACAATTTCTTTTACTTCAATCGTTTTAAAAAGAAACTGCAAATTCACATTTCTATGTCATTCTTCAATTTTTCTTTATGTTTTGAATAGAAATTGTAGCGTAGACATTTGTAATAAATAAGTCTGTGGTTTTGGAATGCAATGAAATTCATTAATGAGCGCAACAGTGCTACCACTGGGAAATACGTTTTTTCTATGTTGGATGGTGCGCAGTGAGTAATCTGAAGCTATCCTGCAGCGTTGTTGAAGTTTGAATGATTGAAAAGTGAGGCGCTAAGATAATTTGTGCTTTTTTGTTACAAACACTGTACAGCATCTCATACTCACTAGAGATAATGTAAAAAAAAAAGTAGCCAAGTATTAACAAATCAACAAATAAAACAAATCACGTTCTTCACGCTCCAATGGTAGAAGCTTCACCCAGTGTTTGTCCATAGCGGAGGTGGTATTAAAACACAATTGAGTTTTGAATAGAAATTGTAGCGTAGACATTTGTAATAAATAAGTCTGTAGTTTTGGAATGCAATATAATTCATTAATGAGCGCAACAGTGCTACTGCTGAGAAATAAATTTTTTCTATGTCGGACGGTGCGCAGTGAGTAATCTGAAGCTAACCTGCAGTGTCGTTACAGTTTGAATGGTTGAAAAGTGAGGCGCTAAGATCATTTGTGCTTTTTTATTACAAAAACTATACAGCATCTCATTTTCACTAGAGATAATTTAAAAAAAAAAGTAGCGAATTGTTAACAAATCAATAAATAAAACAAATCACGTTCTTCACGCTCCAATGATAGAAGCTTCACCCAGTGTTTGTCCATAGCGGAGGTGGTATTGAGACACAATTTATTTTTATATTCAAGTTAGTCATTGTTGAGAGCAGCTAATTTTTTAAAATAACTCTGCTTGTAGTCTGTAGGAAGAGCACAATGTTTCAATATTTGCTAAAATAGCTTATGTTTGTATGTGAAGTTGAAATAAGATTCACAGCCAATACTCCTTGAGTATTCAAAAATGTGTTCTTCCGATTTTAAATCTGATAATTTGAAATCTGTTTTTTCGAAATATTTGAAAAATTGATGTAAATTTGTAAAAAACATTATGATTGTATAGAAACGGAAAAAAAATAGGGGTCAGAAAAATGGAATAAGCAGTCATAATCAATGTTTAATTTACCTTTGCTGTTACTGATTTTGATACTTTTACGTATATTTTCACTTCATTGATGTTTGTAATGACTGCTGCCATAATAGATGCCACTTTTTCACCGGTAATTTATTTTTTTTTGGATATTTTTCCTCGAAACACTCGACAGGAATTCAAGAAAAGAGCAAAATATGGAAAAAAAATTATAGGTTATACGGCGTTCAAGTTCAGATCGTTAATGCGCAACGAAAATTTGTTCAATTATTTTAGTTTCCCAATTGTTCCAAAAAATTGTAACAACAAAGGAATCTCAAAATGGTTGAACGAATTATCTATATTAGTTACAACGTCAATAAAATTTGGAAGTAAATTAAATATAGAAAATAAATTTCTTTGCTTTTCAATGATCCAAATCCGAACGTAATTTTGTACAGAACATTAATTGAAATATTTTTGCGAATGATATGTCGAATAACTTTTCGCACGTATGATTCGTATAACTATTTCTTCTTAACTCGCTTGTTAGAGCGCCGTTTTTTCAGTGTACCAACTTCTTAAAACCGGGAAATACACTTTTTATGAAAAAACTCTAGGGCGGATTTTGATTCGATATTCCTTAACGCGACACGCGCGCCACGCGATACGCGCGCCATGCGACACGCGCGCCACACGACACGCGCGCCACGCACCACGTGCTACAACAATAAGTTAAGCAGCTTTCCGTAAGCGCGCTAAAAATTCTCCCCACCTACCTCTCTCGCGGAGGGGAGATATATCATTTTCGGTAACAACGTGTGACGAGCACAAACAACGCAACGTTCGGCCGTTTGGACAAAAATCTTCGAATAATGTAAGTACTACACAAAAGAACATTCGAAATATGTCTGATGTTTGTATTGAAAATTCCCTTTCTTTATTTTGTTATTCATTTTCACATTAAAGAAATTATATTTGGAACGTTGCATTTAAAAAATGATTACGAAATTTCGATACCGGAAAAAAAATGTTGTATGGAAGATTTATATTTGAAAAAGAATAATACGTTAGTAATGTCAGAACTTTTCTTTGTAGACAAAAAAAATTCTTCACTATTTTTTCAAATGAAACACTTTAAATATAATACGAATGATAGACAAAGATTAAATATATGAACGTTCGCCATGTTTTGGAATGCTGCGAATGTACTTCAGTGCATTTTTCTTCGTTTATTAACTTTATTCGTACGGCATTTGGACGATACTTTGGAAAAAAATTTAACAATCCAATACGAATAAAATAATTAGGCTATAAGTTATGAATATTAAAAATACAAAAAGTTAACCCCTTCGCTGGGTATAACGCTTATTGCATTATAACACAGTATTATGTCATAGGGGACAAAAATCTTACGCAGCGAAGAGGTTAATAAAAATATTTTTTATGTGCAATAAATCCATTCTCATTCGCTTTTATTACCGAATTTAGTAATTTGTTTCGTAATGTAACGTTCCGTTACTGCGTATCTACGATAACAACTTCAATGCTTCATTGCAATTTGAATTTTATTTTTAAATGAGAAGGGGAAAAACGTAAAAATTTTTCACATTGTTAATACACAGCGAGCGATTTGCACATTTGTAGAAAAATGTTTCGTAATAAATAAAAAAACATTACGCCGAAATGCATGTTGCGTTATTGGGAACCAAGAATGGAAATTTCCATTGTGTATTGAAATTGTATTTTTATTCCTAACTAAACAAATCAAATATTATACTTGAAAGTAAAAATCCCTTGGTGCATATCAACGATGCAAATTTCATTATTGTATTGAAATTTGTGTCATATATAGGCCAATGGTACATTCACACCATATGCTTGATATGTACCAAGAAACTTTTACGTTTATCGACGATGTTTGATTTATTTATTTAAAAATAAAATTGTAGCATTAATATAGAATTCGAATTTTCATCGTTGGTTCCCAACAAAGCATTTTTGTATAAATATCAATGGTTTTGAAATTTGTATTATTGGTACTTAGCGAGGGAGGGTAAAGATCCCTTACTGTGTATCAAGAATGCAAAGTAACAATATTGAAATTTGCTTAAGGTGGTACACGCCATGAAATTTTAACATTTATCTATAATTTTTAATTTTTTTATTTAGGAATGAAACTCTAATTGCAATATAGAATTAGAATTTTCATCGCTGGTTCCCAACAAAGTTTTTTTGTACATCATGCAATATTGTGTTGAATCTGGTACTATTGGTACACTGCGAGGGAGGGCAAAGATCCTTCGCTATATACCAACGTTATAAATTTCAATATAATATTGAAATTTATTAACTCCTGTCATTAGAATTGTAAATGTCAGTGTCCATAGCTCATTTTAATTATTTATTGAAGCAAGATCATGAACAACCAACCACCGGTGGTCGACCTGGAAAACGATGCTCCTGAACGCAAAATTTTACCGGTCCAGGCGATCCAGGGACAAAATAATTTGACACTGGACCAAAATCGGCAGCGGCAGCAGGCCCTACAGCGGGAGATCCACTTGCTGCGAGAGTTGGAGGATCTGCAACAGGGAGACCCACAGCAGGAGGTCCAGCAGCAAGCGCAACCAGCTCAAGATGAGCAGCTGCGTGAATATCGCCAACGGCAACAGCGGCAACAACAGCAGCAGCAGCAAGAGCCGCAGCAGCCACGAGAACCGCAGCGGCAACGCGAGCCGCAGCAGCAACAAGGACCGCAGCAGGGACGTGAGCCGCAACAATGGCAACCGCAGCCATGGCAGCCGCAGCCATGGCAACCACAGCCATGGCAGCCGCAGCCATGGCAGCCGCAGTGGCAAAATCAGCTAAACGAAGGACACGAACCAATGCATGGGTAAATTGAAAAATAAAATTACAAAAGTATATGTGTTCGTGAACAATTTCAATTTGAAATATTTCTATCAAAAAATATGTCTATTCTTAAATATGGCTCTCATAAAATATAGTCAGTCTAAAATATTTCGTATAAAAATTATCGCCATTCATTTCCTTCTTCATTCCTGAATAATTTTAAAAAAGTTTAAAAAAGTATTTTCTAATTAATCGAGAATACAGAACTAAAAATAAATAGCAATAATGTAGATACAAAATTTTATAGAGCGATAATGGGGTCATTAAAGAACAGAGTGCCTTTCTGAATCATTCAAAAGTGGTAGAATTTCTTGATAGAAATGTATTCAAATAAAGATATTCCAATACAGAGAGCCAATAAAAAATAATTATATTTAAGATGATATAGATATTTGCATAGTTGGAAGGCAAGGATAATGATATTTTTAATAATTATTTTTGTAGTGTTTAAAATAGTGCCAATTTTTTCGCAGATTTTATATTTACATTTGAAATAAAAAATAACGAATTATCGTAGCACTGCAAGTAAACTTAGGACTTCAACTGCACTGCAAATAAAATTGGGTCCAATTTAATTATTGAAACCAATTTGAATTAACTTAACCCGTCAGCAGGCGCGCTATGAGATTTTTTTTCACACTTATATTAAATTGATGATTACTCGAAAATTTCAAATGGCACAAGCATTTGAAATTTTTTCTATCTTCACCAAATTTATTCTTCTGTATGATAGAAGAGTTAAAAAAAAATTTTTAATTTTTGTTTTTGAATTTTTTTAATTATTATTTTTTGGTTTTTAGTGTCAATTATCGTTATATTTATGGTTTTTTTTTTAAATGAAAATATTTAAGAGCCACAATCACTGTAGCGAAATTGTTTTCAATTTGCTATTTATCAAATTAAGCACTTGAAGCTATACATATGATAAAATCTCTCATCGTGTGCCCAATGTTTAAAGTGTACATAGCGCGCCTGCTGACGGATCAATATTAATATTATAAAGAATTTGGAAATGAACCAACTGAAGAGAAAACGTAAAAAGGAAATGAAATAAATAATGATTGCCTTCACAAGGATCGACTAAAAACATCTCGAATTTGAATTCGAGTTGATCTTTTTTTCTATAAAATAGAAAAAAAGAGATACATAAATAAAAATTAGGTTTACCATACAATAAATTATATATCAACAAATAAAATTCGTATTTAAACGCTCCTTCTGAATTTCTTATTTCCCCATTTTTTTTTATCTAGACACATTGTGAGGCATATGAAAGCAAATTTTTGAATGTACGGTTTAGGTTTAATGATTGGCGGGTTTGATAAATGGGATAGAAATTACGTTTTGGTTATCGGTAAAGTTTTTGCCTCTAGCTATCTGCAAATTTCAGCTATGGAGTTTGATTCTATGTAAAGTTGTAAAAAGAAACGGAAATATAAAAACCACTAAATAACTGCAAACTGTAAACTGAAAAATAAAAAAGAAAATGGTCATGTTCACCTGATTTAATCAAAATAATCATATCACAGCAAAAATACGATTTTGATAACTTTCTTTCTCGCCGGTATCGACATTCGCGGACTATTCGCATTTTTACCTATAAATAACATATCTGGAACTTGTATATAGCAAGTTTTCGATAGCGAAAATGTTATCGGCAATCGAAAAGTGATTGTTTATCATAATTATTTTGAAATATCAGTTTTCGAACGCACGTAACGCTATGCGCACATCCATTATCTTCGTGTCCACTAGCGATTGATTCTAATCCGTAAGTCGAATTTCCCTTCATACTTGTTTATTGGTATACATTTGGTTTTCTATTCCTCTGAATTTATATAATTAAAACAAAAAAAAACAATCGGAAATAAATTTTATTTCTCATGTTGGTATTATTGTATTACGTAATTTTTTACACTATAAATATTATCTTAACTTTTTTGTCTATTTATTTTCTACTCCAATTTACTGATGGTTTCGTTAATGCCGAGGTGTATTTTATTGTTAAAAATAACGTTAGAGCCACAAAGTAGATGCACACGGAGGGTGCGTATGAATGTTCTAGATAAGCTTTGAAATGAAAAAAAAAGAACAAAATGTAGGTATAAAGGGGAAAATACAAATTTTTTTGCAGGCAACATATAAAAAATGCAAAGTTGGCGTTACAAATTCGAATTTGTATGTAGCCGAAGAATGAAAGTCAACAGAGTCGGATTATACCACGGAGTAACTAAACGGAACATGGGAAACTGGTGAAGTGTCGGAAAAGTGGTGAAAAATAAATTAAAAAAAATGAAAAAATTTCTTCCCTCTGCATATTTTATTACAAACCCCATAGAACGGATTTTACGGCAATAAAACTATCAGAGTTTTGCCCCTAAATAATACAAACAAAAATTTTCTAACAAATTATACTGAACTGAACAAAAATGACGTGTAATGTTTCACCATCTTCAGATTTTCTTTCAAACCTCAAAGTTCTCGTGTTACGCGGCATTTTCTAAATTCTGTCTGTTCTTGCCAAAAACGAAATAACGATGCGAAAAGAAATCGCACAAAAATAGAAAAATAAAATAAAATTGAAGGTTGAGCTCTCTTCTTTAGAATTGCGGTTAAAGAAACTCATTGAAAAAATCTTCCTAAAAAGGATATGAAAAAATGTAAGGATATGAAAAAATGGCGTAAAATGGTTATTGTGAAAAATCTGTATTCATCCCCTTTCAAATGCCATTGGCATTTGAAAGGGGATTTTTTACAATAACCATTTTACGCCGTTTTTTCATATCCTTACATTTTTTCATATCCTTTTTGCCAGACACAATGACCTAACACGAATTTAATAGGTGTCATAGTTCTACTGACACATCTCTGGATAAAGTATAGATCTCTGGGTAAAACATTCTGAGAAAGACCTCAGCTGTTTTGATGTTGGATAAAATTTTAATTGATTACCAAATTATTTCGAAATGTGGCTAGTTCCATGCACAAAGCAAGTACTTTCAACAGTATGGCTGTGCAGAAACGGGTGTGGCATGTGAGTGGTTTCGAGCATGATGCAGTTAAGTTGATGATACTAAAAATCGGAAAAATAATTTATAGGGATCGGTTTTAAACCATTGTTGTTCCGACTTAATTGTGAAAAACTGAAACGCTTGGAATCCTGTAGAACAATGTTCTTCGAAGTGTAACTGACTGATTAAAAATTGCGAAGCATACCACGTATTCTTATGTTATCGTGATTTAACGCTACCCCAATCAAATACTTGGAAAAATAAGTTATTTCATTAAAATATTTAGATAACTCTGAAAAGGGCTGTTGATCGTTGAAAAATTTATCGTGTATTTGTGCATTAAAAGGGTCCACCTCCGACATGGGTGCACGCTTCGGAAAGCCGTAAGAAGTTGTAGCGGACTTGTGATATCATTTCTAGTATTACATTTCCGCTCGCTCCACAAGTCTTGGCGGCAGTGTATAACAAATCTAGAAGTGTGTCTAGAAACGAGTAAGACAGTTATGAAGGTAGACAGAGAGAGAAAAAGTAGAAAAGTCATTCATCTAATAGTCCGATCATCAACTGATGATCGGAATAAGGTGTAGAAAATGGTTGATTGTGTAAAGGTTGATATTTCATGAAAAATCAAAAAGGCTAATAACTTCTTCGTTCAGAATGACGAAATCTGTACACAACTCAAAAATCGGTCTGTAGCATTATGGCACTCTATACATACGTTAAGCAACTCGATGTAATGAAACTATTTTTAATTATTTTTCGTAGGGAATTTTGACCAAAGTAGCTGTACTTTTCTGCAGACTATAAAAAAAAGCATGATTATTTTTATTCTCAGTCGATAAACAGGAACAATGAAGCTGTAGCTGAACGTATTTTGTATATATAATTCATTTCACAGCAGCCAAGGATCTGTCAACTGGCTGGTCAGAGTAGTTGTATATGCTCTGAACTTACGAATTTACAGAAGGAATTAAACATTGACAGCAATTTGTATCCGGCAGATGAGAATACAGAACATCATTTAAAGGACAAAATTGTACACAGTTGAAATTTTCTATTAAACATAAAAACATTCCAGTTTTGCTCAAATCGGTTTGAGCAGTAGACTTCATTTTTGAAAAAGAAGATGATAGTTTCAAAGCAATATTGGGTGATTGTCGTAGTACAAACGGATCACAAAGTTTGGATGAAATAAATTTATTATCACTATTTATAAATAAATCAACAAAGATTAAAAATTTGTTTAAAAAATGTTATACCATTGTTTCAACTTTATTATTTTTTATGTATTGGTCGTTCGAAGACCATACATAAAATGAAAATGTTGTGAACGAACATACAAAATATTTCAGGAATTCAACTTCCCAAAGAAGGGTTCTTTGCAGACCCGAAGATTTTTAACCATTTCTCTCATGCCATCTTTTATGTTATCTATAATACATAAGATGAAAAAGCTGCTGGTACTCATATGGCAAGCGGTGGAATATTTCAACCACCTTAACTGTTGCTTTTCAAAACGAATTTTATCATAAAATTCATTTTCTTAGGTTTTGACATTTTCAGTAAATTGGTAAAAATGAAAAATTGACAATTCCCATACTGAGACGAACCATACCACCCGTCGATAGCGAAACACCGCCTTACCGACACAGCAACGCGCGACTTCAATTATCGATCAATCGCGGCGCCAGCGTCCGGGCGCGTCTATCGACCGAAAGCCGTATAGATCATATATGAATCAATTTTATTGAAATTTATTATAAAAATTTTGCTTTCTCTATAAATTATTGAAAAAATCTCATGAAAAATCATTTTACAAAGCGAAGGGTGAAAATCTCAGGTTAAAATCATTCAGAAATGTAAGAAAATTTTACATTCTAAATTTAAGTGTTTATTTCAAATTCAAATGCGATCTCGCGCCAGAGTCGCAGCAGCCAATTGCGTAAAGTGGCCAATCAACTCGTACCGCAAGCAGCGAATCAGAGAAATACTCATTTATTATTGGCCATAACGAATTTTCACACTTGCGCAGTACTAAACACGATCGATTCAACCAATCAAAGAATTTTCACGAATAGCAAATCAGAAAAATAATCGATTACCATTCGCGACCGCCAAACATCCATCATAAGGCAACCAATAATAAGTAACGTCGAGCGAACGAAAACCAATCGATGGAATTCGTGAAAATAATTAGGTTCGAGAGCGAATCAGGAAAAAGGGCGCAATCCCGCCAAATCATTATCATTATTAGCTATTGTTTCGATGAGTATAAGAAGGGCAAGCACAGAGGGCTAAAGGCAGTCTAGTCCTCATCACGCTAGACTCGCTATCACTACACATGAGTACTGGTCTTTACCACGCCAGGCTCGCTTACGCAATTCACAGGTACTGGTCCTCATCACGCCAGGCCTGTTCAAACTCATAATCAATCAGTCTTAGAGAGATACTCTCAGACGACCAACTAAAAAAAATTAATTCCACCACAGTGAAGAGGGCGGGTTCCATGCGGCTCCGTGTGGAAACCAGATTCTTCCTGTGAGTACCCGATCTAGTTCGGGGGGGCCGGGGCCATGCAATTCCGTTTGGTCTCAAGATCCCTGATAGATTTCCCGTAACCTTAAGCTCCTACCTTATCACGTCTGGAGGGCTGGGGCAGTTCGGGGACGTTCGGCCCTAAGATTCTGGACGTTCCACCTTAAGAAAGTTGTCTGAGTAGGTTGTTTGAATAAATTGAAGAAGAGAATATAATAATTTAAAAATTAAAATTTTTAGAAAAGGAAAATATGCATTACGGCTGATTGATTACAAATTTACAACAGCCCAATTGCTAAAGAGTTTAAGAATCTAAAAATTAGTTTGCGAAATTAAAAATTAGTTTGCGAAACCAATGGGAATCTAAAAACTAGTTTGCGAAACTAAAAATTAGTTTGCGAAGCCATTGGGAATCTAAAAATTAGTTTGCGAAACTAAAAATTAGTTTGCGAAATTATCGGGAATTTAAAGTTAGTTTGCGAAATTAAAAATTAGTTTGCGAAACTATTGGGAATTAAAAAGATTAGTTTGCGAAGCCATTGGGAATCTAAAAATTAGTTTGCAAAACTCAAAATTAGTTTGCGAAACCAATGGAATTTAAAAATAAGTTGCGAAACCATTTGGAATTTAAAAAATTTAGTTTGCGAAACTATTGGGAATTTAAAAATTAGTTTGCGAATCCAAAATTCGGATGCGAAATTATTTACGAAATAAAAGTTTGGTTTGATAAGTCATCTGCGAGGAAAAAGAGTAGTTGCGGAATCAGTTATTAATTGTGAAGCAAACTGCGAATTTCAAAATTTGATTAATTAAAATTGCGAGATTGTTAAATCTATAAAATTAGTTGTTATATTTAAATTCATTGATGGCGAAGATTGTTAAGTTATGTAATAGAATTAATTGCGAATCCAAAATCATTGCGTGCGATTTGAAATTAGCATTTTGAGAAAAATACCGGAAGTAAAATTTGAACAAAGACAATTCTATGTTTTATACAATACACACATACAAAACAATATTTGATTGAATAAAAATTTTGTTTGTTTTTGCACCAAAATTTCATCACACTCTTGTTCTTCTTTCATGCCCGCTCCTTTATCTTTTAAGAAGCTCGAACCTACGCGTAACGGCGTGCTCTAGCACAATCGTACCGTTACAATACATAACAAAATTTGACAATTCCGATAGTTTGACATTTTCGAAAATTCAACCCCCTCAAAAGGTGGGTTACGAAACAATTTTTTTTACTACATTTTATTCCCACAGTTTTTTGACCCCTTAAAGAGATCCATGAAATAAAAAAGATGAGAATGCCCGTGCAGCCGGTGCTAGAACTTTTTCGAAAATTCAACTTCCTGAAAGGGTGAGTTCCGGAACGTTTTTTTTTACTAAATTTTTTTCTTGCCGTTTCTTGACTACTTCATGAGATTCGTGAAATAAAAAAGATGAGAATGCACATACAGCTGGTGTTGACATTTTTTCGAAAGTTGTTCAACTCCCTTAAAGAGTGAGTTCCGGAACGATTTTTTTTGCTAAATTTTTTTCTCACAGTTATTTGACCTCTTCAAGAGATTCATGAAATAAAAAAATGAAAATGCCCATACAGCTAGTGTTAGAATTTTTTCGAAAGTTCATCTCCCTTAAAGGGTGAGTTCCGGAACGATTTTTTTATTCAAAATTTGCAATCTTCAAAGTTCAACCCTATCAAAGGGCGAGTTCTGGAACGATTTTTTCGTTCAAAATTTGTTATCCTCAGTTTTTTTACCCTTTTAAGCGATTCCTGAAACAGAAAAAATGGGAATGCCGATTCAGCCGGTGCTAGAACTTTTTCGAAAATTCAACTCCCTGAAAGGGTGAGTTTCGGAACGATTTTTTTTTTTCAAAATTTGTTGTCCTCGGTTTTTCACTTCTTGAAGCGGTGTGCCGAGTAAAAAAGATGATAATGTCCTTACAGCTAGTTTTAGCTTACTTCCAAATCTCTAATCGCATCGCGGCCCAAAAAAAAATTGGAAATTCGTTGAAAACTAAATAAATCCGAAAAAGAAATCGTCCGATTAATTGCTGACAAGGTGATGTTACGGTACAAGATTTTAATAGCTCTAAAAAGGGCTGTTGATCGTTAACAAATTAACGAAGTTATGAAAAAGAAATTTTTAACTTTGAGTGTGTTCAGAGTCCGACCACCTCCGACATGGAAACGAACTTGAACACTCTGTAAGGACTTGTGACAACATTTCAGGTGTTACTTTTCCGAACGCTCCATGATTCTTTGCAGTAGTGTGTGGTAACTCATCTGAATGTGTGTCTGAATTGCGGCAAAATACAAAAATATTACAGTTCGAGCAAACCACTTTGCTTCCAGAAGAAAGTTCAGGTGCCTTAAAAAGTTTGGATAATTCGGATTTACGTCATCCATTCATCAACGTATAAACATAGAATAATGAATCTCGATTTTAACAAACATTTTAATAAATAAAGTCGTCCGAGGAATTTCGAAAAATCGTTACCTAAATAAACCATGGTGTTACAATAATAGAGATTTGAACACGCTGTCAATCACTGTAATGAAAACCATGAATAAAGAAGACACATTGAAATACGTATTCGTATAAGTTACCAGTTGTAATTGTTTCTTGCCCGCAAAATCTCGTGAAAACAATGATCGGCTTTGTCGCAGCTAAGACAGAGGGTATAAAATTTATATTTCAGCAGACAGGCTCAAAAATGATTTTAACGGCGGTTTTTAAACGGGCCTGTGCGTAAATAAATTTACAACTGGAAACTGCAGCGAAATAAAATTCCTTTTTTTTCTTCGGGTTATGTAACGAATGAGTAGAGAATTTCATCAGACTCTGTGCTTGAGGTTGAAACGCGGTAGCGCTTTAAAGACAAGTATGAAAACGAAAAGTGTTTAATAAACTCTCCAAGTAGATGCTTCCTGTAGCCACGGTTGTTTCCAAATTACAAATTGGTACGTAGAATGAAAATGTTGCGAATACCCATGAGCATTCATTGATATTTTTTTCGAAAATTGAACCCCTGCAGAAGGTGGTATTTCAAGCCATTAACTTTTGGACGTCTTCTTGCCGTAAACGCTTTATATAGCGATTTGCGGAATAAAGATATATAGCGATTTGCAGAATAACCGAACAGCACGGACAAATTGTATTTTCAAAGTTACAACTTCTTTAAAGAGTGCTTTTCGATGCCGTACGTTTCTACAAGCGAAATTTTTCATATTTTTTAGCTACTCGCACTCTCGAGTTAGTAATGTAGACACAGTAAATACTGGACTGACAACGTTCGATAGGATAGCACCAACTGTAGTCTCGACATCATGTATGAAAACGTCCTACACTGTTTTGTCTTCTCGGAAAATGTCAGTTAATTATCAACATATTCGTTAATGTAGCTTGTTTGGCATACCAGCAAACACACTTAACAGAAAAGCTGTGCAGAAATGGGTGTAGTAGGAGAACGATTTCGAACGTGATTCAGAGGACTTAATGTCACTGAAATTCGAAAACGAATCGTGGAGGGGTGCATTCGAGAACAATAACTTTTCCATTTCAATATTTTATAGATACCTTTTGATTCCGTAGAACTACTTGCCATTATCGGGTATGACTGAACAATAAAAAATTATGACGCTTGCTGCTTCCACAATTCTTATGTCACCTATTAAGGGAGCGAAGAGAATGTGTTGTGTTTTCTCCTTAAGCCATCACGTTTATCGGGACGGCAAAGTGGAAACGGGCAAAATAAACATTCAGGCGGGCGGACTGTTTAAAATGAAATATGTATTAATCTGGATGTGAAGAATTGACGGAAGAAAGACGCAAACAGTTTATTTCTATTATTTTCAGACAAGAGTTTTTTACGGACGCACGCGGACTAGTTCGACTATTCGTGACTTCTCACTTCGATACTCTAGAAAAGACTCTTTTGCAGATCCTTCTTATTCCCAAATGGTTGTTCTTCAGGGTAGAGAAAGAATGGTTCGTGTACCCGACGCGTGTTTCCAACAATTTGATGCTTAGCGTTGCTACTATTAAATATGCGTAAGGTCGATCGAGTGCTCAAATATGAACTAGGGAAAAAAATTCCCCCAATTCAACGCGTTCGAGCTGTTACGTTAGACGATTTTGATAGCTCTAAAAGAGTTGGTGATCGTTGAAGAATCAACAAAGTCTTGAAAAAGATAGTTCGAACTTTGCTTGTGTGCGTGCCTTCTCAGAAGGTTCATCTTCACTGTCGATGCAAGCTTGGGAAAGCAGTAAAAAGTTCTAACGAACTTGGAAGACCATTTCTAATGGTAAGTATCCGCTCGCCCCACGAATCTGTGTAGTATGGCGTTATAGCTAATCTGGTAGTGTATCTGAAAAAAAAATAAAAGAGTAATGACGATGAAAAGAGAAAGAGTCGACAAGTTATTCAACCAGTAGGTGATGATCGGGTAAAAATGCTCAAAAAAGTTTACTGTTGAAGGGTTACTTATATTTTCATTATGCAATCGCGAATGTCGCTAAATAATCGAGTAAGATGAGAACGGGATCGCTTCGATGGCCCGCAGTGATTGCCTAAGTTTGCTTGGGTTTGCTTAGACTGTGCATCGCAATCGTCTTGCAATTTATCTTGAAAATTCAACTCCCTTAAAAGGTGAGTTCTGGAACGACTTATTTTAAGACAATGATTTTCCCCATTTCTCGATCCCACAAGACGACTCGTGAAATTGAAAAGTGTCGAATCCCCATAGCCCCGGTGTTGGAATTTTTTCAAAAATTCAACCCCTTAAACAAGGGTGTCCCGGCACGAATTTTTTTTTTTAATTTTTTCTTGGCCATCTTTTAACCCCGCAACGCGATTCGTGAAATTAAAAAGTGTCGAATCCCCATAGCTCCGGGGTTAGAATTTTTTCAAAAATTCAACCCCTCAAACAAGGGTGTTCCGGCAGGAATTTTTTTTCTTAATATTTTCCTGGCCCTTTTTTAACCCCGCAAGTCGACTCGTGAAATTAAACAGTGTCGAATCCCCATAGCCCCGGTGTTGAAATTTTTTCAAAAATTCAACCCCTTTAACAAGGGTGTTCCGGAACGAATTTCCCCCTCAAACTTCATTTTCCATACTTATTTGACCTTCTAAAGCTGTTCGTGAAATAAAAAAGTGGCGAATGCCGATAGCCCCGGTGATGATTTTTTTAAAAATTCAACCCCTTAAACAAGGGTGTTCCGGCACGATTTATTTTTCTTAATTCCTTTTCGGCCCTTTCTTGGCCCCACAAGACGACTCGTGAAATTAAAAAGTGTCGAATCCCCATAGCCTCGGTGTTGGAATTTTTTCAAAAATTCAACCCCATAAACAAGGGTGTTCCGGCACAAATTTTTTTTCTTAATTTTTTCCTGGCCCCTTTTTAACCCCGCAAATCGACTCGCGAAATTAAAAAGTGTCGAATCCCCATAGCCTCGGTGTTGGAATTTTTTCAAAAATTCAACCCCTTAAACAAGGGTGTTCCAGCACGATTTTTTCTTCTTCATTTTTTTCCGGCCCTTTCTTGACCCCACAAGACGACTAGTGAAATTAAAAAGTGCCGAATCCCCATAGCCCCGGTGTTGGAATTTTTTCAAAAATTCAACGCCTTAAACAAGGGTGTTCTGGAACGAATTTCCTCCTCAAACTTCATTTTCCATATTTTTTTGACCTTCTAAAGCTGTTTGTGAAATAAAAAAGTGGCGAATGCCGATAGCCCCGGACATGATTTTTTTTTTTATTTCAACCCTTTAATAAGGGTGTTCCGGCACGATTTTCTTTTTCTTAATTTTTTTCTGGTTCCATCTTGACCCCACAAGACGACTCGTGAAATTAAAAAGTGTCGAATCCCCATAGCCCCTGTGTTGGAATTTTTTCAAAAATTCAACCCCTTAAACAAGGGTGTTCCGGGACGATTTTTTTTTTCTTAATTTTTTCCTGGTCCTTTTTTAACCCCGCAAGTCGACTCGTGAAATTAAAAAGTGTCGAATCCTCATAACCCCGGTGTTGAAATTTTTTCAAAAATTGAACCCCTTTAACAAGGGTGTCCCGGAACGAATTTCCCCCTCAAACTTCATTTTCCATACTTTTTTGACCTTCTAAAGCTGTTCATGAAATAAAAAAGTTGCGAATGCCGATAGCCCCGGTAATGATTTTTTTTAAATTCAACCCCTTAAATAAGGGTGTTCCGGCACGATTTTTTTTTCTTAATTATTTTTCGGCCCTTCCCTGACCCCACAAGAAGACTCGTGAAATTAAAAAGTGTCGAATCCCCATAGCCCCGGTGTTAGAATTTTTTCAAAAATTCAACCCTTTGAACAAGGGTGTTCCAGCATGAATTTTATTCTTAATTTTTTCCTGGCCCTTTTTTAGCCCCGCAAGTCGACTCGTGGAATTAAAAAGTGTCGAATCCCCTTAGCCCCGGTGTTGGAATGTTATCAAATATTCAACCGCTTAAACAAGGGTGTTCCGGCACGATTTTTTTTTCTCAATTTTTTCCTGGCCCTTTTTTAAGGGGACCGTATGGTCTAGAGCACGAAAATTTCACCTATTTTCACGATTTTTTTTTGCCATAAAAAATTTAAAAATCGATGTTTTAACTTTTCGGGTTTATTACTACCTTTATTAAGTATACAAAAAAATTTTTTTTTAATTTTAAAAACAGTGTTTATTATCATATAATTGGCATTGAAGACGACCCTCTCGAAAAATCCGACCCGGACGGTGAAGATCGATCCGAGACTTCTACTCATCTGAAACACAAAATTCAAGAAGATTCTTAATCAGAAAGAGTGCAGTTATGGTCGGGACTAGAACAAATTGAAAAAATTAAAAATTGACAAAATGGCGCGCTTTTGAAAAAAAATTCGTAAAATCGGGTTTTTTTTCACTAGTTTTTTAGTATAAACAATAAGAAATTATTTAAATAAAATTATGATTGTAGTTCCGACGATAGCCATACATGTTGTGAACAACATATCCAAATTTCAAGTGATTCGGTTGAATAGTTTTTTTGTTTTCACCTGCGCAGTGCCGAAAAAAGTCGTTTCGAGATAAATGAGTTTAAAGTTTGAGGTACAGATATTTTCAAAAATTGAGCAAATTTTGAATACTTACAGTTAATCCGCGATTCCGGCACCATATAGGATTCCTTCGGAACGTTCATAATTCAAGATTTCCTCACTCCTTTCATTTCTTCGAGCTGTCCGAGCCTCTTTGGAGTTGTCCGTGCTCCTACGGTTGGCGCTCGATACTCGCAGCTCGTCTCGGTTTTGCGCTAGTTGCTCCGCTTGTGGCCCGATTGTTATGCCCATGGTCTCCATTATTTTCAATAGGGATGCAAATCCTTCATTGAATATGCAAGCGGAAATGTGAGTGGCAATATCAATGATTTTTTTTCCGGCAAACAGATGTTTCGGCGCAAGGTGCCACACGCAAGCATTGAAACTTTCGTTATTGTTCTGCGTATTACTGCCAATACACCTTTCCAATAAAGTCTCTGCTGTCAATTCTTCATAAATTGGTTTTAATATCTCTTGTGCTTCATCGCACAGAGCAGGTGGGTGCTCGTAGGTGTCTAAAGTACCTGCAGCCTCACTTTGACGCCACTTGCACCACGATTCGGAACCTGGAAGACAGTACGAGTGTTGCGGATTTTCATCTGTTGAAATTTTGTGATAATATGCTGCCCATATTTCACTTCTCATCCCTTCAGTCGAATCTGAATTACGTCTAATTGCTAGACCGTAATAAGTTGACAGCTCTTGCAATAATTTATTCGTCAATTGTTGACGCTTCGGTGTTTTATTTATCGATTTCCGCTGTGTCTTTTTTCCCTCTTCTTTTTCTGTCAATTTCTTTGTTGCTTTCTTTATTTGTGCATGTTTTTTTTTCGCATCAACAGCACGTTTGTACAAACGTTTTTTAACATGCAAAACACATTCTTTTTTGCAAACTAAAAAATCATCCCCGTAAGGCTTTGTGTCCAATAAGGCTTTGAACGTTTTCGTGTCGCCGTCTCCGATATAGTTCGCGTATTTTACGTTGTACAACTCTTCCGATCTCTTGAACATTTCCACGATGCCGTCTACCTCCATTTTGCCAGCACTTCCGGTATGATTTGCGTCACAGTGATCTTCATGCTCTCGATACCACGCTTCATATTCAATCGTATCCTCTTGGCCTTTCCATTGAGAGCAGGCTTGACATATACTGCATTTGACGACAACATCTAAAATTTTATTACTGTATTTCCCTATTAACGAGGCAATACCGAGAAGCGATGAGAATCCACGTTTCGCCCACGATCCATCACCAGACACAGAAAGTTCATCCGCGGGACGCCCAGCTTTTACATTCAACTCGACTTCTTCTTTCAATGCTCTTTGGAAAACGATTTTCGCGACGGCTTCAGCTGCAATTTTTATATTGTCCACGATGCCGTAATATGTACTCTTACAAATTCCTTGTCCAAGATCCATGAGACCGCAGAAATTTTTCAAGCCTTCAAATCCTACTCCAAGCATTCTCAGGGCGAGAACAAGTCGACGGTTGATTTCAAATGCCTTATCAATTAACGGCGAAGACAAAATAAAAGTTTCTTTACACTCACACTTCACAGAGAGTTTAAATCCTAGACCACGTTGTCCGTTTTTGCTAAAAGTGACCGCACCGTTACAATCTTTACACTTCAACAACTGTTGCAACGTTAAAAATATCATGCTGAATTCGATGATGCAATAATTGAAAGTAGGATTAACGTTTACTTCCAATTCCTCATTGCCTTTTAATTTTTTCGCAGACGTGCTCGTAAAATCAGTAGTATTTTCGATAGTGAATCGATTGCCCTTGAAATATCTTTTGCGACCTACAGAAGATGGTCGTCTAGAAGAGTCACGGCCTTGCTTTCTATCCATATTTTCTGATATTTTATTTCAAATTTTTCTTGGTACATTTGCTGTGAAGCGGCAAATGTACCAAGTATTTACACTTTTTGGCTCTGACTGTAGCATTATGAATTGAACATTTTCTTATGAAAATTCTTCGGTTGCTCATGTCTCAATGGGACCAAAAATATTGTCTTCGGAACACCATGGATATATGCAAAATTTTAGAATTTTGTTTGGCTCAATATGCTTTATATTTTTTCACATCCCCACTTTAGTTGTAGCATAATGTATTTTAAAAAATTATTTCAAAAAGTCTTCCGATGTGTTTTTTCTGACATTAACAAAATTTATATCTTTGGATTGCAACGAATGCCTACAGACTTTGGAAATTGTGTGAAGCGACAAATGTATCAAGTATTTCTACTTTTTGCCTCCGATTTTGGCATTATGAATTGAAAATTTTGTTATGAAAATTCTTCGGTTCCTCATTTGTCAATGGGATCAAAAATATTGTCTTCGGAACACCATGGATATACGCAAACTTTCAGAATTTTGTTTAGCTCAATAAGCCCTATATTTTCTCACATCCCCGCTTTAGTTGTAGCATAATGAATTTTAAACAATTGTTTCAGGAAGTCTTCCGATGTGTTTTTACTGTATTATCAAAATTTGTATAATTGAATTGCAATGGATACCTGCAGACTTTGAAAATTCTGTGAAGCGACAGATGTGCCAAGTATTTTCCCTTTTTGATTTCGATTATGGCATTAGGAATTGAAAATTTTGTTATGAAAATTCTTCGATTGCTCATTTGTCGATGGGTTAAGAATTGCTGGCTTCAGAATGCCATGCATGCATGTAAAATTTCAGAATTTTGTTGGACCCAATGTGCGCTACATTTTTTCAATTCTCTAATTTAGTTGTAGCATAATGAATTTTGAACAATTGTTTCAGGAAGTCTTCTTATGTGTTTTTACTGATATTATCAAAATTTGTATCATTGGATTGCAATGGGTACCGACAGAGTTGGGAAATTCTGCAAAGCAACAAATGTACCAAGTATTACCACTTTTTGGCTCCGATTGTGGCATTATGAATTAAAAATTTCGTTATGAAAATTCTGCGGTTGCTCATTTGTCAATGGGATCAAAATTATTGTCCTCGGAACGCCGTGAATATGTGCAAAATTTCAAAATTTCATTCGGCTCTATTGAGCTATATTTTTTCACTTCCCCACTTTAGTTGTAGCATAATAAATTTTGAAAAATTGTTTCAGAAAATCTTCTGATGTGTTTTTACTGATATTATCAAAATTTGTATCATTGAATTGCAACAGATACGTACAGACTCTGAAATATCTGTGAAGTAACAAGTGTGCCCAATATTTCCACTTTTTTGCTCGAATAGTGGCATTATCAGGACTTGAAAATTTTATTATGAAAATTCTTCAGTTGCTCATTTTTGGATGGGATTAAAATTTGGCTTCGAAAAGTAATGGCTACATGCAAAATTCATAAACTTTATTGAGCTCAATGTGTGGTATACTTGAGTTGTAGCATGATTAATTCAAAAAATTGTCAGAAAGTCTTCGGTTCCTTTTTTTCTGGAAGTATAAAAATTTGTTTCATTGGGACGCAACGTATACTTACAAACTTTGTAAATTTCCTGGAGCAACATGTGTGCTCAGTATTTCTACTTTTTGGCTCCTATTGTGGCATAACAAATTGAAAAATCTTTTCAAAAAGATTTGCTCTACGGATGCTCTGGTTGTGATGGTACGAAAATTTGCACGAAGATAATGCAACTGGTATAACTGAACTCGATTCATTTTCTTGGGCATAGTACTGATCTAAGTTTGCCCGCTTTATTGAATTTATTGTTTTAAAATGTCCATAACATACTTTCTGAACTTTTCAAATTTCAAAGATAATATTATAATATCTGTAAGTTCTTTTAGTTTTGAGGCTTTCACGGCCATTATTATTATAAATGGTATTTGCAAATAACATAATTTCACCTTGTTGATAAAAATAAGAATGAAGAAATGCATAAACTTTTTTTTTACAATGGATTCGATATGTTTTCTTTCGCATTACGTAAAACTGGTTCTTTGATGTTTCATTTATCTAAAGCGAAAAATTTCGGAGAAAAATCTGCCTTCCATTTCTATCGTCGGGATAATTTTTTCATTGATATTTACATGAATCCAAGTAGTACTGCGAGTTGTTCTACTTGGATTCATTAAAATCTTAACGAAAAAATTATCCCGCTGAAAAGATGCGATATTTGGTTCTCAATAACACAGATAAATACGCATAAAATGAATGATTTTTTACGTATCGAGGTGAAACCAATGTGGACGAATATTTATTCACATCACATTTTATGGTCGATTGCCAGAATTACGTTTACGATAGTTGCTTTTATCTCCTGTAATTAATTCAAAAAATTGTAGGCCCTTCAAAGCTCATAAACTTTATTGAGCCCAATGTGTGGTATGCTTGAGTTGTGGCATGATTAATTCAAGAAATTGTCAGAAAGTCTTTGGTTCCTTTTTTCTGGAAGTATAAAAATTTGTTTCATTGGAACGCACCATATACTTACAAACTTTGGAAACTTCCTGGAGCAACATGTGTGCTCAGTATTTCTACTTTTTGGCTCCTATTGTGGCATAACGAATTGAAAAATATTTTCAAAAAGATTTGCTCTACGGATGCTCTGGTTGTGATGGTACGAAAATTTGCACGAAGATAATGCAACTGGTACAACTCAACTCGATCCATTTTCTTGGGCACAGTACTGATCTAAGTTTGCCCGCTTTATTGAATTTGTTGTTTTAAAATATCCACAACATCTTTTCTGAACTTTTCAAAATTCAAAGATAATATTAAAATATCTGTAAGTTCTAGTTTTAAGGCTTTCACGGCCATTATTGTTATAAATATCAAAATTTGCATCAAAATTTGTATCATGGGAATGTAGCCGATACCTACAAACTTTTAACATTTTGTGAAGCGCCAAGTATTTCCACTTTTTGTCTCTGATTGTGGTATTATGAATTGAAAAATTTATTACAAAATGTCTTCGGCTGCTCATATTTGGATGGGGTTAAAATGTCTGTCCTCGGAACGCAATAGATACATTCAAATGTTCTGAACTTTGTTGGGCTTAAAGTGCACTATGTTTTTTCACTTTTTCGCTATAGTTATAGCATAATAAATTTAAAATGTTGTTTCAGAAAGTCTTCGGGTGCTCTTCTTCTGATAGTATCAAAATTTGTTTCATTGGAATGTAGCCGATATCTGCAAATTTTGACCGTTTTGTGAAGAGAAGGCATGTGTGCTAAGTATTTCCACTTATTAGCTCTGATTATAGCATAATAAATTGAAAAACTTTTATTCTAAACGCTTTCCTCTACAGTTGCTTTTGTTTGTTCGATATATTGTTTTCGTGTTCCCATAACATACTATTTGGACTTTTCTATATTCAATGAGAATATTGAAATAGTTGTAACTTTTTATTTCCATGGTAGTAACTTCTTCAATGGTATTGAAAAATAATCATGATTCCACCTTGTTAATAAAAATAAGAATGAAAAAATGCGTAAACTTTTTTCACAATAGATTGGATATGTTTTCTCTAAACATACGTGAAACTGGTTTTTTATTTTATTATTAATCAAAAATGAAAAATTTCGAAAAAAATCGCCCCATTTTTATCAACAAGCTGAAATAAGCGTAATATTTTTTACCACAAATCTACAAATATAACAAGCAGATACTGCTATTTAATATGTTTCTTTGATAAACACAAATTCAAATAGCTACAAATTCTATGGAAAAGTTCTGACTGCTCTAATCTTGCTCTCAAAAGCTTTGTAAATTTTTATATCAGACTCCCAGTTCCCGACTTATTTTAGCCTGATTCCAGAAAGGTAAATCGAAATGTCAAAAAAATTTGACTGGCTCGAGAATAAAAAAAATGCCAAATTGAAAATTCCAAAACACGTGCCCCTTTATTTCATGGGGAAAAAACCTGACTCGAAGTAGAAGGGGTCAGGGTTTGGAAATGAAAAAGCGATAATTTCCCAATATAACCTTTTTCTAATCTATATAAAGCGAGATTTTTGAAAAGAACGAGAATAAACGAATCATATCACGCATAAAAATCTCCCTTCTGGAAGAAACCTGGACAAGTACATTTGTTGACCGCCGTTCCCATATTTTTCCACGAATATACATACACTGCAAAAACCTGTTCTCGCAAAAATCCCTGAGAAAATCAAATCGTATCAAAAAGTATGAGAAGTGACCACTCTCAAAAAATGTATCATATAAATTCAAATCACACAAAACAAAATGAGTTAATCCTCGTGAAAAGCTAAGGTTGGGTTTTCGCAAAAAGTTATAACATAAACTGAGCTATACTAAAATATATGTGGCCAAGTACGGGAGGCTTTATCGTGTGATAAAATCTTCAAATAATGTTGAATATTCATAGAGAAAAGAATCAAGTTCGAAAATGCAGTTGTTTTACCAACCAGAATGAAAATAAAAACTCTGTATCAATAAGGGTCCGAAGCAAAAAAAGATTTCAAACGAAAAATAATTAGATGAAAAAGAATTTCAGCCGACGACTTGGCGAGGTTGTCACCATGACCGATACATTATGTAAATTAAGTGAAAAAACATTCGTCAAGTACTTCGGCCAAATTTTTTTTCAATCTAATTTTCTTCTATGTTTTATAAAATAATTTGTAAGTCAAGGATGATGCCTCATATTCTTCCATCATTTCATCTTTGAAAGAATAATAATTCTGAGGCTCCTGAGAGTAAAGTTAAATATAATTATCTATTTATAGCTTAGACCGAAATTGCTAATATCCTCGCTGCCTTTTCGCCCCTGAATGCCTTATTCTAATACACAACTTGAAAGCTAATAATAAAGTATTTAATTTTCTGAATTTTCGCCTTGGGGAAAAATTGGTATTTGAGGTCTCTTCTATAACACCTTCCTGCCAAGCTATAATCGAATAATAACCTATCAACGAATTACTAACATCTCGAAAATACTTCGAGTCTATAGTTAACTCTTTTGAAAACATAACTTTTTTTCTTATCACTGGAACGAAACGCACCTATATTTGAACAACCTCAATAACAATGAATTTATGGTAGAAAATCTGTCTCATTCTCTTATGTCGATTTTAGTAGTGTGAGCAATACTGATTCCTGACATTGAAATAAATCGATGATGTAGTGATGCAGACACGTTATAAGTTTTTTTTTGTTATTTACAGGCTCTATTGGAGTTTATATAAAGCGAAATATATGAATATACTATAGAAAAAAGAACTGATATCAAATAGCAAAAATCCCCTCCCGGGGGAAAAAAACCTGAACAAGTACATTGGTGGTCCCTCGTTTCCCTATGATACCACAAAAAGTTCAAAACCCCATTTAAATTTTTTTTTTTAAATGTTTACCAATTTTATTCATAATCCGGAGGGAAACCAACCATATAGATCATGAAATATCCAGCCAAAAAACCAGACTTCACAATAAATGTTACTTTGAATTTATTTGCACAGAACAAAACAAGAATCAAAACATTAAAAAATCAGCATTATCAAGATGAGAAAAATACCACTTATAATTGATGTGTAAGAAGTATCAATAGTCTAGAATAAAATGAAAAAAGATCGACATCGAAGTTACGTGCAGCAGTGAAATTTATGTTATCAGTACTAGGACAAGTATTTCTTTGATGACTGAGAAGATATCAATGTGGGCGTACCGGCAACGTAGGGCATGCAGTTGGTGCATTGCTTCTGGGATCTCCTAAGTCGAGTAGCTACTTTTGTTTTGGCTATGGCGTGACCAATGTTGCCAAATAGTATTTACTTATATGACCTAATGAAACAACATTGCCTGCGTCGTGGCTAAAATAACGAAAAACAAGCAGGAAGAGGAAGTTTCGCATAAGATCCCGCGCTTTTGTAATGTTAAAAAAAAACTTTAATTTATGTCTGTACATGATAGCACAGTTTTGTTTGATTGGTAATAATTTGATGAACGTTCACCACCGTACGTTGAGCGTATACGCACAGAGTACTTGTCCGGCCCATAACTTTTTATTAAAATTGCTCATTCATCATTTTCGTTGCATGCGTTGCTTTTCGCCGTCAGAAATTTACAAGAAAATCAATTCTTCTGCGAATTTCAGAATGGCCTTGTATCATAAACAACATTCGACGTCGATTCAATCGGAATAAAATGGTGTTCGTAGTCATCATAAAATTACATTAAAGGACAACACCACTGTGACCTCCTATTTTTTTCACATTTTTCAAGAATTTTTTTTGTGGGAAAAAAAGAGATATTCGAAAAAAATTTTTTGTGTTTTGTTCCTTGTTTATTAGTGTTTCAAAAAACATTTTTTTCACATTTTTCACGCCGCATGGTGGCGCTGGGGAAGCTCTCGCGTCGTCTCCGCAGTGGTTCGCGGCACGCAGCAAAACTCTCTGCAACGTCGATCTGAAAAAAATACCGAGTGTTTTCGTTAATAATATGATATTTTGAAGAGAAGTACATAGGGATTTGGAAAAATATTGATTTTTAAAAAATAGGCACGCCTTTGAAATTAAAGAATGATTTTTGAGCAAAATTTCTCGTCGAAAATAGGCTATAACTATTATAATTATTGAGATATCGAAAAAATCTTATGTACTTCTCTAGATAATCTACTTTTATTGACACAGTAAAAATTTGAAGTCGATCGGATAAAAATTGCTCGAGTTCTGCTGCGTGCCGCACTCAAAAAAGTGGTTTTGAGAAAAACGCGTTCAAAGTTGGGACCCCGAGCGTCGCGGACCGCTGCACCGCTCCACAAAATATTCAATATCTACGAAAATAATTATTTTTTCGACTTGGGTCCAACGGCATTTCAATCTTAAAAGTATTTTAGATTTTTTAAAATGGTTTTCAAAAAATCGATTTTTTGAAGCCGTCACAGTGGTGTTGTCCGTTAACATAAGGTGCAGTCAGTTATGAAATTTCTGAAGATGCGGCTCATTGTCAGTAAACTATTGCCAGCAATGTAGCGTATTATACTTTCGAAAACTACTATTGCCAGCAATGAAAGTTATTATATTTTGGAAAGCTACTATTTATTAGTAGAAGATCTAAGTATCCACTGGTGAATGGTCAAAAGATCAATGCGGGCTATGAATGCACCGTCAAATTTGTATCCAAAGTTTTAAGATCACGCAAATTTCACACAAAATAATCGCCCTCCGTTCGTTTCATTTTGACGTTCTTGGGCGCCAGCTATCAAAATAGCCCTTTATGTTTTGAAAAATAGAATTTAAACCATTATGCGGGATTAATCATAAAAAATAAAAATTAAATAAGATATTACCAACAATAAAAAAGTGCGTATCTATGACCCTTGACTTCTGAGAGAGACCATTGATTTTTACTGGAATGAGCAATTTTAAGGCATCTTCTCACTTTAAGCGCCTCAAAAATAGGCTGTTTTTGCGATTTTTTTTCGAGGATTTTTGCTTAAAATTATGGGATAAAACGGATCCTATGTAATAAACACATCTTTCAAGTACATGAAAAAATTTTTATTTTATTTTTTTAAACAATTATTATAATACATCAGTAGCATTGAAAAACCCGTGTAAAAATGTTATGGTCGTGGCTTGTTGATGGTATCTCCGAGACGGGTCGTCTGAAACAAAAAAATAAAACTGTTTTAGATTCAGTATGTCAGTGGCTATAGCGCATATCATCAGATTTTTGATATTCGCGAAAATAACAAAATGGCGCACGTTTTTCGAAAAAGTAAAAAAAAACCACGATTTTTTTGCAGTTTTTTGTAAAAAAAAAATTCTTAAAATCAAAATTTAAAAAATCTGATGATATGCGCTATAGCCATAACTATGAAGCATATGTCATTCAAATTTCATGACAATCGGCCGGATAGTTTCCGAAATTTCATCAACAAAGCACCGAAAAACCTTGTTTTGAGATAACTGCGTTTAAAGTTTTGGAGGGATCGCCGGGTACTCTCAGGTAGTCACCTAACGGTCGCCAAAAAATGTAGTTAGACTCGTCCGATCTTTATGAAATTTCGAGATGACATTTTTGAAGATATGTACTTTCAAAATTAAAAAAAAAAAAAAAATCGATTTTTTTAAATTTCCAAAGTGAGAAGACGCCTTAATAAAAAGTTATTGGCCGGACAAGTACTCTGTGCATATACGCTCAACGTACAGTGGTGAACGTTCATCAAATTATTACCAATCAAACAAAACTGTGCTATCATGTACAGAAATAAATTAAAGTTTTTTTTTTAACATTACAAAAGCACGGGATCTTATACGAAACTTCCTGTTCCTGCTTGTTTTTCGTTATTTTAACCACGGCGCAGGCAATGTTGTTTCATTAGGTCATATAAGTAAATACTATTTGGCAACATTGGTCACGCCATAGCCAAAACAAAAGTAGCTACTCGACTTAGGAGATCCCAGAAGCAATGCACCAACTGTATGCCCTACGTTGCCGGTACGTCCACATTGATATCTTCTCAGTCATCAAAGAAATACTTGTCCTAGTACTGATATCATAAATTTTACTGCTCCACGTAACTTAGATGTCGATCTTTTTTCATTTTTTTCTAGACTATTGATGCTTCTTACACACCAATTATAAGTGATATTTTTCTCATCTTGATAATGCTGATTTTTTAATGTTTTGATTCTTGTTTTGTTTTGTGGAAATAATTTCAAAGTAACATTTATTGTGAAGTCTGGTTTTTTGGCCGGATATTTCGTAATCTATATGGTCGGTTTCCCTCCGGAATATGAATAAAATTAGTAAACATTAAAAAAAAAAAAAATAAGTTGGGTTTTGCACTTCTTGTGATATCATAGGGAAACGAGGGACCACCAATGTACTTGTTCAGGTTTTTTCCCCCGGGAGGGGATTTTTGCTATTTTTTATTATCTACTTGTTAATTATGAACCTTTTCTTTTTGTGACCAGCAGTGTGTTAGAAAACAGCACCCGTGAGCACACTGAGTACAGCTATTTCGGAACGCAGCCTTATGGTATAGGCCAGTGTACACACGGGGGCGATGTATAAGTTGTTTAGTCGTTAAAAATGCTGCTGTGCATTTTTTTCAGACACAAATGAGTTTTAGATAAAAATAAAAGTTACACGCGATTCTCCATTCATCAGAGAATAAGGTGTAATTTTCTTTTTCCGCAAAATCTGAAACGTCTCCGATAAAAATGTGAATCTGCTTTTCAACTCTCTCTCGCTCTCTCTCTCTCTCTCTCTCTCTCTCTCTCTCTCTCTCTCTCTCTCTTTCTTTCCGCACCTAAAATTACTTGTCAAACTACGCAATCTGGGTCTCGCTCCCAGCGTTCTCTTGTGGTTTTTCTCGTACCTTGTAGGGAGATCTCAGGCAGTCATGAATAATTCGGGCGTGTACTCTGATTGGTTGGGTACCACAACGGGAGTCCCCAGGGTTCGGTTCTAGGCCCACTTCGGTTTACGTTGTACATTAATGACATCGCCACCGATCTAATAAGGGACCCTAGGTTGGTCGACCCCTTCGATTTTGATCTGATTTATATATGTAGTAGTACATCGAAAACTAAGAGACACGTATTTTTTTTTATCGGCCCGAAAATGGTTTAAAGGGGTGAAAACAACCTCCAAAGATGGGCACCGAACGGGGTGGTTTCTCAGTTTCGAATAGAAGCGCTTAACGTATTCGAATGAAACCATCGCTGAAATGTTTCTATTGATGAGTCATCGAAAACACAATCTAGGCTTTTTAAGAAGAAGGGTGTTTAAGGGGTTAACAACTCCTAATTTGATAATTTTATTTTGTACCGTAAAAACTATTGTTCCGATTCGAACGGAACCAACTGCATTTTGTAGATGTCGAGGAACTAGTCGATACGTTTTTTGGGGTTTATACGAAAAATTCGCTTTAAAGGGGGCAAACCACCCCTTTCGTTGCAATACCTTAAATTAATATTTAAAGAATTTGTTTCTCAATTATATTATTGTACGGTAGCACAGCCACGTATATAATTTATTTTCATGTCTTCAAACACGAAAATAAGTTTATCTTTGGCCTTGTTTCTAGGTGAGATCATCCCCGTATCGATAATTCCTACATAGGCCCATTGTGAGTTACGATTTATTTAGTATGAAGGAAATAAAGCGTAGGTTCAACTGTGATAAACCATAGAACGTAGAATTTAATACATTTGAAGGGAATCCCTACCGTCAAGCCCTTTTTAGCAAGATGTAAAAAACTTTATTTCAGTATAAAAAATAGTACAATATGTACGTATGCATACGTATATTAAATTATGGTACACACTTTAATGCTACGCTTTGTAAATTTATATTAAATGATACATAGGAGTACGTCTGGATAGCATTATCTCGGTTTCGGCGCCCAGCACCGATTACTAAACTCCATGGTGTACCTCATTTTCGTTTTCACCTTGTCTTATCGTCTTGTCTTCTTGATAATCTCTCTCGTTGTTTTTCCCACTTATCTCCCCGAGTCCATTGATTTCTCAAGTTATTTACTCCAGCGAGAGCAAATATGTCACTATTATTCGAAAAATAGATTTGTGTGTAGTTATAATTATGCGTAGGTTGTGGTTATGCATAGTTATGGTACTTAAAGATAGGACGTAACTTCTTCATATCTTAAGCTACGTGCTTCGATCAGTATCTTTGCTTATCGCTTTGGCTGCGTGCTTATCTGGCTTAGGCGCTACGTATATTTTCGTATTTCTTAAAGCAATTTTTGAAGACAAATATCAGTTTCTCACGGGACATTAAAGTGAGATATACACTGTTATTGTACACGTAGTATAAAATGATTGTGAATCCAATAAATGTTATACGACTTTTGTTGATCACGTTTGAAGCGATGAACATTGCTGAAAGCCCGATTAATAATGAAGAACGCGAATTGAAAAATAATATTGAAAAAATTTTACTGCAAAGTATGCAAGATTTTTATGGGGTGGAATATATTGAAGAAAATGCTTTAGATTTTCAAGAGCCTTATAAATAGTCTGAAGCGAATCCTATAGAAGATAATGTGATGGAATGGAGTCCTGGAACACCATCCGATACATTTTCGAACGATGAAGAAGATTTGAGCTATGATTATAAAAGAAGACCAGTCGAATTTTGGAGGAGCGGAAAGAAAAAGAACTTGAGCGTAGACAGTGTCAAACACCGATTCAAAAAAGTAAAATCTAAAAGTTAATTAAAACGTTGGGCTTATCTTCACCTTCAATAAAGGTGGGACATACATGGAAAGACTAGCTCGCATTTCTCAATTTACGTTGGATAATCTGAAAAGTGCTGTTGACGCCGGTTTAATTGTTCATTATGTGGATCTTCGAAGGTGGGCCCTACAGGCACAGAAAGAGATGGGATTTAAAGATGTACGGTTTCAGGCTTCCGATTGGTGGTTGTGGAAATTTAAGAAAGCTCACCGTATAACATCTCGAAAAATTAATAAATTCGTAACCCGAAAAACTATAGAAGAAGGAGCAGATTTGAAAAGAGATGCAGATAATTTTGTTAATAAAATTAAACCTTTTATTGAACAATATGGCTTACAAAACATATACAATTCAGACCAACGTGGTTTTCAATTATAAATACATTCAGGGCGAACATTGGTAGTAGAAGGCTCAAAACAGGTCGAGTGCCTTGTGCAGTCAGTGTCTTCCACAACTCACAGCTATACTATACAGCCCACAATATCTGCAGAGGGAAAATTACTATCGCCACTTTTCATTGTTTTGAAAGAACCTACCGGAATGTTTGGACCAGTTGTGGAGGCAACCATATTTAAAACGAGTAATGTCTTTTTGACTGCTTCCAAGTCAGAAAAACTTACGTCAGATATTTGTATACCCTATGTTCTTTCGTATTTTCAGCTATAAGAAAAAAATCTAAATTTAAAACCTGTTAATCCTACATATGCAAAGAAAAATTAAAGTCAAAACAAACATTATATTGAATTTTCTAGAACACTTTAAGATGTGGCTGGAAAAGTTTTTTCCCCCTAACATCGGTTCAAAAAGCGTACTTTTAGTAGATTCATCGAGTGGACATTGCACAGAAGTGGTCAAGCAAGCTACACCCCGTTGTTGTGTCCGCGAAGACCGTCGCGAAGGGACGAGTTATCGAGGACGAGTAGTTAAGGGATTAAGGCCAAAGAGAATGAACTCAAACTCAATACTTTTCTAACAAGTTAACAATAAGTTTATTTAAGAAGTTATAAATTCGAGGTTTAATAGCCTCGAGACCAATCGTTCGGAGTTTCGTCAAAGACTGGTGATTTTCGGTTAGTTGTTACTTTTATTGATTCGGGGGTTTTCCCCTACTCATTATAATATGGCATGACTCTCGTTCGAGAAGTTTCGATGCTGACATCGAGGGTCACTGCGCTCGCTCGAAACGTCGAATTTCTACAACGATGCATATGCTTAATGTGTATCGAGTCTTTATTTTATGAGTGCTATTTTGGGGCACAACACCGTGGAAAAAGCATCAAAACAATGATCATACCAAAAGGTACAACCGGAAGGATTCAACTACTTGATGTTTATGGATTCAGAATATGGAAAAATTATTTTCGACATTTTTCAGACGCAGTTTTGTTACTTCATTATGATCTCAATCTATATTTAAGAAATAACATAATCAAATTGCAATCTTTAACTCATAATCAGTTATCTTCGCCAAGGTATCCAAATTTGTTCGATATGCATGGTACAAAAGTGGTTACACAAGTGATAAACCTGAAGATTTTGTTAACCCTGTCGAATTTGCTTTCGGACAATCATCAAGACCTCAATGTGATATTCAAGGTTATGAAAAAGTGGCAATAATAAGATGTTCGTGGTGTAAGAAATCACTTTGCTTGCAACACTTTTTCGATGAATACCGTTACTGCACGACCTATAAAAACTGATTATAATCTGAAAACTATATTCACGTATTATGATGTTGGTTTAATATGTACACTAATATTAGAAACACAGAGCAATTGAATAAATATATGCAAAGAACCCAGTAGTTCTAGTAAATAATTACGGAGCATGAGACCGAACGAATATCCTGTAATGCAGACCAAAATATTATATTCATGAAAGTTGATGAATAATAATAATCGGAATAGGTAAAATCTAAAAAAGACTTGTTGAGTAAAGCGGAAGGAAGAGTTGATCATCATACACAAATAATTAAGCGTAAGAATGAACTCCTGAATGAGTTAACTATATATTTCCCAAATGTTTGTATTGCCTTCCAGTTGAATTATGTTGTTTATTGCTTATGGAATAACTTCGAGGAGAGGCATTTGTCCCGAAGAATTCCAACACTCGAAATCACTGTAAGTTTATCGTTTCTCACAATGGGCCTATGCAGGAATTATCGATACAGGGATAAATTATATAGGTGGTTGTGCTGCCGTACTATAATATAATTGAGAACAAATTTTTTTAAATATTAATATAAGGTATTGCAACGAAAGGGGTGGTTTACCCCCTTAAAGCAAATTTTTCGTAAAAACCCCAAAACACGTATCGATTAGTTCTCCGAACTCTACAAAATGCAGTTAGTTCCGTTCGAATCGGAACAATAGTTTTTATGTTACAAAATAAAATTATTAAATTAGGGGTTGTTCACCCCTTAAACACCCTTTCCCCTAAAAAGCCTAGATTGCGTTTTCGATGTCTCATCAATAGAAACATTTCAGCATTGGTTTCATTCGAATACGTCAAGCGCTTCTATTCGAAACTGAGAAACCACCCCGTTCGGTGCCCATCTTTGGGGGCTGTTTTCACCCCTTTAAACCGTTTTTGGACCGATAAAAAAAAATACGTGTCTCTTAGTTTTCGATGTACTACAACATATATAAATTAGATCAAAATCCAAGGGGTCGACCTACATAGGGTTCTTGTTAGATGGCGACCTTTTTTCATATATTTTTTAGACTATTTATATTTCGAACACACCAATTATACATGGTTATTTTCTCGTCTCGATAACGCTAATTTTTAAATGTTTCAATTCTTGTTTTTTCCCGTAGAAATAAATTCAAAGTAACGTTCATTATGAAATCAGATTTTTTGGACGGATATTCCATGATCTGTATAGTTGGTTCTCCTCCAGAATATAAATAAATAATGGGTTGTTATTATTTTAAATGCTTTCAAATGAGGATTTTGATTTTTTTTACGATTTTTGTGATATTTAAATGTTTTCAAGATAGGTTTTTGATTTTTTTTTACGATTTTTGAAATTTGTTCACGAATTTTGTGATATCATCGGAAAACGAGGGACCATCAATATACTCGTCCAGGTTTTTTCTCCCCGGGAGGGGATTCTTATGGTATAGTAATTGTATAACAATTGAGGTGAGATGACATACCAATTGAGTCGCAATGTGTGCGACAGAAATAGCTATATCAGCGGTTCCAAGCTTTCATTCAAAACACACATTCGCAAGGTTTCAACCAACCATTTGCGTGTTCTCTCGTTTTGTAAGATGATTTCTCAGTAAGATAAAACTGAGTGCTGAGCCTGAGAAAAAAATTTGGACCGTACAAGTATTCTGAAAATTGAGTGCTGAGACTGAGAAAAAAATTCGGACCGTACAAGTATTCTGTGCGTATGGAATCAACGTACGATGCTAAATTTTGTCAAATAGTTATCAATCTTTATAATATAGGATAGTTTAGAATCGTGGGAAAATGTATTATGGTACCTAGACGATTGGAATGTATTTCAACATTGTTCGGAGCTTTTATAAAATATTAATATGTTCCGCATAGTTGGCCATATATGCTTCAGCAGATCTCTGTTTAATTAGTAAATGTTTGTAAAGTTCGACCTCCATTTTTTACGGGGATTCAATTGCCGTTTTTTTTTATTGATTCGAATTCATTTAATAATTTTTTCGAGGGTTTTCAAAATTTTTGACGGGCTCGATTATTTTAGGGAGGACTCAATTTTATGAAATGAACGGTTTAGGATTTTGAGGAGAGATTTATCTGCCTATTCCTTGATTAGGCGTACTTTAGCCCAAAGTCTCATTCTATCTCTCTCACACGTAGCCACTTTCGTTATTTGACAAACAATCGCCGTGTCAAGCTTACGTATCTTCATTTTTGTAGTCACTTTTCTTACGCCCTTCGTAAAGAGTTCGAACTGTTACCTCTAAGCTCCATGCTTTAACGGCTAAACTCTTTCATGTTAATGCTTGGCGGCAAGACGCTGCCGCGTCTCTAGATTTCTAGATGTTATATAATTACTTGGCAAAATATTGAGCAAAAAGGAAATATACAAATGGGTAAAAAAAATTACGAAAACAGCCTTTTTTGACCCTCTGACCGCACCTAACCTCGTACCTTCAGCAGCTGAGAAGATGGCAGTTTTTATGATGGAAAATCAATAATCGAGAAATCGATGCTCGCGCAAATTGCGATGAACAGAAATTTGACGACGTCTATATATTGTCGATAATTTTTTTCGAAAAATTTTTTAAAGCCGATATTTCCCTCATTTTATCATCGATGTTGATGCAGCCAAGCTCAGAATGTGTTTTTTTTTTTAATTGAATATTTCTACGATCATTTTGATCGTACAGAAAAATCAATTTTTGTTTCTTTTCAAAATTTCGAAAA
Source organism: Rhimphoctona megacephalus (assembly GCA_963989365.1). Classification (NCBI taxonomy): domain Eukaryota; kingdom Metazoa; phylum Arthropoda; class Insecta; order Hymenoptera; family Ichneumonidae; genus Rhimphoctona; species Rhimphoctona megacephalus. Next base: position 13,348,775 of record OZ022422.1, on the reverse strand, counting down.
ACCTTTGGCTCAACTCAATTGTGCCACAATACTGTATTCACAGTTCAAATTTTAGCACAATCGGCTGAACGGTGAGGAGAAATTTCACTTCCCAAATTTCAAAGCGTGCGGGGCGGATGATCCATCGCCTCAATCGAAAAAATGTCGCTCTAGTGACATTGGAGTCGCACTGTGGGAGTAGGTCGTTTTGACGGTCCCTTTTCTTCAAGTCGTCTGCATGCGCATATACTGATACTAAATTCTACGATGAAATAAAATCTACAATGACCTAAGTCAATGTGAATTTTTTTCTTCGTCATTACGCAATCAATCGTGCTGATTTTAATCGCTAGTAATTTTAATGTATCAGCTAACAAAAGGTTTCGGTTTTTCTATCGATTCAACGAGTGTTCCGAAGATAGCTTCAAAATTACTTGCGATGTGAATTATCGGGTCACTTGATAATGCAGTGATAGAGGTTGAACCCATAGACAGATTGCTGCTGAAAAAATGACTGATGTAAATTGAAGAACGGATGGCGTTTCGTTGTAATTTCGGTTTTTTAGTTAAAGAGAAATAGATAACTCTTTGTTTTGATTGCATATAAACTCAGTTAAAATAGACATAGCACATTAAAGTAAGACATGCTTTCAATTTTCCGATTTTCGAATGACGATTTCGGAAGTTAGAATCAATAACGAAAGATAACATACCTGTAAAAGACGCATCATTGTCATTCTCTTCAGAATTTCTAACATTGGTGGACAATCATTTAAGTATAAATTTATCGATGAGTCTGTTATATATTCGTTTAAGTCATATAGACTATTGTACTCGATAACCAACCTGCAGTTAACGATTGCTATTATTCAGTATAGAATAAGGACTTTGCCGAGTCTTTAGATGTATTCGGTGTAATTTCATATGCTGATTCGAAAATGTCATCTATGATTCTGTGTTACCTGAAAATGATTCGTAAAAAATCATCGGATCTGCATTCGACGACCTCTAACAAAAGGCTTCCTGTGAATTTTGCTGTTGTTTTCAATGCACTTTTCAAAACAAAAGATAAATGGTTCAATTTATGTTTGAAAATTCCATGTGAGGGATCTGGAAGGCAACTGATTTCCTTGTAATTACGGATGAGCTGATCCAAATTATTGATCCATGGTTCCAAGATCTGGAAAAAAATTCATGAAAGAGTTAATGGAAGCTTGCAATCGACAGACCTTACAAGGAAAGGTACTTTAGTATCCCTCTCCGAATTGGATAAATTAATTTGTGAACAATGGTTCTTTCTCTGTAATTTCTTTTCGAAGTTCGTGAGCGCCAACTATCGAAATAGCTCCATTATATTATTACGTCCTGGGATTCCGTTCGATCTTTTCATTCCATATTTTTATTTCTTTTTGCAAATAATCATTTTATCAGGGTGAGAACGTCTCAACGGTCGAGATCTCACAAAGATCGGCTGCAAAACTTGCTGACGATGGAGATCTCACGGTAGCCGAGGAGACGCTCCACACCTACCGAGCGTGCGAAGTCTGGTTTATCGAAAACTTCGTGCGCGCATCAATTCTCTTAAAGTGCACAGCACTATTTTTGTTTAAAATTGAAGACAGTCTGAGTGGAGACCTCGAACAGTTCGGTCGTCTAATAAGGAGAGTTCCATACGGGACTTCGACCATGACGGTCGAGGTCTCCGTAATCCAGGTCGAACTTAGGGACTCGATGCAACATGGTCGAAGTCTAAGTGTAAATTCATAAAAGGGTCTAAACGGGGGCCTCGACCAGTGCGGTCGAGGTCACTGTGATAAATCAAATTGTATCCGAACAACAAGGTTCGTTATAAAATGTAAAACTAACATGAATTGTGCGCGAGACAATTCTAGTGTTAAACGGTGTCGGTTGGTAATATTTTGATTGTTTTAATAAAAGTGTTTTTATTTTAAATTACAAAGACTATGTGTTAATCGTTTTGTCCCTCACCAATATCGTTCATTCAACATAAATTAATTCATTGAGTTTTCCTTTGACAACTGGCTCCGATCCCAGATTCGTGGTTACGGGTCTAAAATAGGAGCATAAACAACAATCATACCTGCAAACGTCCACGGTAAGTCCCAAAATTACAAATTGAAGACTATAAAAGCGGAACAATTAATCTGCGACGTAACAGGATGATATTTTTGGTGACAGCGATGGGATGGGTTGTCTATTGGAAAATTCATAAATTAAAGTTGGGGGAAAAAACGATTGGGATAAGCAAAACCCAAAACCATCCGTGAGTGCACGAATGACATTAAAAACTCTGAAACAATAGAAAACGGACTAAAAATCCGTTTCGAAAAACGTTCACGAAAAACAAGTGAAGGCGATAAAGGAATAAAATCAAAGTTCACAAACTATGGTGCGACAAAAGCAAATGCATATACGTGCCGCGCATATGTACGCAAATAATTCGAGACTCATTTTCTTCAAAAAAAAAAAAAATGAAACGACGCACGAGTGCTCATAGGCTCCGCATTTTAAAATAAAACAATAATCACGTTAGTGATTAATAGTTAAGGAAAAACAAATAAACTTTCCTTCTCGTTCAGTAAAATACTTCGACTGACTAACGAAAAATGGACAAAACAAAATATTCAGTTATAAACAAAACCATTTATAAAAAGGGGGAAGGCAAATAAATAAATAAATAAAAAAAATATATATGAGCAGATCCATTGGTTTTCGAGCATTTTCTCGGGAGAGGTCTTTCGAATTTGCTGAAAATTGGGTACTCCGAAGTACCTTAAAAACTATCGCCAAATACCAAATTTCAACTGTCTAAGTGCTCAAGGTCATGAGAACGAGCCTTTTAAACGTCTAAAAATCACCATATTTAGCCTATCTTCAAAATGATGATTCACGAAAACCTCACGTTCAAATTGAATGATACAAGTCACATTTTGTTCAGTATGCCATCTAGTTTGTAGAAAAAAAAATTTGAGTCACTTAAGCCAAAAGGCCTTTTATCCCGACTACGTTAAATAACTTGAAATTTTCAATAATATGATGATTTTAAAATTGTCGCCACAAATTAATTTTTGATCTCACTGACTTCTAACATGGCCCATTTTTTTCGTTCTTTTATACCCTTCAAGCGAATGTAGCTAAAAATTTCATTTGCGTAAAGCAACTCAGAGATATTTCATTTCAAAGTTAGTCATTTTGGAAATATTACGAAAAATCGCTGACTTTTACCTTACACTACGCATTTCTATGAACTTCAATCGTTACCAAAATTTAGGTGAGAGTAGTTTTTTATATCTAGAACGACTCCCCTTAAGGAATTTCTTGGCCCGAACTTCCATCACTCTCTACAGCCTGCTGAAGATCACAATAATTCTGATTACTTTTGAGTTAAAAAATTAATGATGCAGTGTTCATTACTTTTTTTTGAAGATTATTTTACGCACATTTCATTACGGTCACACTAAATTTAAGCTAATATTGCATTAAAAACTGTAAATAAATTTTTAACATTATTATTACGTTATAAAAAGCATATTTAAGTCAAAATTTTTACTTTAAATTATTTTATGTTTATTTCTTTTAAAATAAAAACATCTTTTCAATACTTCAATTAAAATACATAAATTTTTCCAATTATGATAGACAATCTGTTAATTTTTACGAATCTCATTGTTTAGATTCGTTCAGAAACGTTATTTTCTCATAATTTAAAATTGAATCATTTTCGTAAAATAAGTAATGTATTATTCGCATCATCTAGTTATCAGTGAAAAAAGCAATAATTATTCGAGTGTATCTACTCAACCCCCATAGGGGCCGTGCGTGGTGCTTACAATGCCGCGAAGTGGGCAATTTCTACATTAGCTAAGTGTTAAGTAATCAAGCGCGTATACGCGGGCAACAAGATTTCTTAATTGATTTACGATACAAAATTGATTTGTTTGTTTTGCTTCATCAAAAAGATATTGGTAAATACAGGGCAGCTCTCACACACCATTTTGGTTTTGAGAAGATTGACCATTTTTCAAATACTGTTCTTTTCCCGAGAGCGCTGCCCATTTCGCATGAAAGAGCGAGAAACAAACGGAATGAATTATATGGCCGATCGTCGCCCGTGCTTTGTGTTTCTACGACATTTGAGATATATCTTGAGCCACATTTTTTTAAAATTTTTATATAATTTTAGCCTCCAGCACGACCGTTAGTCACGAGCTGAAAACCTTAATTGCTCATTTTTAACATTATTAATCGTAAAATTTGTCTTTATTCCTATCATTCAAAGCCAAAATAACACCGCACAAATTGCACATTCAGACACGAGAGAGCGCGCACATCGGCGGTGGTGCTGCTCTCTATAGCTCACGCACGGTCCCTATTGGTGAGCTGTGTCTCTTTATGTTACTCCTGGATACCGGTGTCTAGGCCAGGGAGACTAGAGAGAAGGAGTGAACACACCGTACAAGAAGTGTACCCAAAAATCGGTAGAAAATGAGAGGCGCTGCGATCGCAAAGTACAATTTTGTAATATATATATGCCATGTCAACACCTCTCATAACCTCAATTCAAAAGTGTAGTATAACCTCAATTCCTCAATTGATACAATTATAACCTCAGTCTTTTTTAATTGGGCTGCGTCAACGAAGTGGATATTGCGTAGACTGTGTGTGGCGCAAACATTGGATTGTTTATGTGTATTGATATAATCGTAAAAATATTAATTAAATCTAGTATACATTTGATGCTCCCGAATGAATTTAGGTAAATGGCAATTTCCATTTGGAGTTTTATATATTCTTGTGTTTCTGAGTCGAATTAAATAAAAGGAAATAACCCAATGAGTAGCGTTTAAATTTACCAGCATTCACATTTATAAAATCAGATTAGCATAAAAGCGACGAGCTGCATTGAAAGTAAATTGCGACAAATTTTGGCTTCTTATATTCACGTATAAAAATTATTTTCTTCCATTGACCCTATTGAAATGTGCGTAAAATAATCTCCAAAAAAAAGTAATGTACACTGCATTATTAATTTTTTAAGGGGTTACCCCCACTTGTAGCGCAAAAAAAGGCCTTTTCCATGAATTTTTTTAAAGAAAATTACAAAACTTTTTTAATCGATCACTATATCATCTTAAAGAACACATCTTGAAGAACTTTCAGTAATTTTTTTATTGAAAAATATTACATTGTTAAGTGGCAAATGGCTGTCAATGGAATAATGTTTTTATTTGTACGGTTTGCGGTGACCAACATTGCGGCGAAGTGGATCATCTGAAACAAAAAATGTGGATGGATTTAGTCAAATATAAGTATAAACTAGTCTTTAATCGCAGGATTTAAAAAAATATTCATTTTTCACAAAATGGCGGACAGTCAAAGTTAATGGTTCGATTTTAACGAAAAAAAAACGGCCGTTTTTTGGCTATAAAACGGTCATTTTTTTCGAAACAAAAAATCGAACGATTAAAGACTACATTTTTATGTATTAAATAAGCCTGCAAAATTTTAAAAAGATCGATTCATTAGTGTTCGAGTAATCTTGGTCACCGACTTCAGAAATGCCATTTTGAGAAAAACGCGTTTAAAGTTTCAATTTCAGTTTACACGAAGAAAATAATTTTTTTTGTAAACTTACATAGAGTCATCTATTCCGGGTCCATACAGAAGTTCTTTCGCCGACGATGCCGCTTGCAAAACGGAAATTTGGTGTTACCTTCGTAACATTCTTCCTTCACGAGTGCTCTCGGCCGCACCTCTCTCTGCTAGTGCAATCCGTGCTTCGTCCATTTTATCAGCGTATTCGTGCGCGTTATGTCCACAGCTCACTCCGATTGAGTTCAAATAATATAATAATGATTTTGAACCTTCGTTGAATAGTCCAACGGCAATATAAGCTGCTAAATTTACAACGATTGCTCCACTCGAGACGATTTTTGGGCTGATTTTCCAAATAAGTTGATTGAAGCTTTCGTTGTTATTTTGATTGAAGCCACCGACGCATCTTTCGAGTAAAGTTTCTTTACTCAGATCGTTGTATATAGGTCTGATGGCATCCAATACATTTGATGGAAGTGGTCTGTAATCGTGTTGGAAAGCCTCGTTTCTCGCCTGAGCTCGTTGATATGAACACCACGATTCTTCACCGGTTGGACATCTCTTATGGTGTGGATTTGCATCGGTTGAACTGTAATGATCGAAGGTCGCCCATATTGCCTCATGCATATCGTGAACAGAAGCAGAATGGCGTCGAATAGCAAGTCCATAGTACACAATGAGCTTGTCAATAAATTTTCCTGTCCGCTTTCCTTTACCACCAAGCTTTTTGTTTTTTTTTACTAAATTACGAAGGCGGGATCCCATACGCTTTTGGGCGTGTCCGATGCATTCTTTTTTTATAACTTCTACGTCGTCATAAGGATGAGAATTTACTAGCCCAGTGTATGTCTTCGAATCTCCGTCTCCAATATAGTAACGGTACAGGACATTATATTTTGCTATTGAACGCTTGAAGATTTCGATAATAGAGTCCACCTCCATTTTTCCCGAGGAGCCTTCGTGATTTGCACTGCAGTTATCTTCGTGTGTTTCGTACCATTCTTCGTATTCCGCATCATTTAGTTTATGTTTCCACGATTCACAGATTTTACAAAACGCACTTTTTACCACCAAATCAAGTACTTTTCCACTGTAGTAGCCTATGACTGATGTAACTCCGAACAACGACGTATATCCTCGCTTCCTCCAGGATCCATCTCCGGAAACTGTTAATTTAGAAGTTGCATCGCCTGCTGCATTAGGTGTATTTTCAATTTCTTCTCGTACGGCTTTTTTAAATATTACATCTGCACATGTTTTCACAGACTCATAAATACTTTTTAAAATTATTGAATATGTAGTCTCGGTAAGAAACCTTGGCATGTCCATAAGTCCGCAAAATTTTTGTGCTCCAGCCAATCCTATGCCGAGAACTCGCATAGTGAATATAAATCGACGGTTTATTTCATACGAATGTGCCACAATAGGAGAAGATGGTATCAAATTATCTGCACATGAGTCACATTTCACAACGACTTTGAAGCCTAGTCCTCTTGCATTTGCAGTTTCAAATTTAATATTTCCATTACACGTTTTGCACGTCACTAAACTTGAAATAGCAGCAAACACAACACAAAAGTTTAAAATGCGATATTCAATATTAGGATTTTGATTCACAATCATATCAATATTATCTTTCAGTTTCTTCGCAGACGTGCTGAAACTTTCAGTTTCCGATTCGGCCAGGTTGGGGTTAAAAATACCCTTCCTTTTTTTTGGTCGAGATTTCCGTAAATGATCACTGCTTCTCGTTTCTCGCGAACCTTTTTTTCGATCCATTTTTAAATGTAAAATAAATAAAAACTGCGCTTATAATATTGTGAACGGCGGAAATAAATACGTCTCATATAGTCGAACTTTCGAGCTACACTGACGAATTTAAACCATAAAAGGCAACGACAATTCGTTTCTACAAATTCCAGTCTATTATATGAACGTTGTGAATGCCAGGTATATGACCCTTTTCATAGAACAATGGACTGAAACCGGAGAGTGTCGAGCGCGCCAGGCGGCAGACTAGCCGGTCGTTTACACAACGGATTCTTCTCTTTCAACGCTCATATCTCAGTCAATTTTGTTCGGATCGACTTGAAATTTTCAGGCCATATTTTCAGATACTTATACTTCAAAAAAATGCAATAAAAAAAATCGATTTTTTGAAAGTCGCAAGTGGGGGTAACCCGTTAACTCAAAAGTAATCAAAATTATTGTGATCCCCAGCAGGCTGTAGAGAGTGATGGACGTTCGGGCCAAGAAATTCCTTAAGGGGAGTCGTTCTAGATATAAAAAACTACTCTCACCTAAATTTTGGTAACGATTGAAGTTGATAGAAATGCGTAGTGTAAGGTAAAAGTCAGCAATTTTTCGAAATATTTAAAAAATGACTAACTTTGAAATGAAATATCTCTGAGTTCCTTTACGCAAATGAAATTTTTAGCCGCATTTGCTTGAAGGGTATAAAAGAACGAAAAAAATGAGCCATGCTATAAGTCAGTGAGATTAAAAATTAATTTGTGGCGACAATTTTAAAATCATCATATTATTGAAAATTTCAAGTTATTTAACGTAGTCGGGATAAAAGGCCTTTCGGCTCAGGTGACTCAATTTTTTTTCTACAAACTAGATGGCATACTGAACAAAATGTGACTTGTATCATTCAATTTGAACGTGAGGTTTTCGTGAATCATCATTTTGAAGATAGGCTAAATATGGTGATTTTTAGACGTTTAAAAGGCTCGTTCTCATGACCTTGAGCACTTAGACAGTTGAAATTTGGTATTTGGCGATAGTTTTTAAGGTACTTCGAAGTACCCAATTTTCAGCAAATTCGAAAGACCCCTCCCGAGAAAATGCTCGAAAACCAATGGATCTACTCATATATATATATATATATATATATATATATATATATATATATATACATATATATATATATATATATATATAGAAGAAAAAACGAGACTAGGCTAAGGTTACGGTGATGCGCTCCCCTATACCGCTTAACAGGGGGGTTGCAGCCGCGTGCACTTTTGACGACGCTGCGAATACCTCGTATTCTCGCGAGTCACCGTGTCTCGCGAGAGAGCGAGAGGGTCTATACTAGAGTGAGAGGGTGTACGTCATCGCTGATGCTCCTCTCGAGCGCTTAGCCGATGCACGCGCAATACCCTTATTTCATAAAAAAAGGTGGCACACTACGAGAGAGAGAGGGAGAGAGAGAGAGAGAGAGAGAGAGAGAGAGAGAGAAAGGAGCATCGTGCGAGAGAGCGCTAGGTTATACACACTCGCGCGGTTGCACGTACGTACACATATGAACGCAATATAGGCGACTCGCGGTCTTGCTACGGCTGCCTCATACAGTCTCACGTACAACACGATACACCAGGGGGTACCGTGGTGCTCTGTGGATCTACGAAGATCCGCACAAAGAGGAGAGCATAATAAGGTATGGAGAGAGAGAAAGGAGCATCGCGCGAGAGAGTGCGAGGTATAGTTATACACACCCGCATGCTCGCGTGCGCATATATGAAAGCAATATAGGAGGCGTACGTCCTTACTGCGACTGCCTCACACGGTTTCACGAGCGAGAAAGAGAGAACTGTATATTGACTTGAAGAGAAAGAAAGAGAGAGAGAGAGACCCATATGAGCGTCACCTCTCTCTCTTTCTCTCCCATAGTATAGCTCTATACACCGACAGCTATGTGGTATCGCGCGGACCTACGAAGAGCCGCACAAAGAGGAGACCGCGATAAACTGTAGAGAGAGAGAGCATAGTATATATATATATATATATATATATACTATATATATATATATATATACTATGCTCTCTTTCTACAGTTTATCACGGTCTCCTCTTTGTGCGGATCTTCGTAGGTCCATACGCTGCAGGCATCGTTCTGCATACGGAAGAGTATCTGCGTTGCATTTTTTTCTTGTCCGCAGCGCGTGTGATATACCCTCCACGACGGCTGTTTGCCGGTAGCCTAAACATTAAAATGCATCATTTTTTTTTTTTTCTGTAATACATCTCCTGCAGCCTCATCGAAAAATAGATAGACTCAAACGCGTTGTGCTAATACATAAGTTTGCGAGAATGCCTTTTCGCTTTTATGCTCAGTCTTTAAGCGATACGCGCGCGTGCATCAAGCTCGAGAGCTATCCTTTTTTCCACCGTCGTTCGTTTTCAAAATTCTTACAACGTACCCACGATATACCGACTGTGTGTGTGTGTGTGTGTGTGTGTGTGTGTGTGTGTGTGTGTGTTCGTGTGTGTGTTCGTGTGTGTAAACTACCAGGCTACCCCACCATACGAGGATCGCAAAAAGAGACAGCATTTGGGTAAGTTTTTCATTTAAAAAAAATATATATATATATATATATATATATAAAAAAGAAAACAAGGTGGCACACTACGGCTACCCTCTACCCATCCCCCCTCCACACACCCGCAAACCTCTCACCCACAACACCGACCGGACTCACGACGGCCGGCTTGTGGGGGAAAGGAGTGGGGATAGGAGTGGGGATAGGAGTGGGGGTGGCCATAGTGCGCCACCTACTACTTGCAGACGCTTACGTTGAACCTTTTGACGTTCGACAAAAACGTCTCATTAGCGATGGTTCCCAGCTTAATGCTGATCATATCGAAGAGTTTGGCCAATTGTTAAAAGTTGCTTCAAATTCTGAATTTGAACAAAGATCGACATGGCATCTTTACAGACCAGATCGCATTAAGGCTGTTCCACGCAATCAAAGGCACATCCAAATTTTGTTTAGCTGCAACGAATTGAATGTGCCTGGATATCGTCCTCATGAAAACGGCCAGTGGGTATGCAGTTACTACGATACAAAAAAAATATATATACTTGATTCCATTGGAAGTCAAACATTGCATCATTATCACAGGTTGTATCTCGAAAAATTATTTCCCTATTATGATTTTGATACGAATGATTCAATTGTGTTTCCGGACGTCGACAAACAACCAAATAGTGATGATTGTGGACTGTTCTCAATTGCATTTGCCGTATCAATATTTTATGGCGTGAACCCAGAGAATGTTAGATACGACCACCAGTCAATGCGTCAACATTGCCTACGGATGTTTGATTCGAAAAAAATCGAATCTTTTCCGTGTCGTATATTGGAAGCAAATGTTAGATCGCGTATCGTTCAGCACAAACGATCAAAAAGAGTAGCTAATTCGTCTGGATCAGGTCATTCAAAGACTAAAAAAATTCGGACAGATAAATTTGTTTCTGAAATCATAAAAATGACTGCATCAGCCATTAAATGTTCACAAAATAATTCGATTTTTGTGAAATCTGAAAATAATAAATCGAATAAAAATTCGATTTATTATTAGACGTTAAAGTGGTAGTTGATGAGGAATCAGTAGTTCGAGAAGTTGTTGAATGTAAATTACCTGTACCTAAGGTACCAAAAAAAACTTCGGGAATTGGTAGACATTCCCGAAAAAAATATTGGACAGATTATTATCAAATGATTAAAGAGACAAGAAAAAAGCCCGCAAAAATGCGTTATGTATGTAATAAATTGAAAAATAAGGTGAATCTAAGTAGAAAAATAAAAAACAAATATTGTGCGTTTGTTACAAAAAGTAGTTGGGTTCACACGAAATACACCAAAGAGAGATATATTCTAAACATATCGGCTAAGTTGATAGATTTAGATCCCGTTGACAGTCGATTAGAAGCCGAACGAATTATTAAATGGTGTTTTTTTAATAGGCAAATTTATATAGGTCAATTGAACAAGATATTGAAGAATATCAAAGAGAAGATTGAAGTACGTTTGACGCGAATTGGAGATCGTTCATTTGAAAATGATCCCGATTTTATTCAACTCTTATGTGGTGAGTCGTTGCATAATGCATCTTCAGAGGCATACTTTGGAGAAACGACTTATCATGCTTTCAAAGAAACTGTACCAATTGTTATGAATTCAGAGGGTAAAAGTATTAATATTCTACCTTTGAAACAAACGAAAAATAAAACGTCAAAATTACGGACATGCACTGAAATGTGTAAATCTATTGATAACGCAATTGCAACCAATGTAAAGGACATCTTTCACCAGTTTTCGACTTGCACAGTCAGAAAATTGAACAGATTTCTCAGTTGTTTTAACAAATGTACGAACAACACGAACTCTGATAAGCTCGGTCATTCTCACGGATGTTACCTTAACCCTAATATGTGCGGATCCAAGTTTTTGTCTCTACAAACGATAGCTCCACATTTCCCGGATATCCGACATATCAATCGATTGATATATCGTCTCATGCTCTTCAATAAGAAATTGACGAGCTTGAATGTGGCGTTGAATCAAAATGACATCGTCACTCTGCGACAAGCTGCTGAAGTCGCTGAGAGGAGAGCGCAGGCTTACAGAGTCGAGATGAAAGAAATTAATTTAGATGAAACTAAGATTCGCGTGGAATTTGTCTCGGCATTTAAAGCTTTCACAAAATGTTTAATGGATGGAATACCAAACATTGCGTGTATCTCTTGTGAAAAGCTGAATTCTCGTAGCAATATTAAACAAATTCAGATCTCTAAAGTTGTTGTATACGGAGATATTTGGAACAAGTTAATACGATATTTGCGAGGGCGTACAACTGTCCAAGAAGCTAATCAAATATGCAAATATTGTGACGGATTTTTGCGTAACAATAAAATGCCGCCAACATGCATTCTGAATAATCTTTATGTTCGTCCGGGTCCTCCTATAATCTCCAGCTAAAATATGTATGAACAAATTTTAATTCAGCGTGCTAAATCATTTCAAGTGGTGCAAAAGAAGGGAACGGTGATGAATAAACGGTTGCCTCACAAGCACTTGGTTCCTAAAGCAGTTGGCAGAAATTTTATTCTACCGTTACCGATAGAGGAGACTTTGAAAAAAATTTGTCCTCCAACCGTACCTATTAATTGGAACTCGGAAATGTTCATACTAGTTAGAGGTATTCCCACAAAGGCTAAAGTAGTATGGGAAAAGTTGGTCGATATGAAAAAGGTTTTGGAGGTATTGCGGTTCTTCAAATTGAAAAACCCATTCTACTCGGAAATAGTACTACTAGAATATCCTGAACAGTTGTTCCCTGAAAACTTGCGGGACTTAGAGTACCAAGAGGATCAGTCTTGTTCGGTTAGTTCATCAGTAGATTCCCAGATTGTGTCGTGTATTACTAAAGATAAAGACGCAAGACCCAAGATTGATTTGGTAAAAACTAACAATGCTGCGTTGGTCACGCAAAAATCACAATCAGATGAATTCTACGAACAGTTCACTATTCAACTTATGCACGAAAAAAAAATTGACATGTCTGCAACAGAGTTGTACCAAATGCTCAAAGTGAAAGACGTTCCTGTGAACTCGTGGATGACCCACATAGACTTGCTGTGTTATCCTGACCTTTTTCCTTACGGTGAGAATGGTCTTAACGCAGAAAGACTAGTTGCTTTATCCGATTTTGAATTTTACAAAACAAAGTTCATGTCGAAACATTCGCAGTTCCGTTTGAATATTCCATATCTATTTTATGCTTTAAATAGTAATAATATTCGTCAAATGAATGCTGGAATATACCACAAATTGAACGTAACAAACATGCCGTCAAATCTTAAAGCGGGTGATTGTCTCGAACAACTGGAAAAAGGCCAATTGGAATCTAATTTGAATACAATATTTTCTAGATTACGTAATACAGATCAATTTTGGAAAAAACCAAGAGGTGATTTGTATACCATGATTCAAGAATTCGGACCATCTACGTGGTTTCTTACGATTAGTCCTGGTGAGTGGTTATGGGATGATTTAATGGAATATCTTCGTGATTTGCACAAAGTGCCATCAAACACGAAGATAAGTCCCATGGAATTGATAGTCAAAGATCCCGTAGCTACGGCTCGATTTATGAACGCGAAATTTAAAGCATTCAAAGCATTCATTACTTCTTCTGCTAATCCAATTGGCAAAGTTGTGCACTATTTCATTCGTTTGGAATATCAGAGTAGAGGTGCCCCACATTGGCACTTTTTAATTTGGATTGAAGATGCTCCTACAATCGGCGTTTCTTCGCGTGAAGATATTGCTTCTTTTATAATGAAATATGTAACTTGTAGGATGCCTGATAAAAATGTCTCGCCGCAACTGTACAGACGAGTTCTTGTCCATCAGAAACACACCCACAACAGTTACTGTTTACGGAATAAAAAAACGAAAAGTGGTTTCGTTCGTCGCTGTAGATTTGGTCATCCACGTCCCATAACTCAAAGCTTCAAACTTCGGGACGTTGCCGTTTCCATTTCCCGCAGAAAGACTTTGAAAACTAAAAGTAGACTGTATGATTTACCACGTAGTTCAGCCGAAACTCTCATTAACGATTATAATCCGGCTATTCTCTGCACATGGGAAGGAAATATGGATATTCAATTTGTAGGTGAGAATTCTACATTATTGGCAATGTATTTGACAAAATATGTTTCCAAACCGGAAAAAAGTAATATGCCTAGTGCAGCCGATATGATGAATTCATCCAAATCTCTTTCAAGTAATCTCTGGAATATAGGAATGCGCTTATTGAGCCATCGTGAGTGTGGTGCATTTGAAGCTGCCGATAGCGTTCTTGGTATTCCATTATTCACAACCGATCCGGGCACTACTATTAAATGGGTAGATGTCAATCCTATTCGAAATAGGAGAATAAAAAGTCGTAAGCAAATCAAAGCAATGGATCCCGAATCAACGGATTTATTTTATCCTTCTGTCGTTGATACGCATTATCCAAACAGACCTAAAAAGTTGGAGTCCACTAGTCTTTACGATTTTTCGAAGTGGTACGATGTTACTAATCAGAAATTGAAAACGCGAGCGGTGTATAAAATTGGCGAATCTGTGTATTTGAAGAAGCGTTCGCGAGCTTGTCTCATAAATCATATTAGATTCAATGCTGATACTCAACCCGAAAAATATTATTATTCTTTACTGTTACTATTCAAGCCTTGGCGCAAAATTAAAGACTTGAAAAATGGTCATGATACGTACGCCGAAGCATTTGCAGCTGTACAGTCGGAACTTGAGGATGGGTTGAAATATCACGAAAAAATTATGGAAATAAAAAAAGCTAGGGAACATGTCAAACAACAAATTGAACAAAAGTTGTTGGATACTGCCGAAGATAAAAAGAGCTCGTGCAATGACAATGAACCGTTGGAGTGTATCCCTGTCGAAATCGAAGGGGCAATTAAAGATTTCAAAGATGGTGCGGAACAACTTCAAGTTTTAAATCTCTCTCAAATGATACTAGAATTGAACGAGGATCAAAAACAAATTTTTGACTGCGTTGCTCATATGTTGGCAACAGATAATGAAATCATTAGGTTATATGTGAGCGGAGAAGGAGGAACTGGCAAAAGTTTTCTCATAACAACTATTAGAACATGGATTAAAAAAATTCAGGGTAAAGATACAGCGGTAACAGCTCCAACGGGAATAGCGGCTTTCAATGTCGATGGTTTGACAATACATCGTTTGTTTCAATTGCCTGTTGAACACGGTCGCACTGCTAAATATAGATCGCTAACAGATGGAGTCCTCAAAATGTTGCGGGCGGAATTGCAAAATGTAGCATTAATAATAATAGACGAAGTTTCAATGATTTCCAACGTCACTTTAATGTACATTCATTTGCGGTTGGCCGAAATATTTGATACATCCGATTCTGAGGATGGTTGGTTCGGAAAAAAACATATTCTTTTGTTTGGTGATTTATTACAGCTTCCACCTGTACACGAAGAACCAGCATTTGTTACATTAGTAACGGATAAAATTGAGAAACTTATTGGGGCAATGGGTTCTGTTGACTTATGGTCCGAGCTATTTTCTTATGATGAACTTACCATCAATATGCGTCAAAAGGGCGATCTCTCTTATAAAAATTTATTATCTCGAATTCGAGTTGGGATTGTTAGTGACTCTGATACCTATCTTTTAAATACAAGAAAATTACAGTTTAACGAAGAAACTGTGGAGGGTCGGGTAAATGAATTATGTGACTATATGTGTCAATCACCATCTGACACCGTTTGCTTACTTCCTACGTGCAATCAGTGTGACATTCTAAATGCAGCTATGTTGGCTCGTATTCCTTCCCCGGAGATACACCTTGTGGCCCGCGACTCTATAGATTGTTTACGTCAAGTAAGAAAAAAGGTTTCTAAAGTATTATGCAGTGATGAAGACGGTAGCTCGAGAACAGCAGGCTTAGCTAAGCTTATTGTTGTGAAAATTGGTGCTAAAATAATGATTCGGAGAAACATCGATGTTTCTCTTGGACTTGTAAACGGTACTACTGCGACAATTCGTTCAGTAAATCGAAATATTCAGACCGGTGATGTTGATACCATTAACGTTTTGCTGTCCAACGGTACGGAATATACGTTAGAATGTTCAACCATTAAATTTGAAATCATGCAGGGAGCATTTGTTACTCGAAAACAGTTCCCTATTTGTCTTTGTTACGCTATGACTGTTCACAAAAGTCAAGGTCTCAGTTTGATAAATGCTCTTGTCGAAGCAGGTAATTCCATATTTAGTTGGGGACAAACTTATGTGGCACTCTCACGAGTTACAACGTTGGAAGGATTGCATCTCATTAATTACGATCCGGGATCTATGAAAGCGAATCCGAAAGCTATTGTTGAATACAATCGATTACGAGCAAAGTATCGGCCGGATCTCCACCCTTTTAATGTAATTCAGCATCGTGTACTGAAAACTCATGATCGAAGATGGGCTGTGCCAGTTGGTGTTCTCGAGTGTCAGGAAAAGACGCAACCTTTAACTCGAGGTCCTTTACCTTTTCATGTCAGAGGACTTTTAAATAACGATCATGTGTCATGTTATGCGAATGCCAGCGTACAGTGTCTCATAAATTGTTCTTCAATCAGAGACGCTGTATTACGTACAAAAGGTACGAGCGTTGTCAAATCGGCTATCAAAGCATATTTGACAGAAGACGTGCCTATTGATATTTTTGAAATTCGAAAATTTACTGGTGATGTGTTCACTACTCTTAATCAACAAGATGCTAGCGAATTTATCACTTTCCTTTGTGAAAAACTCGATGTCCTTCAGAACGTTTTAAAACATGAGATCCACTCGGTGATCACATATAATACTTGTGGTAGCAGAATATCGAGTTGGAGCCCAAACAATATTCTTCTGTTGGCTGTACGAAAACAACGCAAAATAGCTTGGACTCTTCAAGAAATTATTGATCATAATTTTGGAAAATGGAAAAGCATCGAGGGGTCTTGTTCAAATTGCAAATCAGTGTCGTTGGTTGAAAGGATGGAGCTTAAATCACTTCATAGTGTTTTGCTTGTTCAGTTGTTGTTATTCGACAAGGATAATTCAAAAATAGTTAAGAAAAAATGTAACATTAAGTCGGTGCCTACTTCTATTGTTCGCATTGATGACAATTCCTACAAAGTTATGAGTGCAGTCCTCCACCATGGTCCAAGTGTAAGTGAAGGTCATTACACAAGTATGCTGCGAAGTAAAGGTACGAGTTGGATAGGAGTGGACGATTTGATTGTTCAAAAGAAAAATTGGCCTCGAAACGGTAAAGACGTTTATATACTATTTTTAGTTAAAACATAATTAACGAATGGTATGGTTTCATGTAAACTAATATGTTTTATTCACAGCTCTTAATTATTTCAGCGGTTTGGCAGCTAATGAGCGCCGTCCTTTTTATTTTGTTTTTGTTTTGTTTTCCTTGGCTGCTAAAAGCGCCTTTTGAATCCATTGGCCGCTATAAGCGCCTGTCACATAGGTATTAATGGAATTTCGCACCATTCAACGTATGAGCGATCGTTAAACCACATACAACAGAGAAAATGGAGTGCGGGCGGCGCTAATAGACTTCATCGAAAACTTCGGCGCATTGTCGTTGTAAAGACATGCGCGCAAGATATTTCGATAACGCAAGTGAGCGAAGAGTCAAAGAACAACGAATGGTATGTTACTCTAAAAAAAGTATTATTCATGTGCATATTGAAAAATAATATTCATTTGCCAAAACATTCAATTTGAATGTTTGATTTGTCAATCGTACCTATATCGATTAGTCTTTGCTCACGCGAGTTTCTAAAAACAATGCTTTCATGTTTGTAAACTTTCAATAGTGTATTTGTTGATGTGCAATCGTTTTTTTCTCACATTCTTATTTGTTAAAGCTGTAAATCCTTTTCTGGCAGAGGTCTTTTATTTTTTTCGTTACCATTCATTATCGGCTAGATTGACTGAATGTTTGTTGAGAAAACAATACATCCTCTATCGGTAACAGGCTTTAACGCTCTTCTCATTGTTATTTGTATCGTTTAGTTTTTGCTCACGCGAGTTTCAAAAAACAACGGTTTAATGTTTGTAACCTTTAAATAGTGTATTTGCTGATGTGTAATCATTTTTTTCACATATTCTTATTTGTTAAAGCTGTAAAATCTTTTCTGGCAGAGGTATTTTATTTTTTTCATTACTATTCATGATCGGCTAGATTTTTGAGAAAAACTCTATTCTCCTCTATCCTCTATCTGCAAAAGGCTTTAACGCTATTCTCATTATTATTGATATTATGTTTTCATTGCGTAGCATCGTTTTTTTTCTCATACTCGCAAGGGTTATTTGTTACTTAATACTATTTTGCTTATTAAGTTTCATTTTTGCTGTGATTTCTGCTTGTTAAAGCTACAAAATCTTTTCTGACAGAGGTGTTTTATGTTGGTATCGCGATTCATGGTCAGCTTATTCTATTATGTTTATTTTGACAACACATTATATTCTCTGTCAGTAAAAGGCTTTAATGCTCATTCCATTGTTGTCATTAGTATGTAAGATTTGTATGTACCACAAATTCCAAGTTTCCCACCCAAATTGATACATTATACACATAGCTCATTGCTTGATATTAGTTGCTTAGTGGAAAGGTCATTTCCGATAGACGTACATTAAGCCATGTCATTACTTTTTTTCACCACATGATTAGTAAAAGGATCGATATTACTAACGAATCGTAACTGGTCTATGATGAGTCCCAGCTCGTCGAGCAATCAACTTTGCTGGTAAGCATTTTGTATCGTCTTCGTTTTGTTCTATAGCTTCAGCTGTGATTATTTCATCTTATTCTGCCATTAAATTGAATATAAATTTGTTTCCGTTGTAGTACCGTCCACACAGAGGAGATGATATTTTTTTCCAGAATTGTTGTCCAATTCACGATGTGGCTGCAGGCCTTTAGTTATGAACTCTATTTGTAAGCGTTTACCTTTATTCGTTGTTTCATAATTTTTTTTCTCGACACATGATTAGTTGAATATATTACAGAACTTTTTTCCCCTAGGTGCAGTCAGAATGTCAATGAAGATACGATGTTTGGTATCTTCGAAAATCATGGACGTTCGATGATATCATTCAGTCTTTTGATTTCGTCGTGGATTATGATTGCTCGACTGGATGCCTCTTCTGTTGTATTCTTAATTTGGAGGAGCTTTCGATGACGCAATTACTTTTGGATCATACCTAATAATTGTTATTGTACAGCAACAGGATGCTGTTTCCTATTGAACCGGTACAAATATTTGTAGTCATTGTTGCAATAGTAGAACTTCTCATTCATTTTCATATTAGTTCATAATTGATTCTTTTTTTGTTTCCATTAGCGGTAATTGGCAGAACACGTTGAGCTGTGAAATGAAATTTTTTTCACAAAAAGCAATGAGCTATATTACTTTTTTATGTACATCATTAATATTTCCGTTCAAATACGTATTTCCCTTTCATGTCATGTGATCATAATTCTTTGTGCAATCTGAAAGAAGGACAATAAAGAGCATATTGACTCATAAAAATAGAACGGTTATGTTTTTGTCTGTTTTCAACATCCTTTCCCATCACCATTATATAAAATAATTGCGTTTGGATGAAGAAACCACGCCGAGCTGTATGGTAGTATTTGTTATTTCTATAATCTATAAACTATGAAAGAACTATACAAAAAGCAATGAAATCTTGGTAATAACTTTGAAAAAGTAAAAAAAGGACGCCAAGTATAAAAAGTTGTACCTTAGTTATAATGTGACCAGTTTGTTATTTTTCCACTTAAAACAACATTATTCCTCTTTCTTCAAATAATTCTTTCTCCTTCTCTCTTCTTTCTCTTTTATAAAAAAAATCTTCTTACTCTTCTTCTTTCTCGAGCATTTTTTTTTCTGTTTATAAAAAATTATCCTTCCTATCCTACTTTTTCTTCTTCTGTATAAAATTATTTTTCTCCTACTTCCTCTTTTCAAAAAGAATTGAAATCACTATTCTTTTTCATACAGCCAAGTGAACGTGAGACTGAATTTTATTAGAAATTGTTTACGGATCTGCTCGAAGCGAACAGTGATTGTATTTCGAAAGTGCTAACGATGTTAAAAAAATGCCGACAATTACGAACAAAAGTATATTCCAAAATTTTCGATTATTGCTCGGAATAAAAACTACTCTTTTATTGACCTGAAACAACGAAGGAATCATTTCATTTCGATAAAAATTTCGTGATTCACTATATAATCTTGCTCGAATTTAGTTATTCACAGATGACGATGTGTATGGAATACATAAATATATAACGTACATACCGCACAAGTTCGATGCAGAGACTATACAAAAACTTGGCGTGCATGGTTAAGGAAAATAAGTTCGGCGAAGAGACGCCTCATCTTTCTCGGCCCTCCGTTCCATCTATTCAATTCTCATTCGTCCTACACATCGCATTGTTACATCGAACTATCTCATCCATTCCGTCCATCTACCTTATCCATTCCATCCCTTCTATCCATCCGACTATCTTTTCCAGCTCAATCCATCCGTCTCGTTCATATAACCCATCCATTGATTGCGTTGATCCGTTTATCAATCTCATTCCACAGTTTTCACCCATTAATGGACCTGTTTCATCTCCTATCATATTCATCTATTTATTTCATCCATTTCATTGCATTCATTGATCCATACACCCATCATTATATCCGTCCATCTCATTCTTGTTACCCATACATTTATTGCATCCATCCATTTATTCCATCCACTGCATCATATCAATTTTCCATTCATGTATCTGTAAATCCATCCATCCCGTTCATATAATCCGTACATATATCGCGTCTATACAACTCATCCACTATTCACCTATTTTATTTCTCTATTTCATTTCATTTCATCAATCGACATAGTCACCGATCTTATTCACTCAATTGAATAATCCTTCCATTTTATCATGTTTGTCCAACCATTCGCACTACAGATTCTCCAGATCTGTTGCGAATGTTTGGATGCACTACAGATCGCACTACAGATCCTCCGGACCTGTTGCGAATAATTGGATGCGAATTTTTCTTGAAATATAAAATTGTGCTTGAGTACATAATTGATATCGGGCAGTACATTAGATAGAAGTATATCTTCCCGGGCTTATTTTCCTTAACCATGCACGCCAAGTTTTTGTATAGTCTCTGCATCGAACTTGTGCGGTATGTACGTTATATATTTATGTATTCCATACACATCGTCATCTGTGAATAACTAAATTCGAGCAAGATTATATAGTGAATCACGAAATTTTTATCGAAATGAAATGATTCCTTCGTTGTTTCAGGTCAATAAAAGAGTAGTTTTTATTCCGAGCAATAATCGAAAATTTTGGAATATACTTTTGTTCGTAATTGTCGGCATTTTTTTAACATCGTTAGCACTTTCGAAATACAATCACTGTTCGCTTCGAGCAGATCCGTAAACAATTTCTAATAAAATTCAGTCTCACGTTCACTTGGCTGTATGAAAAAGAATAGTGATTTCAATTCTTTTTGAAAAGAGGAAGTAGGAGAAAAATAATTTTATACAGAAGAAGAAAAAGTAGGATAGGAAGGATAATTTTTTATAAACAGAAAAAAAAAATGCTCGAGAAAGAAGAAGAGTAAGAAGATTTTTTTTATAAAAGAGAAAGAAGAGAGAAGGAGAAAGAATTATTTGAAGAAAGAGGAATAATGTTGTTTTAAGTGGAAAAATAACAAACTGGTCACATTATAACTAAGGTACAACTTTTTATACTTGGCGTCCTTTTTTTACTTTTTCAAAGTCGAGATCAGCGAAGACGCAAAATAATATTAATAAGCTCGAGAATTATCGAGAAAGTAAAATAATAATAAGGAGCTCGAGAATTATCGAGAAAATCAAAAGTAAAATAAGAATAATGCTCTCGAGAGTTATCGAGAAAAAATAAACGCAAATAATAATAATGAACAAAACAAAAAAAATAAAATGGAAAGAATTCCGGGTGGGTAAGACAGTGGGTGGTATGGCTCGTAGACCGGTCGGCTTTAGCAGCGTAAAAGGTCGGAGCTAGCTTGACTGGGTCGGTCGGCTTTAGCAGCGTAAAAGATCCCAAAGCTTGCTCGTGTAGTCGTTCGGCTTTAGCAGCGTAGAGGACTAGAGCTGCACTGGTCAGTCGGCTTTAGCAGCGTAGAAGACCAGAGCAAGTGGCCCAGAACTGAGCTCCGCACCTCCTTATATACCCAGCACGGGCGAGGCGCCGAGCGGTCCCCACCACTGGCCGCGCATGCGTGATCCGCCGCTCAGTGAGGATAGCTTTCGTGGAATGGGGAGGGGTGTCTCGACTTGACTACCGAGCTCGGTCCACCTGGGTATCTACCGAGTTCGGTCGGTATGTTACCATATGGGTCGGTATTATAATTTATTTAAATATTTTGAATGGTTTTTTTTTTGTGTCCAAACGTTAGGGAATTGTTTGAACAACTTTAGGAATATCGAATTAATTAATAATTACTTACAGTTTTTGCGGAAATTAACAAAATAGATTTTTTCGCTTGTAACGTTAGGGAACTGTTTAAGCAACTTTAGGAATATCGAATTAATTAATAATTACTTACAGTTTTTGCGGAAATTAACAAAATAGATTTTTTCGCTTGTAACGTTAGGGAACTGTTTAAGCAACTTTAGGAATATCGAATTAATTAATAATTACTTACAGTTTTTGAGGAAATTCAAAATTTCTACTTATTTACAGCGCTACGGTGAGTATTATATAATTTTTACAACACTTTCATATATATATTATTTTTTTGTTAATAAAAAACCCTTATAACGCTTTTGTTCTTCGTTTACAGGTTTACTTTGGGAGCTGCTTTGGTATGGTATGTAATTGGTAAGTAATATAACTAGTAATATAATAAACATTAATAACTTTTCTCCTTTTTTCAGGTAGGCGGAACTTCTTTACCGGGTAGAGGTGAGTTAGGTTAGTATTGCAAATTTATACCTAGTCAATTATCGTTTGTTAATTTTTATTTGTTTCAGGAATAAGGGCCAATCGACGGAAAGAATTGTATGCCGAGAAGTGGCGTACAACAAGTGCCCGGGAGTCGATTAGCATTATGGATGATTTTAATTTAGGTGGGTAATTTGGGAGGACGGGGCCGCAGGTGATAACGTGATGTTCCCTGCTGATCCTCATCGCTGTTGGTACTTGAAGTTGACTCACGATTGATTGGCGCTGGATCGGATTTATTAGTCCCGACTTTCCGGGGCCTCCCTCTCAGGCGTTGCTTAGGCGGTGAATGCTGCGGTGTACTGTTGTTCAACAGTTCGAGGTAAGCTTCCATTGAGTCAGTCTTTAGGTTGGACGTATTCTCTTTGGACTCTGTCTCGTGGTTCCGCATATTTGTTTCTTCGAAATCAGCCCTGTGGATAGGCGTATTTTTGCCCGAAACGAATATGTGGTTTTGTTTGGTAGAAGTATTGGTTTCTTCGAAATCAGCCTTGAGGTTAGGCGTATCTTTGCCCGAAGCAAATACTTGTTTTTGTTTGGCAGAAGTATTGGTTTCTTCGAAATCAGCCTTGAGGTTAGGCGTATCTTTGCCCGAAGCAAATACTGGTTTTTGTTTGGTAGAAGTATTGGTTTCTTCGAAATCAGCCTTGAGGTTAGGCGTATCTTTGCCCGAAGCAAATACTTCCTTTAGGTTGTAGGCCGGTTTTAGCAGACGATCATGCACCTTGGTTTTTTTTGTTGTTGTACCCTTGTATTAGGTACGTTTCTCCACCTAGATTTTTCGTTACTAGGAATGGTCCGTCCCAAGTAGGCGCGAACCCCGCGTGAATACCTTCGATCGCGTTGGAGAGGATATGGGTTTTGACGTAGACCTGATTCCCCTCTTGGAATTGAGGGGCTTCTTCATTGGTATTGGCGTAACCCTTTTGATATTACAACTGATGCTTGTTGATAGCTTCTAATCTTGATTGGTAGTCTCCATCTTTTAGTGGATTGGCCTCTGGAAATCGCCATTCTCCAGGACAGCTTATGTTCTTCCCAAGAAGTGCTTCGCTTGGAGTAACTCCGGTTGCCGCATTTCTCCTTGTTCGGAGGCTGAACAGGATGGTTGGTAGTTGTAAGTCCCAGTCCCGATGTTGAACACCTTGCAAATGTAGACGTAGTCCCTTTTTTATCTCCTGGTTTCGCCTTTCAGTCGGATTAGCCCGTGGGTGATAGGTGGCAGTTGTCCAGGCCTGAGCCTTCCATCCATCACACGCGTCCTTCCATTTCTGACTGACGAATTGGGGTCCATTGTCTGAGAGGATGGCTCGTGGGTAACCCCAACGATTAAAAACCTCGTTTTCTATTAATTTGATGACGTATGGCGCTTCGGATGAACCCATCGTGAAGGCTTCTACCCAGCGAGTAAACAGATCCGTTATCACCAGGATGAATCTTTTCCCTCTTCCTGACTTCGGATAAGGTCCCATTAGATCGACTGCTACTGTATCCCACGGTTTGTGGGGTTGGTGCGGCCTTAATTGATCCTTGAATCGGGGATGCGTATTCTTGGTGCATGCACAAAGATGGCATCTTCGTACATAGTCTCGCACGTCTTTCTTCAAGTTTATCCAGGTAAAATGTTGCCGAACCTTTCGCAAAGTTTCATCCATGCCCGGATGTCCGGCTAGGGGCGTATCGTGATATTCACGGATCACCTTTTCTTTCGCTGCGGTTGGAACTAATATTTTCCACGACTCATCGATACGTTTGTACACGGTACCGTCAATGAGTTGGTAGTCGAAATTCTGGTCTTGACTTTGTAGTATTTTGACGAGATTACAAATGGGAGTGTCCATTTGCTGGTCCCTCATCACTACGTCTATGATATCCTCCCGCTGTATTCCAAATAACTCGGGCTCAGAAGTATGTTGTGTAGGATTTATGCGTTCAGGTGGTAGCACCCTGTCAATTTCTTCCGGGTCTTCCCCAAGTTCGGCAGCGGGATTCCGCGAGAATAAGTCGGATAGTTCGTTGGCTCTGCCCGGGACGTGTTCGACGTCGAACTTTAGTTCTTCAAGCAAGATGGCCCAACGGCTTAATTTAGATTTTTCATCCTTCATATATTTTAACCATACCAGCGCTCTATTATCCGTTCGCAACGTGAAAGGGCGATCTTCCAAGTAGGATCGGTATCTTTTTATAGCCCATACCACAGCGAGACACTCCTGCTCGTTGCTATGGTATCGGCGTTGAGTCGCGTCGAATTTAGCACTAGCATAGCTAATAATGTTTTTATGATTTTCAGGGGTAAGTTGGTAGAGTACGGCACCCATGCCTTCCTCGCTAGCGTCCGTTTGGAGCACATATTTCCGCGTAGGATCGGGCCGACTTAGTTTCAGCGGTTTTTGAATTTCCGCCTTAATTAATTCAAAGGCTTTTTGTGCTTCTTCATTCCATTTGAATTTCTCCTTAGATGAGAGTAAATTCGTAATGGGCATGGCCAGCATAGCAAAGTGGGGTATATATTCCCTCAACCAATTGCATGTTCCGATGAATTTTTGGACGTCTTTTTTGCTTTTGGGTGTTGTAAATTCTACTACTACCCCGATGTGTTCGGATTGTGCCTCGTTACCGGCTGTGGTAACGGTGTGACCAAGAAATTTTAATTCTGTTTTTCCAAAATGACATTTTTCTTTAGAGCAAGTTAATCCGTGGAGTTCCAGTCTCTCGAATACCAAGGTGAGGTGTTGTAGATGCTCCTCCCAGCTGTTGGAGTAAATAATGATGTCGTCCAGATAGACTACGCATATTTTGTTGATGAGGCCGGTGAGGACTTCTTGATCCATCAGCCTTTGGAATGTATTCGGGGCGTTTTTGAGCCCAAACGGCATAACTCTGAATTGGTAGGTGGCTCCGTCCGGAGTCGTGAAAGCAGTTAAAGGTTTAGAAGCGGGATCCATCGGGATTTGCCAGTAGCCGCTTTTTAGATCGATGGTGGAGAAAAGGGTAGCCGTACCCAATTCTTTCAGAGAATCATGAATCTTCGGAATTGGTTGGACTACATCTTCGGTGACGTCATTAAGTTTGCGATAATCCACGCAGAACCGAGGAGTATTATCTTTTTTCTTGACGATGACGATCGGCGAACTATAAGGCGAAGTGCAGGCCTCTATGATGCCGTCGGCTAACATTTCCGTGACTTGCTCCTTGATGATTCCCCTTTTGGTAGTGGAATACCCGGAAGGTTTGGTCCGACGTCAATTTGATTGTGTGTTTCGTACTTTGTGTTTGGGATAACCTTCCCTGAACACAGAAGATTTTTTGGAATTGCTTAAACGCTTGCAGGTATTTTGGGAACCAATTATCAGGGACGTCATGCTGTAATCCTGAGAAGTCGACTTTCTCCTCCATACTAGTTGGTACGGGTGCGTCCACTAGGCGTACGGAGAATCTTTCCTTTTTTCCAAGATACAACATCCCGTTGTCGGTATTGAAGATCGTCCTCTGGTCTCTAAACCAAGAGTAGCTGATTATCAAAGGCTCTCGGGCCTCTGGAGCTACCCAAGCTTCCATTTCCAGCGGATGACCCTCAATGAGGATAGTTATTTGGACTTTACCAGTTAGTGGCATTCGGTGGTCACGACCAGCCAGTTTCGCATTCGACCTTTCTGGCGTGATTGGGTATTTGTCTGGTAGATACGATGGTTGTATGAAACAATGGCTAGCGAAACTATCTACAGCCGCACATATTTCCCGGTCGTCAAGTTTGACCCAGAGGTGGGGTAGATAGTAGTCCACTGCTTGCTCTTTTTCCGTGTGCCCTACTTTGGGTTCGTGGCGGTAGCTTCGGGTGGCCCCGCCGCCCGGTTCGAGTTTTCCGGTTTAGGAAATCTGTCCTTTTGTTTTTGGGCCCAGACAGGGCAATCTCGATGAAAGTGTTTTTCTGGACAGTGCCAACACTTTGGAGGTGTTGCCGTGTCTACAGCAGGCTTTGCGAAAGTAGAGTTGGGTTTAGCCGGTTCGTCCCGTTTAGTTTTAGGAGCTGGCTGTTGATCGCCCAAATCATACTCGGCCTCCATAGCCCTAGAAAGCAGATTAGTGAGAGTTTGAGGTTTTGAAGGTCGTATTACTACTCTGATACTTGGTTTGAGGAGTTCTAATAACGTTGTGACTCTAGTCCTTTCTTCCTCGTTGTTCCGAATTCTTCTGTAGAGGAGGATTTTGTGTTGGATGAATAATCCCGCACTTTCCCGATCGTCTTGTTTCCGAGAGAAAAGCTGTGCGTTGAGTCGAGAGATAATTACTGGATTATCATATTTGTTGTAGAGCAATTCTTGGAATTCGCTCCAGTCGAAATTGAGAGGTTGGTAAGTTGTCCACCACCGTTCGGCGTCTCCTCGTAGTCCTTCGGATGCTGTACGAGTTTTTGCTGACTCCAACGTTCTAATTTGGTGAAAATAATCTTCACAATTGCGTATGAATAATTTAGGGTCTTCGTGATCCGCGCCACTGTAAGTAGGTAGTGGAGGTCGCGGCGGCAAAGTTTGTAGAGCCCGAAGCAAGGGTTCAAGATCTGGCATCCCCCCTTGCTGTGCAGGTTGTGGTTGAGGATTATGATCTTGCGCGTTTTGGTTTTGCGCTTGACCGTGTTGATTATTCATATCAAGAAGAGGATTATCCTGGTCCAGCAAGTGACCATTCCGCTCATTACCCCCATGGTTAGGCAGTATCTCGTCGTTATGGTCAGGCATGTTGGTAGATTCGTTAAGAATTTCGTTGTTGGGCGCCACCGGATGTTGTTGCACTTCCGGAAGTGAGTTGTCGATATCGAAACCACGCAGATGGACTTTCGTGGGAGTCTGCTTCGTGATGGTCGCCCGAGATCGAGTATTGTAGCCCTTCGGCGTAGACTCTTTAATTGGAGAGCGTAGTATTTTCATCGGTCCGGATTAATTAATTAATCTCTCAGGCCCCACGTTGGGCGCCAAATTGTTAAACCTCACTTATATTTATTCGTGAGTCTTAACAATACGACAATTTGGAGAAGGTAAGTACGTTGTGGCGAGAAGCCCCAAAAGACTATATGATTGTATATTAATATAAGACGTAAGCCTTAGCGATAAGACGCGGAGAAGGTAAGTACGTTTCGGCGATGAGCCACTCGGAAGAACCCTCGGGTTACTACCTGAAGGACACCTAGTCCTCGCTCATCTTCGGAGGGATGGAGCGGACGGTGCTAGAATCACCCCATCGACGTTTCAGAGCGGCCGGAAGTCGTTTTATCACCATTACGGGGGGTTCCTTGGATTTTCTGCTCTCGGGATCCCAAGTTGGAGTCGGAATCTCAATAATGACGGCTTTGCCGCGTACCCCCGTAATCGGCTTCCCGGGACGAGTGTTCACCCGTTTGCCAATTACCTCGTTAGCTGCGTTTCCCTGCAAGGGAACAGATACGGGCCTCGATCTGGCTAGTTTTACCACACCTCGAACCTTCGATGGTTTCCCTCTTCCCTTGGGGGACCCGTAGGTGGTTTCGGAGCAAGGTGGCGCTGGTAACGCGGACGAGATCACGAGAACCTTCGTCGAAGGTGTGTTGCAAGGCGGAGCGTTCTCTTTAAGAGAGGATGACGATTCCTCGCCTTCAAAACACGTCGGAATACAAGAAGATGGAGCCGCGAAGTCCGTTTCCACGAAGCGAACTTTGTTTTTTGTGGGCGTCCACGTGAGCCCCCTTAAATTGATGGCGCGATTAGGCAGGCTTTCCTCCCGCCTCCGATCAACGTTATGTCGGTGGATTGTCACGAGGACGTTTCTCGCAATCAAGCGCGTCATAAGACGCTCGCGCCTCCGTTGTCGTCTATCGTTCTTTGGCATGGGAGAGGGAGTAGTGCAAATTATGCCAGTAAGAAAAGTACCAGGAAAACTGGGAGGAGTAGGTAGAATAATCACAAAAACGTTTATTCTTCTAACGAAGGTACAATAATAATACGGTAATAATGTACACGTATGCGGACTCTTGGTCGAGTAAAACAAAAATATAAAAAGGAATACACAAATGTCTGCGAGAATTATCGAGATCAGCGAAGACGCAAAATAATATTAATAAGCTCGAGAATTATCGAGAAAGTAAAATAATAATAAGGAGCTCGAGAATTATCGAGAAAATCAAAAGTAAAATAAGAATAATGCTCTCGAGAGTTATCGAGAAAAAATAAACGCAAATAATAATAATGATCAAAACAAAAAAAATAAAATGGAAAGAATTCCGGGTGGGTAAGACAGTGGGTGGTATGGCTCGTAGACCGGTCGGCTTTAGCAGCGTAAAAGGTCGGAGCTAGCTTGACTGGGTCGGTCGGCTTTAGCAGCGTAAAAGATCCCAAAGCTTGCTCGTGTAGTCGTTCGGCTTTAGCAGCGTAGAGGACTAGAGCTGCACTGGTCAGTCGGCTTTAGCAGCGTAGAAGACCAGAGCAAGTGGCCCAGAACTGAGCTCCGCACCTCCTTATATACCCAGCACGGGCGAGGCGCCGAGCGGTCCCCACCACTGGCCGCGCATGCGTGATCCGCCGCTCAGTGAGGATAGCTTTCGTGGAATGGGGAGGGGTGTCTCGACTTGACTACCGAGCTCGGTCCACCTGGGTATCTACCGAGTTCGGTCGGTATGTTACCATATGGGTCGGTATTATAATTTATTTAAATATTTTGAATGGTTTTTTTTTGTGTCCAAACGTTAGGGAATTGTTTGAACAACTTTAGGAATATCGAATTAATTAATAATTACTTACAGTTTTTGCGGAAATTAACAAAATAGATTTTTTCGCTTGTAACGTTAGGGAACTGTTTAAGCAACTTTAGGAATATCGAATTAATTAATAATTACTTACAGTTTTTGAGGAAATTCAAAATTTCTACTTATTTACAGCGCTACGGTGAGTATTATATAATTTTTACAACACTTTCATATATATATTATTTTTTTGTTAATAAAAAACCCTTATAACGCTTTTGTTCTTCGTTTACAGGTTTACTTTGGGAGCTGCTTTGGTATGGTATGTAATTGGTAAGTAATATAACTAGTAATATAATAAACATTAATAACTTTTTTCCTTTTTTCAGGTAGGCGGAACTTCTTTACCGGGTAGAGGTGAGTTAGGTTAGTATTGCAAATTTATACCTAGTCAATTATCGTTTGTTAATTTTTATTTGTTTCAGGAATAAGGGCCAATCGACGGAAAGAATTGTATGCCGAGAAGTGGCGTACAACAACTACATTCCTCTGCACCCATCCTACGGAAAGTTTGAATGTTTAACCAGTGTGACGGTAGTTTTGACTTTTGACAGTGTAAAGTGCGAGTCGTGTAAATCGCGTGTTTTTTAGATTGTGAAAAATCGTGATTCATAAATAGTTTAAATATATAAATAGTGCGAAAAAACGGTAATATATGAATATTGCGAAATGTGATAATAATATTTTTTAATATCTCGGAATTAATCATCAGCGAAATTAAAAAAGATAACCTCGCACCCGCTGGTGAAATCATTTTTGTTTCGGATTCCAGAAAAGCCAAATAGAAACAAACCTCACCATTCGTTGAGGTTATCATTTTTATTTTTCCGTATAAAATAATCCGAATAAAACCGTTAATTAGTGTGGCCGGAATAAGTGCTAGAAAATACAATGAACATAACCTTAAAAATCAGTGTTATACGTTCTGAAAATGTGTGAACTCGCAAATAATGATGTTGAAGTTTTAATCTGGAACGCAACGATTTTTTTTTTTAATCATGTCACTTAAATTTTTCTTACAGATCAAAAGACTGTGTTTTTTTCCCTAAAGTGAGTGTATGAAAATAGTTGTGACAAGATGTATCGTGTGCTCATAAATAAAAACCTGTAAAAATATTAATTGTTGATGAAATATTTTAATTATAAAAATTTGACAAATTACTTTTGTCGTGAAATCATGATTTTCAATACTTTTCAGGTGCGGTCTACAAATAAACATAAAATTTCTAATATTCTGCAGGTTGTGCTCAGTTCCTTTGATTTTTCTTTTCGGCTTCAAGAAATTTACCAATATACTGAAGGCGCTGCAAGCTGTGAATTGGGCTGAGATTCTCTGCTTCGACAATTTGATCTAAAAAAACTGGTGAAACTTAAAGCAATGAAGCATTTGCTATTCCTTGCGGAAACAAGAGATGCCTTATTTCCTTTGCATACAAGGATCACCGCTTCGTTACTGCGGGCTGTGCTAAGTTCCTTCGCTCTTTCTTTTTGGCATCGCACTACATATTTTATATTGAACTGGGGTTTTACTGATTATGTCAGCGTAAATATTCAAGGATCATCTGTTATCATATTTCACAACCAGTCGAAGGATCAGAAATTCAGCAATAGTGTAATGGCATCGCTCGGTCAGGCTTGTGCAAAAGATATAAGTGGAAATAAAAGCTTGAGAACACAATGTAAAAATTCAATATTCATTCAAGTTTTTAGTGTGCATTGTGATATGATTTGTTAAAAAAAAAGTGTTCCACAAATATTTCTATACGGTTTCATTTTTGGCCTTTCGCTCATGTTTTTCTCATATTAGTGAAATGCACATTGCTGAGACGCACCAAATATATGTATCGAATTTCTCAATATACTGCAGGAAACGCGAGGTGTTAACTGAAATGAATTTCTGCGTTTTGTTTGTGCAAGCTGTACTAACAAGGAAAGGTACTTTGGTGTCCCCCTCCGATTTTGATAATTTTTATATATGTTATAGTCCATCGAAAATTAAGAGACACGTAATTTTTTTTATCGGCTTAAAGTTATTTTTAAGGGGTGAAATCGACCCCCAAAGTTGAGCATGTTTTGCATCTGGTAGAGTGTTTCATATAGAAGCACTTAACCGATCGTAACGAAACCAATTGCAAAACGTTTTTCACGTCAAATAACCTGTATATAATGTTCAACTTCTTATGCACCCCTATTACATGGGGATGATTCACCCCCGAATATCCAGAATTCTTTTGTATAAAAAAAACTTGCAATCCGATTTCAATAAAACAAACGCCATTTTGCAGAGCAAAAAAAATAAAATTGACGTATTTTTGGGTTTTTCTCCGATTAAAAAAATTAAGGGGGTAAAACACCCTTAAAATGTCAAATTTCATTTTGAGCACTGTCCCCTTCCGATTTCAATATTTTTTTTATAAAATGTAGCTTATCGAAAAATAAGACCACCTATTATTTTTATTGGCTCAAAATTATTTTTAAGGCGTGAAATCAACCCCCAAAGTTGGGCATGTTTTGCATCTGGTAGAGTGTTTCATATAGAAGCACTCAACCGATCGTAACGAAACCAATTGCAAAACGTTTTTCACGTCAAATAACCTGTATATAATGTTCAACTTCTTATGCACCCTTACTTACTGCAGGGGGCTGAACCACCCCCTGACATTCATAATTTTTTGTATAAAAGAAAAATTGTCATTCGATTTCAATGGAAAAACCAACATTTTGAAAAGCAAAAAAAAATTATAGTGAATGTGTCTAGATTTTTCGAATAAAAAAAATTAAGGGGGTAAAACACCCCTAAAATCTCAAATGTCATTTTGCGCACTTAAATGATAAAATTCAATTCAATTGGTCTCATTATCATTGCGTATCGACTTATATGCTAAATAATATTTATTTCGCATGTACATCCGCTGCCCTTCTGACATGCTTCACGTTTATAAAGAAGTGTTGGTATCCGTTCTATTTATATAAGTTTCTATTTTGAACGATTTACGAAAATAAAAAAAAAACTCAAATATCAAAAGAGTCGCATCAGCAATTCACCGCCCAGAATGTAAACAAAGCTGGCTCATGCCTTGCCATATTCTTATTCATATCAAGAACCGCTATAGTGGCTCGACCCCAAGTATTCTTGAAAAAGCCAGTTCGCTCAGGCTAATGTTTGAGGTATATCCGAAAACCAAATAAAAATGCTGTTTTCGTGGTGATGCCAGATCAAACCGCCCACTCAAGATGAAAAAGGTAAAACTGACTTTATATTATTCCAGAAGTTAAGTTGCTGTTCGACTGTTGATCAGTCATTATCGTGTCCGCTATCGTGAATACCGTATTGTTATTAACATGTCCATCAATCCAATGAACGTAATAAGACTGTTGTTTCTTACATTCGAGGTAATGAACATTCCTGACAGTCCTGTTAACAATAATGAAGTGGAATTGAAAGAGAGTTTCGCGGAAATTCTGAAGGCCTCTATGGCAGAGTTCAATCAGTTAGAAATCGTCGAAGATACGACATTAGATTTTCAAGAACCGTTTAGAGATGTCATAGTAGAACCTGTCGAAGATAATGACATCGAATGGGGTCTTGGAGAATCTCCATTAAGCCCTGAAACGTGTACTGACGATGAAGAAGATTTGAGCTACGACTACAAACAAAGAGCTGTTGAGTACTGGAGAAGTGCAAAAACGAAACAAAATAGGAAAATAGAAACAGTCCAAAACCGATTTAAACTCGTTAAATCTGTGCGCCAATTAAGGCGCTGGGCTCAACAAATTAATAAAGGCGGAACTTACAAGGAAAAATTGTCGCGCATTTCTGAATATACAATCGATAATTTAAAAAGCGCCATAGAAGCAGGTCTCATTGTACACGATATCGATCTTCGGAGATGGGCATTACAAGCCCAAAAATTGATTGGGCATGAGAATTTGCGTTTCAGGGCTTCGCCAACATGGATAAAAAAGTTTAAAAAAGTTCATCGAATAACAAGTAGAAAAATAAATAAATTCGTGACAAGAAAGACTCTTGAATCAAAGGACATATTACAAAACGATGCTAATAAATTTGTCTCCGCAGTTCAATTGAAAATTGAGGAATATGGCTTGGAAAATATTTATAATTCTGATCAAAGTGGTTTCCAATTAGAAGTCCATTCAGGGCGAACGTTAACAGAAGAAGGTACAAAACAAGTAGAATGCCTTGTACAATCCGTTTCAGCGACAACCCATAGCTACACCATCCAGCCGACAATATCAGCAGCAGGAAAATTGTTGTCACCTCTTCTGATAATTTTAAAAGAGCCATCCGGGCGGTTGGGGCCAATCGTAGAACGAACCATTTTTCGACCTCCCAATGTTTTTATAAGTGTTTCAAAATCTGGCAAGGCTACATCAGGTACGTTGGTATGTAATATTCAAATATAAAAAATAGATGTGCTATTAATTTTTACATATTGATTTATAGAACATTTCAAAGTATGGCTTCAAGAAGTGTTCTTCCCAAATGTCGGTGAGAAAAGTGTGCTTTTAATAGACTCATGGAGTGGACATTGCCCTAGTGTTGTCACGGAAGTTACACCACATAACAAAGAAATTGTTACAATGATCATACCGAAAGGAACAACAGGGAATATCCAGCCACTTGATGTCTTCGGATTTAGAATTTGGAAAAATTATGTCAGACATTTTTCAGACAGTGTCATGTTACTTGATTATGATTTAAGTCTACATTTACGAAATAATATAATCAAGCTGCAATCTCTAGTACATAATCAATTATCATCTCCGAGGTACGAAAATTTATTTCGATATGCCTGGTTCAAAAGTGGGTACATAGAAGAACGACCTGAGCATTTCGAAAATCCCGTTGAATTCGCTTTTGGTATGTCATCTCAAACACAATGTGAAATTGAAGGCTGCACAAATGTGGCTGTAGTAAGATGTTCATGGTGTAAAAAGTCACTTTGTTTCAAACATTTCTTCGAAGAACATCATTACTGTTCAAAATATAATCATTAAGTTCAGGAATGATAATTGAAACGAAAATTTGAATTGGAATCTATTTTTACTACATGAAAGATTTTAGCGCCTATGTATAACCTATATATATATATTTGTGTACAGACCATGTGTATACAAAAATAAAAAATCGTGAAGCTCACGACCACCGAAGATGTAGGAGTACTCAATTTTTCATATAATTAAAAAGCCGATGTACATGCGAAATAAATATTATTTAGCATATAAGTCGATACGCAATGATAATGAGACCAATTGAATTGAATTTTATCATTTAAGTGCGTAAAATGAAATTTGAGATTTTAGGGGTGTTTTACCCGCTTAATTTTTTTTATTGGAAAAATCTAGACACATTCACTATAATTTTTTTTTGCTTTTCAAAATGTTGGTTTTTCCATTGAAATCGAATGACAATTTTTCTTTTATACAAAAAATTATGAATGTCAGGGGGTGGTTCACCCCCCTGCAGTAAGTAAGGGTGCATAAGAAGTTGAACATTATATACAGGTTATTTGACGTGAAAAACGTTTTGCAATTGGTTTCGTTACGATCGGTTGAGTGCTTCTATATGAAACACTCTACCAGATGCAAAACATGCCCAACTTTGGGGGTTGATTTCACGCCTTAAAAATAATTTTGAGCCAATAAAAATAATAGGTGGTCTTATTTTTCGATAAGCTACATTTTATAAAAAAAATATTGAAATCGGAAGGGGACAGTGCTCAAAATGAAATTTGACATTTTAAGGGTGTTTTACCCCCTTAATTTTTTTAATCTGAGAAAAACCCAAAAATACGTCAATTTTATTTTTTTTGCTCTGCAAAATGGCGTTTGTTTTATTGAAATCGGATTGCAAGTTTTTTTTATACAAAAGAATTCTGGATATTCGGGGGTGAATCATCCCCATGTAATAGGGGTGCATAAGAAGTTGAACATTATATACAGGTTATTTGACGTGAAAAACGTTTTGCAATTGGTTTCGTTACGATCGGTTAAGTGCTTCTATATGAAACACTCTACCAGATGCAAAACATGCTCAACTTTGGGGGTCGATTTCACCCCTTAAAAATAACTTTAAGCCGATAAAAAAAATTACGTGTCTCTTAATTTTCGATGGACTATAACATATATAAAAATTATCAAAATCGGAGGGGGACACCAAAGTACCTTTCCTTGTAAGTTCGTTCGCTTTTTCTTTATAGCATCGCATTGCATATTTGACATTGAGCTAGGGTTTTACTGGTTATGTCAGCGTAGATATTCAAGGATTATCTGTTATCATGTAAAAATTCTAGGATTCGGAGCTGTTCAGAAAAAAAGAAGTTATATCCTGGCCAAAAATCCCCTCCCCGGGGAAAAAACCTTGGACAAGTACATTTGTTGACCCCTGTTTCCATTTGTTTTTACAGAAAAAAACTACCCAAAAAAGTACAAAATTTTTAAAAATTTGGCAAGATTGAGATAGGAAAAAGAAGATTGTTTCTATAAAATAACTATACTCCAAATGACAAATAGAAATGAAAAACTTCACATATTTTATCGAGATCCCAAGAAAAAAAGCAACAATGTCCATCGTGAGTGTCCGGTAAAAAACAGAGTCTACAAGTAAATGATAAATTTGCGAATAAAAAAAATAATTACTTTACAAAAACAGAAATGGAAAAGCCAATGATTTACGGTCAGCACTAAAATTTATAATATCAATGATAGGACAAGTATTTTATTATCGCTTGAGGATGGAGTATTTAAAAAAAAGAAAAATTAGTTGGTTATTGAAAAAAGTCACCAATGTACAAAAATAAAAATCGATCAAACGAACAGAGTCCAAAAAAAAAATCGGGATGAAAAAAAACTTGAAGAAAAAAATTTCAAACGAAAAAAATTAGATTGAAAAAAAAATTTCGGCCGAAGTACTTGGCGAGTTTTTTTGCTTAGCTTGGATTACGTAATGTATTTCACGTAATGTTGTATGTGTTATAAACTCGCCAAGTACTTTGGCCGAAATTTTTTTTTCAATCTAATTTTTTTCGTTTGAAATTTTTTTCTTCAAGTTTTTTTTCATCCCGATTTTTTTTTCTGGACTCTGTTCTTTTGACCGATTTTTATTTTTGTACATTGGTGACTTGTTTTCAATAACCAACTAATTTTTGCTTTTTTTTAAATACTCCATCCTCAAGCGACAATAAAATACTTGTTCTATTATTGATATTAAAAAATTTAGTGCTGAACGTAAATCATTGGCTTTTCCATTTCTGTTTTTGTAAAATAATTATTTTTTTTATGCGCAAATTGATCATTTACTTGCAGACTCTGTTTTTTACCAGACACTCACGATGGACATTGTTGCTTTTTTTCTTGGGATCTCGATAAAATATGTGAAGTTTTTCATTTCTATTTGTCATTTGGAGTATAGTTATTTTATAGAAACAATCTTCTTTTTCCTATCTCAATCTTGCCAAATTTTTAAAAATTTTGTACTTTTTTGGGTAGTTTTTTTCTGTAAAAACAAATGGAAACAGGGGTCAACAAATATACTTGTTCAAGGT
Organism: Rhimphoctona megacephalus; assembly: GCA_963989365.1. NCBI lineage: Eukaryota > Metazoa > Arthropoda > Insecta > Hymenoptera > Ichneumonidae > Rhimphoctona > Rhimphoctona megacephalus. The sequence goes on along the minus strand of OZ022422.1, from coordinate 13,311,428 downwards.
TTCTTCCCCGGGGAGGGGATTTTTGGCCAGGATACTACTTTCCAAAAAGGTTCGAAGGACTCGACAACTGAGACAGTTGCATCAGTTCTTACAACTCATCGAGTCCCATGTTTTTCTGTACAATCTGAGTCATTGTCGCCTATTCCAAGGCATGATACCTTGCATGCAGGCTCAGAAACACGTTCATTTGTGGAAAATTTTATCTAAATTTATCTTTTTCTTCGATGCGACATTTTTTCTTCGACGATTGTCGAAAGTACGCAACGAATTGATGCTTTCTCAAATACGGAGACGAATCCCGTATGGAGTGAAGTTTCTACATATCACTATTTGTATTTCCTTACGAAAAAAATGACCACAATTGTTGGAATCATTCCTCTAAATAAATGAAGAAAATACTGCGTTGTCGAGAACGTTCGTTATGACTAGAGAACAGAGCCCATTCCATCAATTTTGAAAAAGCATTCAGTCCCATGTTTCTCGCGATAATTTTGGTTAGTGTCGCGCATTGAAAGGCATAATACCTTGCATGCAGACACAGAATTATTACCAGTTGTGAAAATATTTATTGGAATAGATATTTATCTTATATGCGATACTCCGTTCTCGACAATCGTCAAAAGTACGCATGGAATTGGTGCTTTTTTAAAAATGGAGACGAATCCCGCGTGGAATACTATCTCTCCATATAACGTTTCATATTTTGTAGCCAGAAAAATAACCAAAACTGTTGAATTCATTTCTCGAAATGAATGAAGGAAATACTACGTTCTCACAAATGTTCGAAGGACTCGACAACAGAGAAAGTTGTATCAATTCTTACAACTTATAGAGTCCCATGTTTTTCGGTACAATCTGAATTATTGTCACCTACTTCAAGGTATGAAACCTTGCATGCAGGCTCAGAACCACGTTCAGTTGTGGAAAATTTTATATAAATTTATCTTTGTCTTCGATGCGAGATTTTTTCTTCGACGATTGTCAAAAGTACGCAACGAATTGATGCTTTCTCAAATACGGAGATGAATCCCGCGTGGAGTGAGGTTTCTACATATCACTATTTGTATTTCCTTACCAATAAAATTACCACAATTGTTGGAATCATTCCTCTAAATAAATGAAGAAAATACTGCGTTCTCAAGAACGTTCATAATGACTAGAGAACAGAGCCCATTCCATCAATTTTGAAAAAGCATTCAGTCCCATGTTGTTCGCTATAATTTTGGTTAGTGTCGCGTACTCAAAGGCATAATACCTTGCATGCAGACTCAGATGTATCTCAAATTTTGAAAATATTTATTTAAATACATTTTTTTGTTCCATGCTATACTCCGTTCTCGTGAATGGCCGTGTTGGATTTTTTTAGTGTTTTCCTTTATACAAATCCAACTTTTGTGGTCATTTTTTTGGAAAAAAATACATGAAACGTGATGAGGACACATCATTTTCTACATCATTTTCATTTCAATTTCAACGAAATTTTTCGGTCGGCGCAAATTCATCGCAGTGGTTGATAATGAAAAAAAGCATCTCGCATGAGTTCTCGTTTGGACGAACTCATTTGACCGCTGGAAAAAATGTTTAGTCCGTGTTTAACGAATTATGGCGTGCAATATGTGGCACTTGCCAAAATTGTAGCGCAAAACCGCAAACCCGATACATTTTCAAAGTTCGTGCACCGGTCTTTATTCTCGAATCCTTTTCGAGCACGAAGATTCTTCGTAATTGATTTTGGGAAATTCATTCCACCAGTATGATAATTTTTCCGAACGTCCAGCAGGAAACACACTCCAGAGAAATTGTATTATAGGAGATTCGTCTCAATGTTTCAGAAATTATGCCGTCGCCGGATACTAGACACTTGTCAAAATGATCGCGCAAATCGTTTGTATTTCAATTTTGTTTATATTTTAAATAACAAGGAGGCGTCTACATTCGGAAACTCATTTCATTCGAAAAAGTACAATCAATCTTATTGATCGTAAAATTCTACCATTCAATGAGTCTGAATATAAAATAATGTGTCCATGATATTCATTTTATCCTATCGCATTGAAAACAATCTAGTCGTTTGTAAATAATCTTACGAAATTGTAAGAATCTTCTAAGATAAACGTGGGCACAATTATGCGTCATTAATATTATCAAATAAAAAAAAAAATCTTAAAACACCTTATCAGTTTTAAATAAATTTTGTCATTCGTGTTTTCAAAATGTTTTCGTCATTTTTTAAATAATTATTCTTGTTCTTATTATTATTGACTATCAAGAATAATAAAAACTTGTATTATTATCATTATTATAACGCTATCCGCTAAAAGGTTCTAATGAGTTCCACAATGTTCTTTGCAACGTTTCAACCATTATCATTGTCATAATAATTTCCATGCATTTTTGTTTGGCTCGTTAAATTTTTCCGATCGACCAACGTCAGATCGCGAATCATGGGCAACTCAACCTTACTTTTGAGAGCCAGCCGCGAAAACTGACAGCGACCGTCTGCACAGACGACGGCTGCCCAGCGCTTGAATTACGAAACATTCAATTTTTTTTTCTCCGAGTTAAGATCGAAATGACCTAATTGCATGCATTTTTATTATTTTTTTTCTCAACAACAAAAAATTTAAAATAACTTCACAATGGGTGTTTTATTTTCATAAAAACACGCACTTTGTTCCTGTGATTTCAGATAATAAATTTAAAAAAAATTTGACATTTTTTTTTTCAAACTCCGCAAAAACTGTGCTTTTCACAATTATATCATGCATTTTCGCAAAAAGAGCGAGAAAAACCGTTAAAAAAACACCCCCGGAACGTCCCGATATCACCCCGCAAATGGCCAAAAAGTCGCCTGGTCGACCCCAAATTGTCACCCTGTATATGTTTTTCTTATTACGAGAATAAATTTGGTATCGCTGTTAGTGAAATAATTGCAATGCATTTCAAAATAATATTATAACATTGTAATCGATTTATTGAGCAAAAATAAACTATGAACTCAAATTTAACTTGGAGGAAATATTGGTTAAAACTTATACACCACAATACTAAATAATTATTATTGATCAATTGTTATTTATTTTAAAGATGTCAAACTTCGCAGGTTCTCTGTTATATCTTTCTATTTTAATGAGACGCTTTTCTGTCGATACGTTGCATACGAGGAAATGAAAAAGGAGAGGCATCGAATATCTTTCCCTTGAGTGCAGAGCCATGTTACTTGTAAAGCCAAAAATTGTGCTTCAAGTTGTATCACATTATACATATGGTGGAGTAGAACTGCTGCGCGCTATGAGGATTAATTAGGAAAATACTCACCTTGGATGAATACCACAATGGATTTTTCAGTTTTATTGTTTAAAAACGTAATATTTTTCTCATTAAGGGATCTACCCTAATTTGAATTTTCAAAAAATCGATTTTTTTTTATTGCATTTTTCGAAAGTATACATATTTAAAAGTATCACACTAAAATTTTATGATGATCCTAGCAGTCTACGTGTACTTTTGAGGGACGATCACTTTGTTACCTGAGCGCGTTAGGGTACGGTGCGTACCCTAACGCTCGGAGCGGTACTTATTCTTCGAAGGAGACCTCTACATTAGAATTTTCGAAGCAAGAAGTAACTAGAATCCAAGAAAATGTTCTCTCTACATTAGTCGTATTTGAAATTTTCAACCGTCAACATCTGTGCTCGTGATTGCCGAAATGGAAAAGAAGACGGTGCATCAATCTGCCAACTGGAGACGTCCAGGTTCGAAGTCGAAAAAACGAAAATTTCATGGAGTGCTTCCACATGCCCATGAGGCAAATACAAGTCACGCTAGTGCATCTGCGGCGCAGTTAAAAAAGTCGAAAGGTACGAGTTTCGACGTACACGTAGATCAAACGTCAGGATACAATATTATACAATTTTTCCTGGTTTTTTCTACGTTACAAGAGTTTTCAAAATGTAAAGTGTGCGATAAGGATGTTTCGTGTACAAAGTATGGACAGTGAGGACTCGGTTTTAAACTTTGTGTTACGTGTGAGTGAGGCGACAAATACATAAATTCGTGTCCGATGATTGCGACAGGATACGAAATCAATCGTCGTCTAGTGTATGTAATGCGTTTGATTGGTATTAGTCCAGGAACCGGGTATGAAAAAGGTCTTTTTCATGACACCGAGCCAGAACGATTCTAACCGACGGATTCGTGTAGGGCTGATGTCCCTGATGAAGGCCTACCACTTTCCAACCACAGATTTTGGGGGGCTTTTTTTGCCACGCGGTCAAAGTTGGCAAAACTAAGTTTTTGGGAGATAGCGTCGAAACTATTAATCGGAGAAAAAAAAAGTTCAGTAACTATTTGTAGATACTAGAAAAACGAACAATTTGGCGGGTCGCAAATTAAAATCGGTTCATTAGTTCGCCCGCAAAAAAATATAAACCAGCTAAAATGGTCATTTCTGTCATAGCCTATTATTAGTTTAAACATGCGTATACAGCCTCAAAAATCTCAGGATATTTGCCCCTCGGTACACTACATAAGTGTGCAAAATTTGGGCTTGATCGGAAAAACAGTTTTTGAGAAAAGCCATTTGTTATTAAAAAACCGACTGTTTTTGCGAGGAATTTCTACACCGGGAGAGTGTCGCAGAGCAATAAAACCAAAACGAAATTGATCCGAAAGAGTCGTACTATCATGTACACTTTGGGGCAAATCGATTTTTTATAATTAAAAGGGCGAAAAACGGCTCCAAAAATAGGGTACGATTTTTACTCATAAACAAATGGAATTCCATCACGAATTTTTAAGTCACAGAGTCGGAATTGACATATTTCGAAAGCGTTTATTTTTCTACGAATTTAGAAAAAAAAATTTGCAAAAAGTTTATTAGGGGGAGATAAAAAAATTTGTTTTTCAATAATTATTGCAGCTGCTCATTTCAACATAGAGAGCTAAAAATTGGACAGCGTACAGAGAAAGGCTTGTGCTAACTGGAGAAAAATCGGCGGAAAAATCCCATATAAATTTATTGTTTATTTCAGCGGTTTTATGAGAGGCCAAATGTGACGTCGCGTTTGGCGGCAGAGTGAGGGTAGCCGTCTCGGGCTCGCGCGCGCTCGCGTGAAAAGTTAATCCGCGCGTTCAAATTCGACAAACATGGAATATCTCGGGAACAAATTAACTTATCGAGTTGTTTTTTTTTTAATCTGGGCTAACTTTTTCCGCTGATCATAATTTTGTTATTAAAAATTCTGAAAAATTGAAAATTCACCTCCAAATTTATTGATCATTTTTTATTTGTTTATTTTACCCTATTTTGTACTTAACTTTTGGGTGAAATCAGATTCAAATGTTATTTTTGTGTTGTTCTCCAACTACTGATCGGAGGAAAAAAAAAATCAATGCAAAATGTTTTGTTAGCAGAGCACGTGTCATATCGTTTTTACAATAAATGAACGAATTGAGGCCATTACAACTACGAAAAATACCACATTTTCTCAAAATTAAAGAATATATATTTTTTTAATTTAAATTATTATGCACAAGGTTCAGGGTACAAGCAAATAAAAAAATATTAACACAGGAAGAGGTTGAAATGATGGTATATTTTTCACCATGTCACGAAGCTTACAAATATTCAAGAATTTTGTATGAATTAAAAGACGTTTCCCTCTTTGGATTTCAATATTCTCCTCGATCTTTTCGATGAAATGGCCATGAATTTGTCCTGGGAATTTCCCAGGAAGAATCGAGAAGGGTTCCAGGCAAGAATTAATATAAAAATAGATTCTTTTATAGGCCCCACAGCATACCTGAACTAGTCTAACCAATGGTAGGGTTGGGTCAGGGGTACGGTGGGGAATTTGGGTAAGGGCCGACCGTTAGAGCCTGAAAGTTCTTTTCTTTCAGTTCCACATGGGAAGCGACTCTGCTCACATTGTGTTACAGTCAGTTACCAGTGAAATTTTTAAAATTACATTGTGTCCAAAGTTTTCACAATCCATATCCATCGTGATTGCAAAAATTGTGGTAAGTAACTTACAATAATAATGAATCGAGTCAAAAAATTATTTCAATCTAACAATGTATAAGAATGCATGAGTATTTTCTAGAATTAAAAATTGATTTCTCTACTCCGAAATGTTTATCTGGAAATATTGTAGAATTTTGAGCATTATATGTATTTTTTCTACCGCTTTTTTATATAGTGAAATATAGTAACGAGTATTTGAAAATCTATCTATCGAAAATAATTTGAAAATGCCTTATGCATTGGCGGGCCTAAACTCTTATAATTTTTCGCACATTTATTATTACCACTTTTTTGGTTTTTTATGTTCAATTAGTAATTCGACTAATGATTATTTATCATGTATTTTTTACAGATCTACTCTTGTCGAGTATGGCAGCGGATAAAAAGGGCGATATTTGCATCCTTTGTGATGAATTATTGTTACCCGAAAATACTGCCACTATTAAACAGCGGGCTATACAAACTCTCATCGAGGCTAGTCTCCAGCGAAAGGATAGAAAACATCTGCAACTCCAGCAATGCGAATCCCTCAACATTCACAAAAGTTGCCACGTTACGTACGTGAGGAAAAGGAGCATTGAAGCGGCAAAGGCAGCATCTACGGCATCAACTTCAAAGGCAAGGTGGCAAAGTATAAGTAGAAAAAATTTCGACTTTTCAACGAATTGTTTTCTCTGCGGAAATACTGCATATCGTCAGAAGGCTGAAAATCGTATTATTATGGTCGAACGCATGGATATGGTTGAGACAATATTAGGGGCATTGAAAGACCGAACCCGAAATGATTTCAATAGCGAAATACAGTGTCGATTATCGACAGTTAACGATTTATGCAGACAAGAAGGTCGATATCATTCATGTTGCTACAAGCAGTTCTTCAATTATCGTCTTGCTTCCAGTGAAAGCCATTCACTCGGCGACACAATGAGCGCCGCATTACAGAATGTAATTAATTATATACTTGATAACGAGGAAGATTGTCAATTTTCTCTGAAAGAAATCCTTTCGCATTTTACTGGCGAATTACCACGGATTCATAGGCTTAAAAAACAATTGCAAGACCATTTCGAGGATGATATCGTAATTTATTCTGTCAAAAATGACGCATTGATATGTTTTCGTGACGCGAAACACAATTGGCTTAACGAAGCTTGGTATACGAAACGCGCACAGAACGAAGAAGACGAACGTAGAAGGATTGTGAGCATGGCTGCTAATATCGTTCTGCAGGACATCCGAGCTCGTTATTATGACACGAACAATTATAAAACGCCAAATAGTTGCGTTGATGACTATTTGTTGGATATTCCATCGACTTTGCAACTTTTCCTAGACGTTTTGATAAAATCTCATAAAAGATACATGGAAAAATAACAGCAAATGAAGAAGTGGTCTAATAAAATCGCGACTTTCGGCCATATATTAATTTCGTCAGTAAGACCGCGGACCTTTATATCGCCACTGATGTTAGGTCTTTCATCCATGATGCATAGGAAGCACGCTTCAAGGTGTCTTATAGACTCACTAGCATCATTAGGCCTGTGTGCAACATATAAAGAAACGAACTATTTTGAGGCGTCAATTGCAAGCGATCCGAATCATTATAGTTTACAAGGTGATACGTTTATACAATTTGTCTTCGATAACGCTGATCACAACACGAATACGCTAGATGGGTAAAATACCTTCCACGCTATGGGCGGTATTATGTGCATAACTCCAGGCTCGGCTGTACAATCGAAGCAAACCATAAAAAAGTCACCACGCCACCATCATCAAATGCAAATGGACAATTTGGTTTCATTCCAGTGAAACACTTTGAAAAAAGGACGTCAATAGGGTTGAATGACATTGTTATAGAAGATTTGTCCGTTGAAAATCCCATTTCCAACGACTTTTTAATTGCTCCATCAGACTTCTTATGGTTTTATAGCATACACATTAAGCCGCAGGATGTTGCCGGCTGCAGTGGGTTTATGGGGAGTTACTACAATTCGGAAGATTTCTATACTTCGAAAATTATACCTTTGCCATTTATAAATAATCCGCCCAGCAGTTTCGATACGGTTCTAACCGCTCTTATTGAAGCCGCGAATAAATGTAAAGCACTTGATCAAAAACATTGCTTTGTGACATTCGATCAACCCTTGTACTTCAAGGCTCGGGAAATCACTGCTTCGATCGACCCAAACAATGATCCGTATAATATAAAATCTGTTATCGTTCGTCTTGGCGGGTTTCACGCGTTGATGTCATTTCTCGGATCAATCCGCTTTATCATGGAAAGCAGTGGCCTAAAGGAGGTTTCTTCGGTCATTTATGCCGAAGCGTCAGCTGAAAAAGCTCTACTGGGGCATGCTTATTCGAGAGCGATCCGAGGACATTCTTTAATTCAATTAGCTCTTGCTGACCGCGTAATATCATCTTTGACTTTCGATGAAACCGAAGTTGAGCTGTTGGATAATATTTTAAGCAAGGTCGCAGAGGAATATTTTGATCAACTAACACACGACGAAGTTTGTGCTCCCATTGTGAATAAATTCGTAGCTCGTTTAGAGACTTTGAAAAATAACGGTCCAACAGCCCAACTGTGGCTCCAATATTTTCAAATGGTCCTGATCGCCAAAAAATTTGTGGTCGCAGAACGCTCGGGAAATTGGGACCTGCATGTGCAATCTATGCAATTGATGATCCCATATTTTTATTCAAGCGGTCATCATTTGTACGCAAAGTCGAGTCAGCTTTATTTGCAAGATATGCTCAAACTAAAATCTCAGATGGATTGCTTCGAGTACGATAAATTATGCAACTCCGGATTTTTTACGATCCGGCGCACAAATACATTTTGGGCGGGAGTTTGGACTGATATGACCATTGAGCAGGTGTTAATGAAATCAATGAAAACGAGTGGCGGCTTGACTCACGGTCGTGGAATGTCAGAAAGTGTTATAGCTACATGGATAAAATCAGTCGTTGCCATGACCGAAGTGTGTAATGAGATGGACAATTTTTGCAACGTCTCTTATGCTACCTCCGAACAGCATGTCGATACGAGAGTTTCGCGGATTTCCAGAGATGCTGCGGATCTGAAAAAAATACTGAGCTACTTTGAAACGCACGACCCCTTCCCCGAAACCGATTGTATTATGTAGATCCATTCAGGTGTCGTTGGAGATGAAAATATCAATTGCTACAAAGCATTTGAAATCGGTATTAATTTACAAAAAAGAAATATCGGGGAAAAATTTGGATCCGTTAAATTTCAAAGGAAAAAACAAAGTTTTGTCGCTTATAGCAGTCAATTCCAAAGTAAAAATCGCGGGCGATACAGTTGCAATTGATCCGCTTTTAATTTTCCAGAGAATTACGTTGAATATAAAAGAAAAAAGTGAAATGCGAACGTATCTCAAGTACGAGCTCGCACCTTTTCCACTCTCACTTTTCGATGAAGGAGGGATGCGTAAAACTCAAAAATCGATATTTTATGTAAATTTCCAGCACCTCGAAGAAATTCCCGAAATTCAAAATACTGTACATGTCGTCGATGGCGGATTTCTCATTCATAGAGTAAATTGGCATCAAAATGAAAGCGTTCAGGAAATCTTGAGGCAATACGTATCGTATGTTACACACAATTTTGCCGCGAACAGTGTTGTAATTTTCGATGGGCACCCTGAGTCAAGTTCGTCGGGAACGAAATTGTGCGAGGGAGCAAGACGCAAAATGAAGAATATTGGCAGGGAAATTATTTTCGACGCAAGCACAGTTATAACGTCTTGCAAAGAAAAGTTTTTATCTAACGATAAAAATAAAAAAAGATTGATTAGTCTATTGTCCGAAGAGCTCCGAAAAAATGGCTATCGTACCAAATGCGCAACGGAGGATGCAGATTTATTAATCGTTACAACCGCTATCGAACAAGCTAACGACGACGTGACCGTCAAAGTTGTAGGGCAAGATGTTGACTTGTTAGTGTTGTTGACCCAATTGGCCCCTAACAAGAATAATATATTATTTGAGAAAGTTAACTCCGGCGGTATTGTCAATGAACTGTACAATACAAACAGTTTCAAGTATGGAGAAGTGAGGCACTTGGTAGGCTTTCTTCACGCTTTTACTGGCTGTGATACCACTTCGTGCTTTTTCAAGCAAGGGAAACAAAAACTACTAAAATGGATGCGTGCAAGCAGCCGTTTGCAAGAATTGGCATCGCAATTTTATAACATCGATGCAGACCCCGCAAAATTAGCACAAAATGGTAACGAAATAATTGCCGCAATGTATGCTGCGAAAGGAGAAAGCGCCAGTCTCAAAGAGTTGCGTTTTTTGCATTTTCAAAAATCGACATTGAAAAGAACTTCGAAACTCGAAACTTTACCGCCAACAGAAGCTGCTGGTAAATAACATTCATTTAGAGTTTACCATCAGCTTCAGGAATGGCTTGGAAGTGTAAAGGATGCAACAAAGTGGGGCTGGCAACCATCCGCAAGCGGCTTAGTGCCAGTTGTAAGCAGCGAAGCCTTAATTCCAGAGGACTTGATCGAAATTATAACTTGTAAATGTACAACTGGTTGTAAAGCTGCTTGCGGGTGTAGGAAACATGGTTTGCGCTGTTCAAATTTGTGTGTGAACTGCCAGGGTGAGGAGCGATGTACAAACATAAAGTCGAATATAGTTGAAATTAATGGAAATATCAACGAATTCGAAAATGACGAGGATAATAATTATTTAACCGATACGAAAGTAGAGTGCGAGCTTGCAGGAAACGATGAGAGCGAAGACGAAGAAGATGAAGTTTTGGCGAATAGAAGCAGGCTAGAAAGCGTAGAATAATTGTAATTAAAATGTAATATTAAGGATCGTTCCATAAAATAAATGTAAAATCTCCATAAATATTGTATAATTATTGTAAAATTATTGAATGTTTGTAAGCTTAGTGACGTGGTGAAAAATATACCATCATTTCAACCTCTTCCTGTGTTAATATTTTTTTATTTGCTTGTACCCTGAACCTTGTGCATAATAATTTAAATTAAAAAAATATATATTCTTTAATTTTGAGAACATGTGGTGTGTTTCGTAGTTGTAATGGCCTCAATTCGTTCATTTATTGTAAAAACGATATGACACGTGCTCTGCTAACAAAACATTTTGCATTGAATTTTTTTTCCCTCCGATCGTAGTTGGAGAACAACACAAAAATAACATTTGAATCTGATTTCACCCAAAAGTTAAGTACAAAATAGGGTAAAATAAACAAATAAAAAATGATCAATAAATTTGGAGGTGAATTTTCAATTTTTCAGAATTTTTAATAACAAAATTATGATCAGCGGAAAAAGTTAGCCCAGATTAAAAAAGAAAAAAACAACTCGATAAGTTAATTTGTTCCCGAGATATTCCATGTTTGTCGAATTTGAACGCGCGGATTAACTTTTCACGCGAGCGCGCGCGAGCCCGAGACGGCTACCCCCATTCTGCTGCCAAACGCGACGTCACATTTGGCTTCTCATAAAACCGCTGAAATAAACAATAAATTTACATGGGATTTTTCCGCCGATTTTTCTCCAGTTAGCACAAGCCTTTCTTTGTACGCTGTCCAATTTTTAGCTCTCTATGTTGAAATGAGCAGCTGCAATAATTACTGAAAAACAAATTTTTTTATCTCCCCCTGATAAGCTTTTTGCAAATTTTTTTTTTCTAAATTCGTAGAAAAATAAACGCTTTCGAAATATGTCAATTCCGATTCTGTGACTTAAAAATTCGCGATGGAATTCCATTTGTTTATGAGTAAAAATCGTACCCTATTTTTGGAGCCGTTTTTCACCCTTTTAATTATAAAAAATCGATTTGCCCCAAAGTGTACATGATTGTACGACTCTTTCGGATCAATTTCGTTTTGGTTTTATTGCACTGCGACACTCTCCCGGTGTAGAAATTCCTCGCAAAAACAGTCGGTTTTTTAATAACAAATGGCTTTTCTCAAAAACTATTTTTCCGATCAAGCCCAAATTTTGCACACTAATTTAGTGTACAGAGGGGCAAATATCCTGAGATTTTGGAGGCTGTATACGCATTTTTAAACTAATAATAGGCTATGATAGAAATTGCTATTTTAGCTGGTTTATATTTTTTTGCGGGCGAACTAATAAACCGATTTTAATTTGCTACCCGCCAAATTGTTCGTTTTTCTAATATCTACAAATAGTTACTGAACTTTTTTTTTCTCCGATTAATAGTTTCGACGCTATCTCCCAAAAACAACAACAACTCCCAACCCAACAAAGTTGGGTTTGCCAACTTTGACCGCGTGGCAAAAAAAAGCCTCCCAATATCTGTGGTTGGAAAGTGGTAGGCCTGCATCAGGGACATCAGCCCTACACGAGTCCGTCGGTTAAAATCGTTCTAGCTCGGTGTCACGTAAAAATACCCAGTTCCTGGACTATGTTGGATTGAGTGGTATCAAAACGTTTTGTGGCCTCATGGAACTTGGACCTGGAATAAGCTCCTCTGTTTATTACCATATTATTGATTCGATCTGTATCGCGGTGAATAGTGTGTTTGATATAGTGACGCTCAAGGCTGTTGGAGAAGAAAAACTCTTGAATGCTCAGCACGGAGAACCCGAAGATATTTTAACCGTTTCAGGAGACGGTTCCTGGCAAAAAAGAGGACTTTCTTCTCTTATTGGCATAATTTCTTTAATATATAAACACAGTAAAAAAATTGCAAATGTCGCTATCAGATCAAGTTACTGCAAAGCGTGCGAGAAAAAAAAAGGAACAGAACACACGATTGAATATGCAGCGTGGTACGAAGTGCACAAAATAGACTGTAGTGCTAATCACTCTGGTAGTGCTGGAAAAATGGAGGTTGACGGTGTATGTTAAATGTTTTGGGAATCTCTCGAAAAATTTTCTGTGCGTTATGGTTTTTACATCGGAGATGGTGACACGAAAACTTTCAAAATCCTGCTCAATACACAACCATATGGCGAAGATTTTATCGTAAAAAAGTTAAAGTGCGTCTTACACGTTGCAAAAAGAATTTTCAAGCGTGCTAGTGAAGCTAAAAAAATTCTTACACTGGCACGAAAAGCTGCAAAGAAGGACGAGAAAAAAACCCCAGCGAAAAAAGTGCAGCACGAACAGTCGTCGCGAAAAAGAAAAAAAACCGTCGTTAAAAAAGTTCCGGTCGTAAAAACTCAGGATTTAACGATCAAATTAATAAAAGAACTGTCAAAAAACTATGGTTTAGCAATTCAAAGACATTCCGATTCCGTGGAAGAAATGCGCAAGGAGATCTGGACAGGATTTTATCATAAGATTTCAACTGACAGCAATCCACAGCATTCGTACTGTTCTGAATCCTGGTGTAAATACAAGAAAGCTGTAAAAAATAATTCTGTTCATAAGTTCAAACATCCTTCTGCTCTCGCTAAAGATGTTCAAGAAGTTTTAAAACCGATCTACGATGATTTGACAACATAAGAACTACTTGAAAGATGCCTCGGCCGAAATACGCAGAATAATAACGAATCTTTCAACAACTGCGTCTGGTCAATGGCTCCCAAACACATATTTAGCGGAAAAAAAATTGTTGAAATAGCGTGTCGAACAGCTTCTTGTATTTTTAACGAGGGATTACAGCCAGTATTAAAAATCTTGGAAGTAATGGGCGTCAAAATCGGCCCGACCGCCGTGCAGTTCGTCGCTGACCGTGACAGAACACGTATACAAGTTGCGAACCGCCGTAGCAGCGACGCCTCTAAGGAAGCCAGAACGAAACGAAGGCAGGCTATTTTGGATGAGAATGGGCACTATGAAGAAACTGAAGGCATAATGTATGGTGCAGGCATCGCTGATTAGACGTAAGTAAGATTTTTTCACGATTTCTCGTTAAAGAAAACTTTAAACGCGTTTTTCTCAAAATGACGTTTTTGGACGGCTTGTTGATAAAATCTCCGAAACTATTCAACTGACCCTCACCAAAATTTTACCACATGTTCTTTATGACTATAGCTATAGCGCATATCATACGAATTTTGAAATTTTGAGTGTAACTATTTTTTTTTTTTCAATAAACGATGAAAAAAACGTGATTTTTCGTAGTTTTTGAAAAAATGGCCGCCGTTTTGTCATTTTTGAAAAAATCAACAATTGTATGATATGCGCTATAGCCATTTACCTAATGAATCTAAAACCATTTTTTCCCCCAGATCATCCATTCCAGAGATTTCATCAACGGCGCACACCCATCTTTTTTTTTGGACCTGTCTTCTCCCCCATTTTTGTGTACAAAAACTGAGTGAAATAAATATGAAAAAAAAATTTAAGTTAAATAATTATCGATTAACAGCTTAGAACGAAATTACTAATATCCAAACTGCTTGTTTCCCCCTGTATGACTTATTCTGATATACAACTTAAAAGCTAATGGTAAAATATTTAATTTTCTGGTTTTCTGCATTTGAGAAAAAACTATTACTCGAGGTCTCTTCTAACCATAAAATTGAATCAATAACACGTTCCTGTCAAGTTATACTCGACTAATAACCTAACAACGAAATACTAACATCTCGAAAATACTACAAGCCTGTAGTTAACTCTTTTGAAAACAGTATATCTTTGTTCCTTATCACAGAAACAAAAGGCTTGAATGTTTAAACAACTTCAACAACAATGAATTTATGATAGAAAATCTGGCTCATTCTCTGACGTCGAATAAGTAGAGTTAACAGTACCGACTCCTGTCATTGAATTAAATTGATGATGTAATGATGTGTTGTGCCCGCGAAAACCGTCACGTGGGGACGAGTTATCGAGGACGGGTATTTTGGGGATCATTGCCAATAATTGAGCCAAAACTCCAACTCAATACTTTAGAACAAGTTAACGGTAGGTTTATTGATAAAGTTAAAGATTAAAATATAAAGTCAAGGTGTTTTTGCCTTGAGCCCGATCGTTCAATATTTTGTCGTCAGACTGCCGATTTTGGACATTGTCTCTGCTTTTATGGATTCACGAGTTTCCCCCAAATGGTGTCGATTTTACCCCTTCTATTGATTTATTTGTCATTGCGGAACATTCTCGAATATTCGGTGGCGTGATGCCCTGTTAGCATTTTAGGGTGAGATTGCTCGGGGTCGATAGACCCATGCGGCGATCCATTGTAGGACTGTGCTATCTTACAATTTTATTTATGCTGGCTTCCTGTCGCCAATCAATTTATGTTACAATTGATTCCAGCTAATTTTATGTTGCCATGCGGGGCACAACAGATGAAAACTCGTTGTAATTTTAGGTATTATATGTAGACTCTGTTTGAGTCTATATAAAGCGGGATGTTTGAAAATAACATAGAAAAAAGAAGTGATATCAAATGGCAAAAATCCCCTCCCGGGGAAAAAAACCAGGACAAGTACATTGTGGACCCACATTTCCCTATGATTTTACAAAAAAGCCGACCAAAAATCGAAAACCCCCGTAGAGAAACAAAAAAAATGAAAGTGTACTCCCATTTCATTCACATCCCGAAGAGAAACCAACCATATCAATCACGAAATATCCGGCCAAAAAACCAGACTTCACAATAAATGTCATTTTGAATTCATTTCCACAGAACAAAACAGGAATTCAAACATTAAAAAATTAGCGTTATTAAGATGAGAAAAATACCACTTTTAATTGGTGTGTAAGATGTATTAATAGTGTAGCAAAAAAAGTAAAAAAGATCACCACCTAAGTTTCGTGCAGCAGTAAAATTTATGGTATCAATACTAGGACAAGTATTTCTTTGGTGACTCAGAAGATATCAACATCGACGTGCCGGTAAAGTATGGCATGCAGTGGGTGCATTGCTTCTGGGATCTGCCAAGTCGAGTAACTACGTGCAAAGCCAGTAGTTGGATGAGTGATCCCTTCCCTGCACCGTGGCTAAAACAACGAAAAACATTCAGAAACTAGCCGGAATCTCGGCACATAATTGGATCACATTTTCACTAACATTTATTTTCAGAAATGATTTAATTTCTAAATTTAATTCCCGATGTTCAAGTATTGATTGTTTTTATATGGGTGTCAAGCTAAGGTTCGCATAAGATCCCGTGCTTTTGTAATGTTAAAAAATAAACTTTAATTTATGTCCGTACATGATAGCACAGTTTTGTTTGATTGGTAATAATTTGATGAACGTTCACCACCGTAAGTTGAGCGTATATGCACAGAGTACTTGTCCGACCCATAACTTTTTATTAAAATTGCTCATTCAAGTAAAAATCAAGGGTCTCTCTCAAAAGTCAAGGGTCATAAGTACACGCTTTTTCATTGTCGGTATTCTGGTTCGAATTCACCGCTACTTTAAGCTTCATTTTCAGCCATATTATCAATGATAAGGATATGATATTCGGAGATCCTAGAGGCGCCGCGCCTTATATACAAACTAAAGCACTATATTTCTTGCGGATAGTGAAAACTGTTAGCCACCTTGCGGTTGAGTTCAGAAATACAATTTTTTTATAGTTTTCGCTTGTAGAACGACGAAGACCGACTACGAAATTTGATTACATATTACAACGATAAACTACAACTACGACTACAAAAATGAACTATACAATTTAGTACTGTTCAATTTCAATTCAATTTTTTGTAATTCTACAAAAACTAACCACAAATTTTAGTAGTACGACCATAAATTTAGTCGTACTACAAAAAATGACAACAGTATTTAGTAGTTCTACCAAATTTTTAGTAATACTGCAATAATTTTTGTACCATCACCTTTGTAGTCGTGTTAAATGCAAGCTAACCCGCTAACAGTAACTAACGATAATTTCAATTTTCAACGTTAGATTCACCTTCAAGATGAGTTTTGCAATACAAAATACTATTTCTTTTGAGCTCAATGCATCTGAACATATAGGTAAATCCCCACCCGGGGGAAAAAAACCTGAACAAGTACATTGGTGGTCCCTTGTTTCCCTATGATATCACAAAAAGTCCAAAACCGCACTTAAATTTTTTTTTTTAAATGTTTACTAATTTTATTCATGTTCCGGAGGGAAACCAACTATATAGATCACGAAATATCCGGCCAAAAAACCAGATTTCACAATAAATGTTACTTTGAATTTATTTCCACAGAACAAAACAAGAATCAAAACATTAAAAAATCAGCATTATCAAGATGAGAAAAATACCACTTATAATTGGTGTGTAAGAAGTATCAATAGTCTAGAAAAAAATGAAAAAAGATCGACATCTAAGTTACGTGCAGCAGTAAAATTTATGATATCAGTACTAGGACAAGTATTTCTTTGATGACTGAGAAGATATCAATGTGGACGTACCGGCAACGTAGGGCATGCAGTTGGTGCATTGCTTCTGGGATCTCCTAAGTCGAGTAGCTACTTTTGTTTTAGCTATGGCGTGACCAATGTTGCCAAATAGTATTTACTTATATGACGTAATGAAACAACATTGCCTGCACCGTGGCTAAAATAACGAAAAACACGCAGGAACAGGAAGTTTCGCATAAGCTCCCGTGCTTTTGCAATGTTAAAAAAAAAACTTTAATTTCTGTCTGTACATGATAGCACAGTTTTGTTCGATTGGTAATAATTTGATGAACGTTCACCACTGTACGTTGAGCATATACGCACAGAGTACTTGTCCGGCCCATAAATTTTTATGCTATAAACAGAGCTAAAAATTGGAAATACTTAGCACACATGTCTTCTCTTCACAAAACGGTCAAAATTTGCAGATATCGGCTACATTCCAATGATACAAATTTTGATAATATCAGAGGAAGAGCATCCGAAGACTTTCTGAAACAACTTTTTAAATTTATTATGCTATAACTAAAGGGGAAAAGTGAAAAAACATAGTGCACTTTAAGCCCAACAAAGTTCAGAAAATTTGAATGTATCTATTGCGTTCCGAGGACAGAAATTTTAATCCCATCCAAAAATGAGCAGCCAAAGACTTTTTGTAATAAAATGTTCAATTCATAATGCCACAATCAGAGACAAAAATAAGGAAATACTTGGCGCTTCACAAAATGTTAAAAGTTTGTAGGTATCGGCTACATTCCCATGATACAAATTTTGATGCAAATTTTGATATTTATAACAATAACGGCCGTGAAAGCCTCAAAATTAGAACTTACAGATATTTTAATATTATCTTTGAATTTTGAAAAGTTCAGAAAGTATGTTATGGATATTTTAAAACAATAAATTCAACAAAGCGGGCAAACTTAGATCAGTACTGTGCCCAAGAAAATGGATCGAGTTGAGTTGTACCAGTTGCATTATCTTCGTGCAAATTTTCGTACCATCACAATCAGAGCATCCGTAGAGCAAATCTTTTTGAAAATATTTTTCAATTCGTTATGCCACAATAAGAGTCAAAAAGTAGAAATACTGAGCATACATGTTGCTCCAGGAAATTTCCAAAGTTTGTAAGTATACGGTGGGTTCCAATGAAACAAATTTGTATACTTCGAGAAAAAAGGAACCAAAGACTTTCTGACAATTTTTTGAATTAATCATGCCACAACTCAAGCATACCACACATTGGGCTCAATAAATTTATAAACTTTGCATGTAGCCATTACTTTTCGAAGCCAAATTTTAATCCCATCCAAAAATGAGCAAGCGAAGAATTTTCATAATAAAATTTTCAAGTCCTAATAATACCACTATTCCAGCGAAAAAGTGGAAATATTGGGCACACTTGTTACTTCACAGATATTTCAAAGTCTATACGTATCTGTTGCAATTCAATCATACAAATTTTGATAATATCAGTAAAAACACATCAGAAGACTTCCTAAAACAATTTTTCAAAATTTATTGTGCTACAACTAAAGTGGGGAAGTGAAAAAGAATAGCTAAATAGAGCCGAATGAATTTCTGAAATTTTGCATATATTCATGGCGTTCCGAAGACAATAATTTTGATCCCATTGACAAATGAGCAACCGCAGAATTTTCATAACAAAGTTTTTAATTCTTAATGCTACAATCGGAGCCAAAAAGTGGAAATATTGGTACATTTGTTACTTTACAGAATTTCCAACGTCTGTAGGTATCCGTTGCAATCCAATGATACAAATTTTGATAATATCAGTAAAAAAAACATCAGAAGACTTCCTGAAACAATTTTTCAAAATTCATTATGCTACAACTAAATTAGGGAATTGAAAAAATGTAGCGCACATTGGGCCCAACAAAATTCTGAAATTTTGCATGTATTCATGTCATTCTGAAGCCAGCAATTCTTAACCCATCGACAAATGAGCAAAAGGGAAAATACTTGGCACATTTGTCGCTTCACAGAATTTTCAAAGGCTGTAGGTATCCATTGCAATTCAATTATACAAATTTTGATAATATCAGTAAAAGCACATCGGAAGACTTCCTGAAACAATTTTTAAAAATTCATAATGTTACAACTAAAGTGGTGAAGTAAAAAAATAGAGTGCATATTGAGCCATACAAAATTCTGAAATTTTCCATATATTCATGGCGTTCCGAAGACAATAATTTTGATCCCATCGACAAATGAGCAACCGAAGAATTTTCGTAACAAAAGTTCAATTCATAATGCTAAAATCGGAGGCAAAAGTAGAAGTATTTGGTACATTTGTCGCTTCACACAATTTCCGAAGTTTGTAGGCATTTGTTGCGATCCAAAGATATAAATTTTGATAATGTCAGAAAAAACACATCGGAAGACTTTCTGAAACAGTTTTTTAAAATTCATTATGCTACAACTAAAGCGGGGATGTGAAAAAATATAGAGCATATTAAGCCAAACAAAATTCTGAAATTTTGCATATATCCATGGTGTTCCGAAGACAATATTTTTGATCCCATTGGCAAATGAGTAACCGAAGAATTTTCATAACAAAATGTTCAATTCATAATGCTACAATCGGAGCCAAAAAGTGGAAATACTTGGTACATTTTTCGCTTCACAGAATTTCCAGAGTCTATAGGCATTCATAGCAATCCAGAGGTACAAATTTTGATAGGATATGGAGTATATACCGCCATAGGTTTTTGACATAAAGATATATTATACGAGCCATTTTGACATAAAGATATATCATTACTTACCACGGTTATCATCCAGAGGCATCCATATATATCCAGATGCAGGTTGACAGTGTATTTGACTATTAATTCATCAAACGCGAGATGATTCTACACCATATTTTGGATAGAAAAACGACGTCGAAAATCTTTTGAAATGGACCAACAATTATCATGCAAGGAACATTTTATGATGTACAAATTTTATTATGGCAAGCGAGGAACATTTTATAATAAAGAGGAAAGGGACCAATAAAATAAATTGTCAATAGACAGAGTGTCAATAGACAGAATTGTCAATAGACAGGTGTAGAGTTAAAAAACATATTTATTAAACACTGCTCAAAACTCGGCATGATAATAACAAACTTTGCCGCATATACATTTCTTTGACACTCATTATTAGTTTTATAGAGTTTCTTTTCCAAATTTACATCGATTCACACCAATCATGATTAACAGTTCAACGTATACCATTTCATAGTTATCAAAGAATCGAAAAGAATGATTTCTCAAGAAATCTTATACGAGGAACATTTAATCGCGAAAGAGAAATTCCGTCGTAGAGTTAAGTGTGGAAAATAAAAACTGCAGGGTTAACAATAATAAAAAAAATGCATATTCATTTCAGCACTGTTCAAAAGTTGATTAAAAGCACTTCACTATTTTCACAGCATCACTTTCTTATTATTACTGTAACCAAGAGTCGATCGAACCTAACCACGATATTTATAACCTCACAAATGTTCGTGAAAAAACATCCATATTTTCAATACTGTTTAAGCCACGAGATTCTAATTAGTCGCGATCGAAAGAGGGAAAAAAATAAAAAAATACGTGAATTTGAATGAAACTCTAAATTGCTGTCATTGAATTTATATTGAAGAAATCATTTTTGGATCGTACGCGTACGATCCAAAATTATCCACAACACGACCCGCGTAAGCACTTCTCACTTCGAAAATTCCATTCAGACTTTCCGCGGTATGGGTACTTCGAACTATTTATTTATTCACAGATCGCGAAATATTTTTTGTTCCCGAATTGGTCCATAAACACGTTTCGCGTATAAGCACTTATTCTCACTTCGAAAACTCCATTCAGACTTTGCGTGGCATAGGTAGAGAAAGATGAAACGGAATGGCCAATCACAAGCTCGGAAGGCGTCAAGAGGCCTTTCATTGTGTCGTATACAGACATGCCAATACTTCGATGTAGCATAATCTTGAGCCTGTGCAAAGTTTTTTCTGAGCATCATTCGTGCTGATTTAAGGCTTAAGCGAATTATTTTTTCGTAATAAATCTCCAGTTCAATTTTCAAATCACCATATGCCTCCTGAGCTTCGTAATTAAAGAAAATGAATTTCAGTTTTTACCCCCACCACCGCGAATCGTTTTATTCAGAGATAATATACTCGGGCGAACCTAGGGCCAACAGACGACAGAGCTGTCAATGCACTTGTCCCGAGACTACCGAGTCTCTTGATATAAATGGTATGCTCGCACATCACGCACTTTGCAATTTTAAACTTCACTCAAACTCCCCGATTCAATTTTTTTTTTATTATTTCAAAAACATTTATCAAAATTGCTCGCACGTCCCGCACTTCGTTATGCCGAAACTCCGTTCAAGCTTTCCGCTGTGTCGGTACCGAGAAAAGAGGGAGAAAAGTAGTTGTGACCAATCGCAGCTCGTTGCTCTCGTCACCAGAGACCGGCTTTCATGTAAATGGATTTTGATGGGCATCAAAACACCTTTGATTGTGTCATATAGAGATACGTCGAATCCTTCGATGTGTTAGTATTTTTTACATAATCTTGAGCCTGTGCAAAGTTTTTTCTCAGCAACTACGCCACCGATCATGCTGATTTTGGGCTCAATCGAAAGAGAATTTCTTAATTAGTCTCCAGTTAAATTTTGAAGCCATAAAATGACTCCTGAGCTTCGTAAATGAACAAAATGACATGCCAATTTTACCCCCACCACCGCGAATCGTTTTATTCAGAGATAGTATAGTCTCGGCGAGCCTCGGGCCAGCAGACGACAGAGCTGTCAATGTACTTTTCCCGAGTCTCTTGATACCTACTTTTAGGTCGAAGCAGCAAAAAAAAGTTGACCTTGAAATAGCACTTTTCAAGGTCAAGTAAACTTCCAGGAATTTTCACACTATTTTTTTCGTATTTACACACATTTTACGCACATAATATTATTTAAGGAAAACGCAAATATTTTGTATCCCATGGATGGTCGATATATCGTCCAAACTCATCCTGAAAAGGTTAAAGTGATGGGATGTGCTGGTATAATCTCGCAAGGGTATATACAGAAACACTAACAATAAAAAAAATACCAATATTGTTATATGTAGAAGAACAATCGTCAAATATTTTAATAAAGAATAATGTTATGATGCGTATTCCATTTTTCAAACCTGTTTATCGTAGATGTTGCAATTTTCCACTTTTTTGAGAAATAATATAACACTGTTAGTGTAACGATTCATAGAATCTATCAATTTTAGGGCCGCTATGAACCATTCCTCGTAAGTAGAATCTTGAGAAGGCAGCCATTTTGATATATTAGTGCGGCAATTAGTATCCATTGTCTTGTTCTAATAAGTAAACAGAAACGTGGTTTACATTTCCCGGGAAAAATATAGAACAATTTTCATTAATGCTTTGGCAATTTATTCCTTTGGATGAGTTTTTTTCAATATCGTTCGCTGTAACGTTCATATCCAAGCTATAGTTGAGTGCACTCGAACTACGCTAAATAAATGTATTATAAACGTTGAACATTGATGTTACCTCATGTTTAGATAAAACTACACTGGTACCGACAGTAAAATTCAACATACATATACGCATACACTGGCACACACACATATACACGCACGCGCGCGCAGATATACGAATACGTTGACAGTGGATTTCAACGTGATCGGAGTATTTCGTTGCCCGGGTAACCTGAAATGCGCATGAGTATAACTGAAAGCTTAGATTGACCAAACTAAAGCCCCTTTCACACGATGCTATTTTTCGTGCTAGATAGCATGAGTGTAGTACTTTCGTAAAGCGCACGCATGCTATCTAGCACGAAAAATAGCGTCGTCTCAAAGAAGCTTAAGGAGATATGGAATGATAAATTTTCTCGATTTATTTTTTTAATTTTGACGAGTTTCTGTTATTACAAGTGCTTGTGAGATATGGATTTATTTCGGGAACGAGTAAAGATAAACATTTATTCATCAAAAGATGGGGTACAATTTTGAAAGCGTCATTACTATGTTATGCCACGAAAAATAAGTATCACAAGTGTTACGAAAGTGGGACATCACATAGTACACATATTGCATGTATTGCAGTTTTCACTCGGTTACCAAGTAAGCATAATAAGTAAACCACACAATACTGTGAACTTATATCAAGTAAGGCAATTAACGTATTCCTTTCGCGGAGGGCCGTATTTTTTGGGCGCATAAGCAGGGCCCTCCACATTTATTCATAAATTAGGCTGGATTTTGTTTAAAAAAGTTATTACCAATTATTAGTTCCAACTGTAATGTTGTACCCGCGAAGACCGTGATGTGGGGACGAGTTATCGAGGACGACTATTTTGGGGATTATTTGTCAATAATTGAGTCAAACTCCAACTCAATACTTAAAAAACAAGTTACCGATAGGTTTATTGAGAAAAGTAAAGTTGAAGTTTTACAAAGTCAAGGTGGTTTGCCTTAAGACCAATCGTTTGGGATTTCGTCGTGGACTGACTAATTTAGGTTTGCCGTGACTTTTTATAATTCGAGGGTTTTCCCTCTTATTCTATCGATTTTGCCACCAGTCAAATATTCATTGGTTCTCAATCATTCGGTAACGTAATTCCCCGTCAGCATTTTGGGGTGCTCGCGCTCGCGAGATCGAATGACTCACGCGCTGTGAATTGGGTTAATTGTGCAAAGTTATTGTACAATTAAAGTGTACTTTCTGCTTATTGCTAATGCTATATGATGAACTTTTCCTATTGCCATACAGGGTACAACATTCCTCCCCCCTTAGGGAGATGAAACCTCGTTTCGGCTTCTGTAATCTAGTTAAAATTTTTAGAAATCTCGAAAAATTCTTAGATATATTAATTGGACTCTTGGCTTACAATTTTCATTTCCAATTTTGTGTTTGTATTGGTTTATTTTACAATGGGCCGGTGGACGATTTCAACCGGTGTAAAGGTGTATACAGGGTGATTCAGAATAGGTAGTACATCGAGAAATGCTGGATTCAGGACGCAATTTTAAGCAAAACTGCAAAGGGGTTTTTTTTTCGGTGCATTAGTTTTCAAATGGGAAGCAATAGAATTTGGGCTTTCTCAGCCAATCGGAAGGTGGCTTGCCGCCATGATGGGCGACGCCGCAGTAGCGCAGAATTAGTGGACCAAAGGGGTTGAGGCAAGCATTGAACAGACAGCAGCGGTGTCGTTTGTTTCAGAGCCAACTTCGCGCGAAGCCTATATTCGCGCGAAAGACTGTTTTGTTCCGAGTGACATTAGGCTCACTTGTCGAAACGCGCGGAGATGTGAAATGTCAGATGATGTGAATTTCAGCCGTCAGCGAGCGATAATGACAATAAGCGAGACGATTGGAATGTATTTTTAAGACATGCTAAACCCTTTTAGATAACAAGGACATGTTTTGCATGTACCTTTGTCATAATTTGTTTAAACAAATTATTACAACGAATAGAAATGTACCAAAGTCGTTTTCAAAATCATCACTTACGCGAAACTAGTGACGTAGAGAACACGTTGTTATAATTTGTTTAAACAATTGGTTTAAACAAAATATGACAAGAAATTAAAATTTTCCGAAAATTGTTTCCAAAATGGAAACAAAATGGAAACAAAATGGAAAATGGAAAATTTGTTTAAACAAATTATGACTCTAAATTGAAATTTTCCAAAATCGTTTTCAAAGTCGTAACATAGGAGAAATAATATGTAGACAACACGTTGTTATAATTTGTTTAAACAATCGACTTAAACAAATTATCGCAACAAATTGAAATTTTCCAAAATCGTTTCCAAAATCGTAATCTACAAGAAATAATACACAGAAAACATGTTGTCATAATTTGTTTAAACAATTTTTTTGAAAAAATTATTACAACAAATCGAAATTTACCAAAATTGTTTTCAAAATCATCATCTATGAGAAATAATGACGTAGAAAACACGTTGTCATAATTTGTTTAAACAATTGATTTAAACAAATTATGACAACAAATTTAAATATTCCAAAGCCGTTTCCAAAATCGTAATCTACGAGAAATAAGACATAGAATACACGTTCTGAGCAACAAATTATGAGCACGTTCTCATAATTTGTTTAAACAATAGGTTTAAACAAATTATGACAAGAAATTAAAATTTTCCGAAAATCGTTTACAAAATCGTAATCTACGATAAATAATACGTAAAAACCATGTTGTCATTATTTGTTTAAACGATTTGTTTAAACAAATTATGACAACAAATTGAAATTTTCCAAAATCATTTCCAAAGTCGTAACCTAGGAGAAATAATGTGTAGAAGAAACGTGGTAATAATTTGTTTAAACAATCGACTTAAACAAATTATCACAACAAATGGAAATTTTCAAAAATCGTTTCCAAAATCGTAATCTAAAAGAAATAATACGTAGAAAACATGTTGTAATAATTTGTTTTAATAATTTTTTATAACAAATTATAACAACAAATCGAAATTCACCAAAATCGTTTCCAATTTAAATATTCTAAAGCCGTTTCCAAAATCGTAATCTATGATAAATAATACGTAGAAAACATATTGTCATAATTTGTTTAAATATAATTTTTTAAACAAATTGTGAAAACAAATTGAAATTTACCAAAATCGATTTTAAAATCGCCATCTGCGAGAAAAAATACGTAGAAATCACGTAGTCGTAATTTGTTTAAACAACTGATTTAAGCAAATTATGACAACAAATTAAAATGTTCCAAAATCGTAATCTTCGAGAATTAATACGTAGATAACAATTTTGGATTTTTGGAAATTTGATTTGTTGTAATAATTTGTTTAAACAAATAAATTCTACAAAAATAATGTACAGTTCTTGACAAAAAACCGAAACAATTTCGAAAACCATATAGGGGAGACCGGGGCAAAACGGGATACCGGGACAAAATGGGGTACCTCTAAAATTTGCCAAAAAAACAAATTTTTTTTCTAATTTTTTATATTATTCCAAAAACAGAAACAAAATATCGAAATTTTTTTTCAAAATTTTATCATTTTTTATATTATTTCCAAAACTAAAAAAAAAATGTTAAAATTTTTTTTTCGAAATTTAAAAGTTTATCGTATTATTTGCAAAACTAAATCTTATTCTCACTAGAAAAAACTTCTATTTTGAAGTCACATTTTCTTTTACTTAATCAATCACCTCAAATTTTCGAAGTTGAAATTTTTCGCCACGGTTTGACCGGTTACAAAAAAAAGTTTGAGATCACGTAGGACGATTGAAAAAATGTCCTACATACGGTGTGGGAAAATTTCACTTTCAAAATATGCAGCTATCTCTCTCGCACTCACGGTGACGAGATACCATACCTTTAATTGCCTCTTTCAGCCACGAATTTTTTATTTGCACCAATTTTCATAAAATTTGCTATCCGAAGGTTTTCGGAGTTGCTGATTACGAATCTAGCATTACATTTTCAATATTCAAAATGACTGATCCAATTTGGTGGACGTCAAATGGAAAAATGGTATCAATTTTCCTAAACCTCTGTACTCGGGGGTTTTCGGGGTCGTTGATTACGAATCTGGTATCAGATATTCGCCATTCAAAATGGCAGATCCAATATGACGGTCGTAAAGTCTTCGGTCTCCTCTTCACCTCTGCCTTCATTTTTGTCTTTGTCCTAGTCTTCAGACGCAGACGAGAACGAAGACTGAATTAAAGACAAGATGAAAGACAGGGTTGAAGACAATGACGAAGACAGAGATGTCTGCAGCCTTTTCTTCGATCCTGTGTTCGATTTAATCTTTGTCTACCTCTTAAATTCTATCTTCATTTTTGTTATCGTTCTTGTCTTCAGGTGAACAGGAGGCTGAAGGCTAAGTTTGATCCAGGGCAAACACTATTACGCCTACTGGTAGCCGAGTAACACTCTATTACTACCATTTTGACCCGAGCCATAATCGCTACTGTTACTGGTAACCAAGTGGCGTATGGTTACTACCATACCCGCGCAGAAAAAAATCGTTTCGGCGAGACTCTCAAAATAAGTTTTTGAGACACAGGGTGAAGACAGGGCTGAGAACATCTGTGTCTTCGTCTTTGTCTTTATGCTTGTCTACGTGGTTGTCTTAAATTCAGCCTTTGGCCTTCTCTTAAACTCTGTCTTTGTTTTGTCTTAACCCTTTAAGCTATCGTGGAACATATGTGCCCACCATGGTTTTGCAGCTATTGAATAATTAAATTGCTCTTTTAACAACTAATAATGGATCTTTTGGGTCTTCATGGTTTCTAGAATATTTATCAGGGAATCACGTGCACTGGTGCTTGGTTTCATTCGAATCCCAACATAATGATTATTATAAGATGCAATATTTGATTCTTCAAAGCCTGAATAAATACGCATAAAATGAAATATTTTTCTGGTATCGATATGAAACCACTGTCAGTGAATATTTAATCACTTTATATTCTATTATGGATTGCCGAAATTTCGTTTACGATATTTGGTTTCACCACCTGTAATTAATACCAAAAATTTTTAGCCTTTCAAAGCTCCATGTCAGGTTTCAGAACCAATGCCGCTGTAGCAGACTGTGAAAAGGAATGAAACCAATGTTTTGCTTTCATTGATTCTTGATCTACAATTTATTCGTCAATAAAATCACGCCCACTAGTGCTCAGATTCATTACAGCACCAACAAAAAAATTATTCAATCAGAAGGTGTAATATTTAGTTCTTCAGAGCCCACATGAATATGCATAAAATGAAAGATTTTATGAATATTCATGTCGGCTCTGATTATGAACGCAAAAAATAATTCGTTTCATGCGTATTTATTTGGGCTCTGATGAACAAAATGTTGCACCTTATGATTGAATAATTTTTTTGTTGTAGTTGGAATGAATTCAAGCACTAGTGGACGTGATTCTGTTTACGAATAACTTGTACACTGCTCTTCATTAATGCCTGGATTGACAGATTTGAAGCATCTGGAATCTAACCCCTTGTTTCGCGTCTATGTCAACTCTATACGCTTGGGCTAGGGAGTTTGGTAACGTCACTGTCATAAGTGAATATAACATCAAATCATCTCTGATTGTTTTTATTCGAATTATGACATAGTCAGCTTCAAGTCATGGTTGAGAGTTAAGAAAAGCTAAGGGAATATTTAATATTCATACATTTTTAATACTCTCTTTGCGACATGAAAAATATGCTCCATCTTTCTAACCGTGTCTAATAATAATTCTCTGTTTCTCTTCCTCTCTTTTTATTGTTTCGTTTAATTTTTGAATTGAATATTAAAACCGGAAACGTCATTGACGCTTATGACTTTTTTCAAAATAATGTTGTTTAGAAACTGATCTTACAGCTTTCCAAATTTAACGGAAACATTGTTTTAATTGATTTGTTTTTCAACA
This sequence comes from Rhimphoctona megacephalus, assembly GCA_963989365.1. Classification (NCBI taxonomy): domain Eukaryota; kingdom Metazoa; phylum Arthropoda; class Insecta; order Hymenoptera; family Ichneumonidae; genus Rhimphoctona; species Rhimphoctona megacephalus. The sequence goes on along the minus strand of OZ022422.1, from coordinate 13,282,622 downwards.
ATAGAAAAAATCTGATCGATAAGTTGAGAAAAACTGTAAAATAATGAGTTTCATTAAAAAAATAAAACGTAAAAAATGTTATTGCTTTATCTTATCAGGATACGGCGGTAGTTGTGTCATGAATCTTGTTTATAATGTTCGAAAAAATGCATAATTTCATGCATTGATACAATGACTTTAGATTCACCTAAAGCGGCCAAAAATATGTTATTCTGAATTATTTTTTTTATTAGCAATGTGAGAGAGCAATGTAAGAAAATGTTTCTACACATCCGACTTCACATTACAACAAAAAATTATTCGAATGTGAGAGGCAATACTGTTTTTGAAGACCGTCACAAATAGGAATCGAATTATACATTTTTGGACTATCGAGATGAAAGCAATGTGAGAAATTATTTCTTTACATCATCATTCGTCGCTTCATCTCTTGCAATAAGTTCAAAAAATTGTGGTCCCCTCAAAGCTTCGGGATAGTTTTCAGAACCAATAGCACTTGACTGGGTGATGAAAATGAACGAAACAAGATTCGTTCATTTTCATAACCCAGTTCGTGTTGAACAATGTTTACTGAATTTATTTAAATAATCTTGTAGAGTGAATTCCATAGCAGAATTGCTTACAATAGTACTTGGATTCATTTCGACCAGAACAAAAATTATTCAAACGTGAGAGATGATATTCGATTTTTGAGAACCGTGGTAAACACGAATTAAATGATTAATTTTTGGAGTATCGAAATGAAGGCAATGTGAGAAATTGTTCCTTCACGTCGAGTTTCATTATCCATTACTAAAATCATTTTCAGGTTGGTTGGTTTCATCTCCTATAATAAGTTAAACAATTTGTAGTCCTTTCGTCCTTGTAGTTAAAAATTTGTGGTCATCTCAAAGCTTGTAGATAGGTTTCAGGGCCAAAACCGCTTCAGTAGGGTATGCAAATTAACGAAAGCAATGTTTACTGTAATTTATTTATTATGGAGAGCGTATTCCATAGCAGGTTCTCTTACAATGCTACTGGGATTCATTTCTAGATGCGAAAAATCAAGGCGTTAATTAACCCTCCGTCACACGCGCCATGAGGGAAACGCCGCATTTTTTACTTTTTCATTAGTCAACAAAAAATGGTGAAGAATTCGATTGTGGCAATTTAGGTATTCCTGTACTATTATTTAAAGAACACAATAAAACAAAAATTTATACAATATTTATGAATTCATATTTTATAAATAATATTTTATATGACCAAGTACATGAAATGCGGCATTTCCCCGCTAGCGCGTGTGAAGTCGTAGATACGAATTTATGTGCAGCATTGCCATATGTCCTACGGAACATCAACGCCATCAACGGTTTGCGGAGCCCGTGTAAGCGCCGGTCAAAAATTCGAAGTGCAGTACGTTATAAAGGTGATGAGTTAAAATAAAATGACGATTTTTCCATTTATTTGGCTCAAATAAATGTTATCAGTGCGTTGACGACGATTTTAATGAAAAATTCGTCATAATTTTTCATAATTCGATATCGTCAATAAAGATACGTGTTCAACTTATAGGTTATATTCAGGTATGTAGCCAAAAACTCTTCACACAATGTTTTGTAATCACCAAAAGCTAAAACTTTTTAAAAAAGAACTAGTTAGTATAATAATATATATAATAAATCATATTATTTTGCTGACTTATAACCAATTTCTACAAAAAAAAATGCGTGAGTCATCCACTCTTTATAAGCTGATACAAAGAAATTATATTGAGGTTGATATCGTTGGAGCGCAATAAAAATAACTTTTTCATTGATAAATATCTTATTATCTAAATTTTTAATACATGTTTAACTTTATGGTACCAATAAAAGATGTATAGTGTTTATAGTGAATGAATATTGGATTCTGACGAAGATGAAAAAAAAAAATTATTGTGTTGCGATGATGAAAACTTCAACATCGTTATGAAAAATTGGTTCTACACTGGCATGAGAACAGTTTATTCTTCAAAAGCTTGTACAGAAGATGTATTTTGTAGAAAATTCAACGGAGAATTTACTTTTTAACGACTTGCACAATTTTTTGTTGTTCAGATGCGATCAGGCGAATCATCGCAAATTGTATAAGTTGTCTATCTGATTCTATTATTTTATTTTTTTCCAGATTGAGTATATACGTAGTTGAAACGATGGTGGATGACAATTGTAATTGGTTACAACTTTCGCCTGCAGAAATGTTATTAGATATCGAAGATGCCGACAGTGAATTTTCTGACGCTGAATTTGAAACTGTGCAACATACTGAGGAATCCGAAATATCTGATGGTGAAGCACATAATGAATCGGCTGTGAATTCCCAGAAACGTCAAAACTATTACGTTGGAAAAAATAAGACGACTGTTTGGCTGGAAGAATCGCGATCAACTTCGAAAACTCGACAGAAAAACGTCGTCACTCATCGTTCCGGTGTTCAAGGAAAAGCTCGAGATTGTAAATCTCCAACAGAATGCTGGGAATTATTTTTTCCTGACGACGTAATCGAAAAAATTGTTGAATGTACTAATAAAAAATTGAACCAAATGAAAACAAATTTTCAAAGAAATAGAGATTGTGGTGTCATGACCAGTGTCGTTGAAATACGTGCACTATTCGGCCTACTGTACTTAGCAGGTACACTCAAGATGTCACACGTGAACGTAAAAGATCTTTGGTCAACTGATGGAACAGCACCCGATTATTTTCGATGTGTAATGAGCATCAATCGCTTCATAGTGCTACTCAGGGCACTACGTTTCGATGACATAATGACAAGGACACAGCGATCAGCTCTTGATAAATTTGCACCAATTCGAGATATTTGGAAAAACTTCAATAAACTTTGTCAGGCTTGGTATGTTCCTGGTGAATACGTGACTATTGACGAGATGATGTCTGCTTTCAGAGGCCGGTGCAGTTTCAAACAATATTTGCCCAGTAAACCGGACAAATATGGTTTAAAAACTTTTGCTCTTGTCGATGCGAAATCTTTTTACACTATAAATATGGAAATGTATCTTGGCAAGCAGCCATGTCCAGCTTTCCAAAACGACAATAAGCCAGCTAATATTGTAAAACGCATAGCTAAACCAATTCTGGGAACTGGAAGAAACATCACAATGGATAATTGGTTCACCTCAATACCGTTGGTCAAAGAGTTGGTCAAGGTTTACAAAACAACCGTTGTTGGCACAATTCGAAAAAATAAAGCTGAGTTACCACCGGATTTTATTAATGTTAAGCAAAGAGCTTTGAACAGTAGTTTGTTCGGATTTCATGAAGAGATTGTACTCGTTTCCCATGTACCTAAAAAAAACAAAAATGTGCTGCTCGTTTCATCCCTGCACGATTCAGGACTAATTGACCCTACAACCGGTAGTAAGAGAAAACCTGAAATTATTACGTTCTACAATCAAACAAAAGGTGGAGTCGATGTTGTCGACAAACTTAAAGCAGCATATAGCGTGGCCAGATGCAGTTGCAGATGGCCTTTAACTGCATTCTTCACTTTGTTGAATATCGCTACTATCAACAGCCATGTTGTACACTATAATAATAACCACGTAAAAATGACTCGAAGAGACTTTATTAAAGAAATTGCAATAAATTTAACCACACCTTTGATGAAACAGCGAGCAACACAAACAACCGTACGTTTGGAAATCCGCAATCGCATAAAAACATACCTCTCGGATGAAATTTCAAATGAAAATGAAGTCAACAACAACGGTTTTGAAGACAGAGGACTTTGCTACATATGTCCGCGAAGGAAAAATAGAAAAACGAAATCGAAATGTTCAAACTGCTCGAAATTGATTTGTAAAGAGCACACAGCATCTCTTATTTGTGTCACATGTTGCAGCAACCACAATCTCTCTGAAGAAGATTAGTTTAATTTTTGTTCACTGACTGTATATGTGATTACATAAAAGTTATTAAAAAAATGTATATATTACATATGTACATATTAAACATACGGTATATTTTCATGTTAAACAAAAGTATAAACGTTGATTAATTTTACTTATTACGGCTTTACTTTCAAATCTGTGATGGAAAATGCTTTAACGAAAAATTACATGTAAATGAAGAACTGAGTCATTTTATTTGAATAAATATGAAAATGTGATATCACTAATAATATTTTCCCTATATTTCCTTTCAACTGAATTTACATGCTCAAAAGGTGAATATTAGGTTTGTTCATGCTAGCTGCATTTTTTACACTTTTGTAATATATAATAATATAAATTTCAAACGAAATTGAGATAAGTGCAGAATGTATATATTGAGTATGTTCTATGACGACGAATTGCTTTCGCGCGGCTTTTCAAACTGGCTAGAACTTTATTCACGATATGGCAACACTGTTCAACTCGGAAGCATTGCGGCAATTCCCCGCGACGCGTGTAATGACGTTCGGAATCCGAGCGCGTGTGACGGAAGGTTAAAAACCCAAACTGAACCTCTTTTCATAGATTCTCTGGAACTAGCGTATACTTAAAATATATTTACTTGTACTTAAATTTTGGCAATATTTGTTTTTAATGGAAAATACGTTTTTAATGTACAAAAAATACATGTTAATTTTGTGTTAAATATATTAAATATATTAAATATAATTTTTTTGTTCTTGTTGACATTAATCCAAGCAATAGTGGATGTGATTCTGTTGACGAATTACTTCTACATCAAGAATCAATTACGCCAAACATTGGTTTAATTTCTCTTCATGGCCTGCTCAATGATATTGGTTTTGAAACCTGTCTATGAGTTTTGAAGGGTCAAAAGTTTTTTGAATTCATTACAGGAGATGAAACCAATAATCGTAAACGTAATTCCGACATTCGATCGAAAAATTTGATATGACGAAACATTCACCGGCATTGGTTTCATTTCGATACGTAAAAAATCATTCATTTTATACATATCTCTGTGGGCTGTGAAGAACTAAATATTGCACATTATGATTGAATAATTTTTGTGTTCATGTTGAAATGAATCCAAGCACTAGTGGACGTGATTCTGGTGACGAATTACTTCTATATCAAGAATCAATTACGCCAAACATTCGTTTCATTTCTCTTCATAGCTCGCTCAATGGTATTGGTTCTGAAACCTGTCTATGAGCTTTGAAGAGCCTATAATTTTTTAAATTCATTACAAGAGATAAAACCAACAATAGCAAACGTAATTCCGGCATTCGATCGAAAAATATGACGTGAAAAAAACATTCGCCGACCTTGGTTTCATCTCAATACGTAAAAAATCATTCATATTATGCATATTTATCCGGGCTCTAAAGAACTAAATATTTCACATTATAATTGAATATTTTTTTGTTGGTGTTGGAACGAATCCAAGCACTAGTGAACATGATTCTGTTAATGAATAACTTTTACATGAAGAATTTAATTGCGCAGAACATTGGTTTTATGTTTCTTCATAACTCGGTCAATGGTATTGGGTCTGAAACCTGTCTATGAGCTTTGAAGGGTAAACAATTTTTCGAATTCATTACAGGAGATGAAACCAATAATCGTAAACATAATTCTGGTATTCGATCGAAAAATGTGATGTTAGCAAGGGTGATTCAGAAAGACTTACCGACCGGGTACCCTCGGGTTCGGAACGATATTTGAAGCAATCCTACCAAGCCGTTTTTTAAAATTCAAAGTAGTTTTCAAATGGCAAGCAATAGAATTTGTGTTTTTTGAGCCAATAGGAAGGCCGCTTTCCGCCATGATGCGCAACGCCTCAGGGTCGGATTACGCTCGCATTCAGAGCCAAGATTCTTGTCTTTTGTTTCAAAGGCAATGTTACGCGAAGCGGTTTCCGCGCGCGAAGCTTCTTTTTTATTTCGTGTGACGTTAGCATCGTGTTACGAATGACGCTGTGACAGAAATGAATTTGTATGTTTACCATACTTTTGACAGATAGAGGGTTGCAGCACATCGACTCTCAGCTGATGTAGTTGTTTGACTACAATTGCGACTTTCGGTGAATCGTTTGATCAATCTTCAATAAGTTAAGACTGATGATTCGTGAAAACGAAAATGATGAAAAGTTGTGAATAAAAAAATTTTTGACAATAAATTTTGATGATTTATTTTTCGATGCTGCAGAAATTATTTCGAAAACGAATGGAACGTGAACATTTTTTATTTTTCACATTGTTAAAGGAGTAAAATACGACCGGGACCCAATGAATAGTTTTTTTACAAAATATATATTTTTATTGTTTTTTAAAGAAAATAAAATAAAATGTTAATGACGCATTATCAGTTGATTTTAAAGGTGCGAGCAAACCTCAATATCAGGATCCTTCTTTTCAGCGAAGGAAAAGAATATTATTTTAAAAATCAAGTAAGCGCAGTGAAAAAATGGACTTTTTGATTGTTCATAAATTGAAAAACGAACAATATCTTGAGGATAAGTCTCGACGAATCGCAAATGAAAAGATTTTTAACGTTGTAAAAAAGCGATAGAAAAATGAAGGAAAAAAAATGTTGAGTTACCGTGCCGATTCTCGCGCAATAAGCGCCTTGCACACATTTATCGTAGTAGCTTTCTCACAGCTTCGATTCTTTAACGGGACAGACCTAGTTAGAATTTTCGAAAAATCGATTTTTTTTTTATTTCATTTTCAAAAAGTAGAATCTCTTACGAACATTTTCCGCCCAGGTAAATGTAAATCGGACCATTATTCGCCGAAATACAAGACTTTGTAGCACGTCGTGTCTGAGCCATAGGTAAGCAGGTAGCGGACTTCAAGTGCGTTTTTCTCGAAACCATGTTTTTGAAGTCGGTGATCACTGTAGCTCGAGAACGGCTTTACCGATCGGGTTGAAATTTATATCACTTCTTCTATACATGGTAGTCCTCCATATGAACGAAGGATTTTTTTTTTGGATAATTATTTTTATTTTTAATAGCAAAAAATGGAACTGATATTTTGGTCAAAAAAACACTTTTGACTTTTAACGGCCGCCATTTTGTGAAAAATGGAAATTTTTCAAAACCCTTCGTTCAACCGGAGCATTATATCATTAACTAAAAATCCCCTCCGTTTTTTTTGTTTCAGATGAGCCGTTGCAGCGTGAGCTTGATCACCGCAAACCGTGTTTTTTTTTGCAGCGTCCTCGGCAATTGACGGTCACCAGCTTATTTCGATATGTATTGCGTTGAAAAAATTGCAACATATACATTACATATGTATCTTTTAAACGGAAGAACTTTTGTTGTGAATTATTTTATCGTTTGACCAAAAAAAAATCGGAAAAAAGGCCTTTTTTTTGACGTTCCAACTAGGTCTGTCCCGTTAAATGAAATATTTATTTATCTTATTCTGAAGCCTGCACAAACCAGGGTTGGAAATTTTGTAATGAAAAAGCAATGCATTACTCATTACTTTTTGAATCGGTAATGAAAAGAAATTATATTACTTATTACATTAAAACTTGTTTTGTAAAAAATTTCCATCATTCATTACATTGAATTTTGTAATGTAAAAAAATCCATCACATTGAATTTTTAACATTTCTCATTACATCGTAGCAGTTTTTTGCCCTGGGTGAAAATTACTCAATAGTAGTAATCTAGTGCTACTCACTTATCAGTAGAGGTACCAATTTTTGGCCTGGGTAAAACTGACCCAATGATAGTAACCACACGCCACTTGATAACCACTGGCAGTAGCGGTTATGGTTCGGGTCAAAATGACCCAATGATAGTAACCAAGTACCAGAAGGGGTGGTGGTGGTTTTCCTAGGTCTAACTGGCCCAATGGTAGTTAACCACCCGTTACCGGTTTTGGTCCGGGTCAAAATGACCCTATGGTAATAACGAAGGGTTACGCGGCTACTAGTAGGCGGTGGCGCTATTGGCCCTGGGTCAAACTGACCCAATGGTTGTAACCACGCGTTATGTGGTCATCTGAGGCAGTAACGGTTTTGGCCCGGGACAAAACGACCCAATTGTAGTAATCAAGTGTTACTCGGTTACCAGTAGAGGTGGTGGTGTTTGGCCTGGGTTAACCTGCCCTAATAGTAGTAACCATGCGCCATTCGGCGGTTTTCGGGGTAGCTGATAACGAATCTGCACTCAAGAGTTGTAAATTGAAGATAGCGCATCCAATATGGCGCACCAAAAATACAAAAAGTCTTTTCATAAAAGTGAAAGTCGGTACTCGGGAGTTTTCGGGGTTGCAGATAACGAATCTGCATTCAAAATTTTTTAATTCAAGATGGCGGATCCAATATGGTGCTACGCATTAGTGCCTGGTCAGACCAAATAAGTGTTGATTTTACCGACAATAAATCGTCATTTGTTGAAGTTGGTTGAAGTTCGGAGGAATTTCAGACTCATGTGTCATGTGTCATGTGTAACATTTAACCGCAAGATTGATAACCTAGCGAATACCTGACAGCGCTGAGGTGATGTGACTGCGGATGGCTGACTCAGCGACAAGTGTGTTGAAAAAAGTGGAACGAAGAATCAAGCCGGTTGAAGAAAAAGTGTGAAAATATAGTGATGAAAGCTAACAAATAATAATGTATGGATAACGAATAAATGACGATGAATAAAAATAATTACTGAATCTCAAATGACGAGATTGATTAAACTTGGTCATTTCCATCATCATCACTGCGAAACAGGCAAACTTTCCTTTGCGGTAAGTGGAGAGCTCGATTCACAGGGATTTTGCATATATTAATTTTTCTCAAGCTTCGGACAGTGTCTAGATTTACAGCGGAACAAGTCTGCATATTATAAGATTCATTGAAAAAAAAAAATCTTCCAATTTTTCAATGGATGAATCCGAACATTATACACAAAAATCCAAACAGCGATGAAAAATGTTGTGTACAGTTGATAATATTGATTGATATAAATCTCCTTATATCAATCGATTCTTATTCTTCACATGGTATCGAAAGCATGCTCCTCAACGCTGTCAGATAAAAAGAGTCCCAGGAGTTCTGAAGCCGATATGGAAAATCCTTGCAGAATTCTTAAAATAGTAACAGCGATGGGTTAATCACTGCGAAACAGGCAAAGTTTCCTCTGCGGTGAGTGGAAAGATCAAGTCGCAGGAATTCCATTCACAGGAATTGATTCATTGCTGCGAACTGGAAAAACTTTACCCTGCGGTGAGTGTCCAATCGGCGCCAAAAAAATTGACTCACTTCAACTTTTATTTCCCGACTATCTGCACCGGCCAAGATACAGGAGCAAAATAAGCAGCGACGACAATCTTATCATTTTTCTCATATTAATCAATTTTTATATTTTACATAATGGCACAAACACTAAAGGCTAATAAATAAAGATTTTGACAATACTTCTTATTCTCTCGCATCAAAAGAAATATTGATTCTGCGTTAGATATGCCTGCATGAAAGTTATGCAATGAATGATTCGAAACCATTATTTTGTTATTTTTGTAGCAAAATGTTTTCGTTTATTCTCAAAATGGTTTACGATCCATTTCTCCTTATCACATTTCATAATCGGTAACTGGAAAAATGTTCATAATAGCCGGTTTCATCTCCTGTAAATGATTACAAAAATTTTGAGTACGCAAAAGCTCATGGATGGTTAAAGAACCAATACCACTGCAATAGATTATGAAAAGGAATGAAACCAATGTTTTGCCCGATCGATCCTTGATACGGAAGGTATTCTACAACAGAATAACCTGCAAAAATATTCGGTTTCAATCCAACTGCAACGAAAACATTACTCGATCATAATGTGCAATTTTCAATTTTTCTAGCCGAGATGAATATACATAAAATTTACGATTTCTTAAGCATTGAGATGAAACGAATGTCAATAAATATTTATTTGCATCACGTTTCATGATCGACAACTGGTAATACAGTCACAATAGTCGGTTTCATCTCCTGCGATTGATGAAAAAAATTATGACCACGCAAAAGCTCATAGACTGGTTACAGAACCAATACCACTGCAATAGGCTCTGAGAAGGAATGAAACCAATGTTTTGCCCGATTGATTTTTGATAAGGAAAGTATTCTACAACAGAATCACCTGCAAAAATATTCGGTTTCATTCCAACTCCAACGAAAATCTTACTCAATCATAATGTGCAATTTTCAATTTTTCCGGCCGAGATGAATACGCATAAAATTAACGATTTCTTACGCATTGAGATGAAACCAATGTCAGTAAATATTTCTTTGCATCACGTTTCATGATCGACAACTGGAAAAATGGTCACAATAGACGGTTTCATCTCCTGTGATTAATTAAAAAAATGTTGAGCACGCAAAAGCTCTTAGAATGGTTACAGAACCGATACCACTGCAATACGTTATGAAAAGAAACGAAACGAATGTTTTGCCCGATCGATCCTTGATACGGAAAGTATTCTTCAACAGAATCACCTGCAAAAATATTCGGATTCATTCCAACTCGAACGAAAATCTTACTCGATCATAATGTGCAATTTTTAATTTTTTCAGCCGAGATGAATATGCATAAAATTAACGATTTCTTACGCATTCAGATGAAACCAATGTCAGTAAATATTTCTTTGTATCACATTTAATGATCGATAAGTGAAAAAATATTCACAATAGTCAGTTTCATCTCCTACGATTGATAAAAAAAAAAGAGAACGCAAAACTCATAGACTAGTTACAGAACTAATACCACTGCAATAGGCTCTGAGAAGGAATGAAACGAATGTTTTGCCCGATTGAACCTTGATACGGAAGATATTCTACAACAGAATCACCTGCAAAAATATTCGGATTCATTCCAACTCCAACGAAAATCTTACTCGATCATAATGTGCAATTTTGAATTTTATCGAGCCGAGATGAATATGCATAAAATTAACGATTTCTTACGTATTGAGATGAAACCAATGTCAGTAAATATTTCTCTGCATCACATTTAATGATCGATAAGTGATAAAATGTCCACAATAGTCGGTTTCATCTCCTGTGATTAATTTAAAAAAATTTTGAACCCGCAAAAGCTCTTAGAATGGTTACTGAACCAATACCACTGCAATAGGTTATGAAAAGGAATGAAACTAATGTTTTGCCCGATTGATCCATGATACGGAAGGTATTCTACAACAGAATCACCTGTAAAAATATTCGGATTCATTACAACTCGATCGAAAATCTTACTCGATCATAATGTGCAATTTTTAATTTTTGCAGCCGAGATGAATATTCGTTTTTATCTTCGTCTTTGTCATCATAGTCTTGTAATAAATGACTTTGCATACGCTTCAATACACAAGAATAAACGAATTCCATACATTTTATTATTATTTTTGCATCCTTCATTTTTCAGTATCGATGACATAACAGAAACGAAAGTTTAGAACATATATTCTGAAATGATAGCGTGACAATTATAAAGTGGGCAGTATTTTTTTCTCGCTTTCGTACTGTCATATCAGTCAGTTTCAAAAGTGGATTTTGAATAATTTTTTCTGCTCTTTTCGAAAAAAAATACGTTGTTTACATAGAACTGATAGTTTATTTAACCCATTAACGCCGAAGAATCGTGTTTTTTTTTCTCATTTTCAAGCTAGATTCTTATCATCGAAAAAAAATCATTTGCAAATAAAAAATATGTTCCCTTGTACTTTCGAGTGTCCCCTTTCCGAATCCGGAGTCAAATTGAGTTTTGTCCATTAGAAAAAAAAATATGGCCGTTTTTAAACAAAAAAAACCGAAAAAATCGAAGACATTTTTTTTTCAATATTTTTTTTCTCGTTGAAGACGCGCGAGGACCCCCCCTTTTTCTTCAACCATGAGTGCACAAAATAGTTGTAGTTTAAGAATATATTTTTTTAATTTGTCGACATTGACATTTTCACCCCCAAAATGGCGCTTTTCATCCCTTCAGCAGGAAGACAATTTTCACTCTCGGTGCCCGACAAAAAAAATATTCAAATCTTAACGAAAATTGGTATCCCGGGGTTTTCAAGGTCGCTGATTACGATTCCGCCCTCAAAATTCGAAAATTCAGAATGGCGGATCCAATATGGCGGACCCAAATTCAAAAACTTACTTGAATCGGATGAAATGTGGCACTCGGGGGTTTTCGAGGTCGCTGATTACAAATCTGCCCTCAAAATTCGAAAATTCAAAATGGCGGATCCAATATGGCGGACCCGAATTCAAAAACTTACTTGAATCGGATGAAATGTGACACTCGGGGGTTTTCGAGGTCCTTGATAACGAATCTGGCATCATCATTTCAAAATTCAAAATTGCGGATGCAATATGGCGGACACCTTCCCATTAACGCCCAGTTATTATCTAACGTTTATTGAAGAATTGACAACTTTATATAAATGTAAATAATAATCATTCAATTGATTCACATTTTATGATCATATATTATATTTTTCATGTGTCGAACAAAAATTGACGTTGCAGAGGCTGAGAAATCTCCGATTTTCTTACATTTCATCTTGTTTTTGTTTATACGGGTCATCATTGAATATTATCCCTGATACAAATATATTTATTATCCATGAATATTTCTGTCTGCAAATAAGTTTTGTATATGCCTATCACATCTTTTTTCAATTTTTCACGTTTGTGGAGTGCGGATCGTTCACATTGCTAATGATATTTTATTTTCTGTAAAAAATATTAGCTCAGAATTTTTGTGTTCATTTTAGGTCTGCCAATATTCCTTATCTGAATAATTTGGTTTCTATTTTCGTAGAACTTGTCTTGAGACTAAATCGAACTCACTTATATACCTAAATTTCAGCTCAGTACCTCAACAAAATTTATTCATAAAATATTGTTTTATCATCTTTATTGCTCCTGAGTGAATTCACTTCTTCGATAATTTTTATCTCATCGGCAGCGTGAGCATATTGACAATATTACCATTATGTCTCGAAAACGACCAAGGCAATCTATTCCTTCTCATGTAGAGTTTGAAATGGATACTTCTGACGATAATTGTGACGAGCTCGTCGCGATTCCGAATCCAGACAATTCTGGTTGTTCTAGTGATTCCGATTCTGATTTTGAATCAAACGATCACCTTTCGAGTATCACTTATAAACAAGCATCGGAAAATTACACAGATAATCAATGTAAATTGGAAGGAGATCACCAATATAAGTGGATGGTTGGTGAAAAGGGCTACCCGAATGAGACTGAAGACAAATTATTACTAACTGACGGTGTAAAAAAAAGTATTCAAAAAAGTGAGCCGATACAACTGTTTGAAAAGTTTTTCTGCATGGAAATGAAAACATACATTATTGACTCATGTAAAGAGAATGGGTTTGAATTGCAGTTGGATGATTTGAATACTTTCATTGGCGTCATCATTGTAAGCTCGTTCAATAAAAGAAAATCTCAAAGAGACTATTGGTCATCTGATCCCTTCTTATTATGTGAGGTGGTTTCTTCTGCAATGCAACGCGATACATTTGAGAAAATCAAATCAGAATTAAAGTATTCGATGCCTAAAGACAATGATCCCAGTGATAAGGCATGGCGCGTTCGTAAATTACTACAATTATTTCAGAGAAATATTCGTCAGTTTGGCTTGTGGAAGACTGCGTTATCTGTTGACGAAATGATGGCCAAATCATATGCAAGAACATCGCTAAAACAGTTTATCCGGGGAAAACCCATACGATTCGGACTAAAATTTTGGGGTCTTTGCACCGCCGATGGATACCTGTTGAATCTCGATTTATATTGTGGAAAAAATTCATCAATTGGAGATAAATTGGGTAAATGTGTTCTAGGTTCTCGTGTAGTGATGCAATTATTGGATCCATTTCTCAAATCTATCCCTCCTAAGAAGATATCTCAGTTCCATCTTTACTGCGATAATTTTTTTACGAATTTCGATCTCCTAGTACATTTGAAAAAGTTAGGTTTACAATGTACAGGAACTATAAGAGAAAATCGAGTCAAAGAAAAAAATGTAATCGACAAAAAGTCTCCACGAAGTACGTATGTTGTAAAGCATGATCAAAACAGCGGAATAAATTACATAACTATCGTAGACTCGAAACCAGTTTCGATCGCTTCTACCGCTGCAGGGGTGACTCCTCTATTACCGTCTAAGAGATTTAGCTCGAGTGCACATTCAAAAATTGAGATTCCGTTTCCACAAGCATTTCATCTCTACAATAAATTCATGGGCGGAGTAGACGTTCACGATGGACATTGCAACAACTTGCTTCCAAGTATCCGTTCAAAAAAATGGACATGGGTCGTCTTTATTAGATTTATACAAGCCGCCATTGTGAACTCAGTCGTGATTTTCAACGCAACTGGAGATAAAACAAAAAAAATTGGTTCAAAGCAATTCGCAATTTCGATTGCTAAATATTACTTAGAGAGGGGAAAACTAAAACGGAACAAAGCACACGATACTTTCCGTCACAGCAAACAAGCTCGTTGTTCAATCTGTCCAATAAGAACATATACGTACTATAAGGACTGTAATACTTACTTCTGTAGTGCTTGTATGAAAGCGAAACACGTAATCAGGCTTCGGGGATAAGCAAAGGGCGCATTTACAACCAAGCACCCCAAAAAGTGAGAGGCAAGGGGACTCACTCGAATCAAGCACCCCAAAAAGTGAGAGGCAAGGGGACTCACTCGAATCAAGCACCCCAAAAAGTGAGAGGCAAGGGGACTCACTCAAATCAAGCACCCCAAAGGAGAAAGGATTTCTACCACGTCCATGTCGTTTTCTCTGGGTAATGCTCTTAAGTAATTCTCTGGGTAATACTCTTAAGTAGAATAAGGAATTATAAGTTTATCCGTTGAGTAATGCGGAGTGATGAATTTCTATAAATTTGTCAATTTGTCAATATATAAAGTTGTCAATTCTTCAATAAACGTTAGATAATAACTGGGTGTTAACGGGAAGGTGTCCGCCATATTGCATCCGCCATTTTGAATTTTGAAATGATGATGCCAGATTCGTTATCAAGGACCTCGAAAACCCCCGAGTGCCACATTTCATCCGATTCATACAGTTTTTGAATTTAGGTCCGCCATATTGGATCCGCCATTTTGAATTTTCGAATTTTGAGGGCAGATTTGTAATCAGCGACCTCGAAAACCCCCGAGTGCCACATTTCATCCGATTCAAGTAAGTTTTTGAATTCGGGTCCGCCATATTGGATCCGCCATTTTGAATTTTCGAATTTTGAGGGCAGATTTGTAATCAGCGACCTCGAAAACCCCCGAGTGCCACATTTCATCCGATTCAAGTAAGTTTTTGAATTTGGGTCCGCCATATCGGATCCGCCATTCTGAATTTTCGAATTTTGAGGGCGGAATCGTAATCAGCGACCTTGAAAACCCCGGGATACCAATTTTCGTTAAGATTTGAATATTTTTTTGTCGGGCACCGAGAGTGAAAATTGTCTTCCTGCTGAAGGGATGAAAAGCGCCATTTTGGGGGTGAAAATGTCAATGTCGACAAATTAAAAAAATATATTCTTAAACTACAACTATTTTGTGCACTCATGGTTGAAGAAAAAGGGGGGGTCCTCGCGCGTCTTCAATGAGAAAAAAAATATTGAAAAAAATGTCTTCGATTTTTTCGGTTTTTTTTGTTTAAAAACGGCCATATTTTTTTCTAATGGACAAAACTCAATTTGACTCCGGATTCGGAAAGGGGACACTCGAAAGTACAAGGGAACATATTTTTTATTTGCAAATGATTTTTTTTCGATGATAAGAATCTAGCTTGAAAATGAGAAAAAAAACACGATTCTTCGGCGTTAATGGGTTAAAGACACGTTTGGGACATTCAATATATTATATCAAAACAAATTCTCCAAACATCTATCTCCTATCTCCCTTTGACCAAGGATGAGAATAAACGCAATAACACTCTGAAACATAAACAGAGTATCAATGCGCTACTGAGGTCATTTCCTATACCTATCCTTATTAGATACATTTGTCTGTCCAGTACCGAACCTAAATTCCAAAACAGCTGACCAGGTCATTGACCCACATATATAAATATTTGTCTACAAAGACTTATTTTCGTTTCAATATATATTGTGGAAGAAAATTTCCGAAATAAATTCACGACACCGCTCGGCACGGTTCCCAGTTCGCGTATTTCCGCGGGTCGCAGTAAAAAAAAAAAATTACCATCGGAAGGACATTGACCACATTATATTGGGGAAGATTCATTATTTTGATAAGTCGAACGTTCTTCCAATGGCGACGATGTAAAGTTCAAAAATGAGGGGAAATCGCCCAATCTCGAGTAAAAATACACTGCACGTCTTGCATTTGCCGTTTAAAAACTATCTTTTTAGTACTTGGCGTCAAGACGCTGCCGCATCTCTAGAGATATATATATATATATATATATATATATATATATATATATATATATTGTAACGAAAACACTTACGCGTAGTCCCGGCACTTCTTTATAAAAACATTATCCTAATTTGTCATCCTGAAACGTCCTATATCCGACTTTTTTGTCCAATTTTTGCGAAAACGACGCGACAACGTTTCGCGTGCGTTTGTTGACTGTTGTTGTCAGCGGCCATCTTGAACACTATGCGAACGGCGAAGCTACACTTACGAAAGCGTCTGGCCGCCGCCTATCGTGAAAAACCGGAACTAAAAAATGCGTACGTGACTTTTTGCACGTTTCAATAATTAATGATTAAAAAGACATTACTGCAATTAAAATAATGCGTAAAATATGCAGAAAAATCCGACAAATCGAAGTGAATAACTCGCGCGGTGAATTTATGCGAAAATAACCGGTAATTTAAGAGTGAAAAGAACGAATGTTTGTGCGCATGCGCGTGGGACAAGCGACAAGGGAACGCACAAATGAGAGAGTGTGTTTTCCAATATTTCAAAATTTATTAAAAACTCTTTAATTACTGAAAAATCTTTGCGAAATGTTTAAACAAATTTAGGAAATGATCAAATATGATAAATTTATTATAAAAATTGGTGAATTACGAAAATTGTTAATTTTTGCGCAGGCGATGCGCAGAGTGGGGGTAGCGTCGAACAAATTAAAGTATGAGAATGCGAGAGTGGGGGAAGCGTAGAACGAATCCGAAAAATATTGTAAATGAGCGTGCGCAGAACGGGTTCGAGACTACCCGGCGAGCGAATCGGAACTCGAGCGCTAGAACAAAGGATCTGCTGGGTATAAAAAGCCGTGCACAGCAGCAGTGAGGAGGCATTCCGCTCATTCTGAAAACAGAGCTCGGAGAGACAATACGCTCTCAGCAGCAGAGATCCTTCCTAGTTCCAGCAGGATAATAACCTATCTTTCTTATCATATTTGATGCTTGGAGTATCGGAGCGGTTCGGCGACGTTCAACTCCCATAGTCCAAGGTCAATTCCTATTCCTTTCATTTTTTCCTATAATTCCTTGATGCTTGGAGTATCGGAGCGGTTCGGCGACGTTCAACTCCCATAGTCCAAGGTCATTCTTTAAATTTTTTACATTTTTCCTTTTTCCTGTGGGTGCTCGGGGTATCGGAGGTGTTCGGCGACGTTCACGTCCCATAGCTCGGGGTCTGCATCCTTACCTGTGGTGTGTGGGGTATCGGCGTCGTTCGGTGACGTTCGGGGCCCATAGCTTGCATACTACGTTTCCTCTAATTAATTTTATCTTTTGAATTTATGCCTGCTGGAAGTGGGAAGCCTGCTTGCTCTCTTTTAATTAAAATTTGCTAATTAAATTTATGTTTTGAATTTTTTTATTCAAAATTCTTTTCGATAAAATATAATCAGTCTGCATCACTTATTATGCTCAGCAATCCTCGTCTATCCTAAAAATCATCAATAATCCTGAATTCGATAATCCAAAAGGCCGCGGTAAGATTATCTATTATATAGAATCAATTGAAAACATAAAATTATCATTATTATTATATCGAGTCAATCCACTTTTGGATTATTAAAATTTTGAATTATTTTTATTATTCACTATAAAATAAAAGTGAATTTCGCGGCAACGTAAAGCCCTATTAATTGTTATTTCATATTAAATAATTCAATTATTGTTTGAATTATTTTTATTATTATTCTGTCGACAAAGCTTCACCGAGTATTTCAATTATTATTGTTAATTAACCTCGAAGACATCGTTTTTTATTATTTGACCCTTATTATTGTTATTTTTCTCAGTTAAACGATAATTCTGACGCAAAAAGAGAATTAAAATAAATATCATCGTTTGAATAATTACCGACAGAGAAACAGAATTGATACCGTTTCTTTCCGTTCTGATCCGGATTAATAAATAAATTCATGCAAATAAATAACTCGAACGCGAAATAAAACAAATATTCATTTATTGTAACAAAAATCGGAAAATTTACATTGTTTAATTGAATAAAGTAATTTTGTTATTATTTTGAACACAAAATCCGCGTTTCTCACGTTTCTTTCATACCTGCTCCAAAATTATTTAAAATTATTTAGGAAGCTCGGACCTGCGCGTAGCGACGTTTAGCGTAGGGCAAAAGCGTTTCGTTACAATATATATATATATATTGTAACGGGGCATACTCTCCGGAGCCCCGCTACCTCCAGCGACGCCATCTACCAAGGATATCTGAAACAAAATATATAAATAATAATAACAATTTTCAACAATTTATTCAATAATACAATAAACAAACAATAGATGGACTTGTTTCTCATATATGATAAATAGGGTACGGGATAATAAATAAGAGGATAAATGGAAGGAAGGAATTCTTATTCTGCTTTTCGATACAAGATCCGATACGGATTCCTGAACGAAACGCTAGTGGGCACCTAGACAGATTTTCTGCCAGAAGGAGTTAACGAAACGTTGAGGAAAGGAATTAATTGAGGAGATTAAGAAAAAGGAGTACAAAAAGTGCCAAATCAAACGACGAGAGCCGGAGAACTGACTCGGCGGTAAAACAAAGGCAACTTTGCTTATACAGCCAAGACAGCGCTTAAGCGATCGCCTTTGGATTTGGAATAAGGATAAAAGGGATTTATTAATGATGGTAAATTAAAAACTTACCAGAAATAAATCCATTCCTGCCAGAATCTGTTGTTGAGAGCATAGGAAGTATAGAGAGCGGACCGTTCATTTGTTGCGTAAAGGGTTCTTGTAGATTTTCCTTTTTCATCTGTATCTCCTTCGGGACGTATCTGCCAGGGGATTTCAAAAAGTATTAATAAAAATAATAGAAATAATAAATTGAGGAACTGGGAAGGGAGTAAGAATCTCAAGGATCGGGAGTAAAGATTTAAAAATCTCAGAAAGAGAAAATTGAGAGTCAGAAAGATTCTCCAGACTCAACAATTAAGAATTGGGAGGGTAGACGGAATCACTGCAAACTGCGTCAGTTTGAGTAAATTAAGGAAAAGGAATAAAATAATAAGGAATAAGGAACAAAAATCGTGTCACAGCGGTGACGGCTCACACACACAACAACATAACAACAGAAAACGGCGAGAAAAACGAAAATTGTATTCAAAAAACACAGTAACTGCACACTTTTGTCCAAAACAACAATAGAAACAAACGCGAGTCCAAGATAACATTCATATTTATTGAATTTGTTAATAATTTTAAAATTAAGTCGAGCGGAAGTCACAACGGTGACCACACATACACAACAACACTACCGTATCACGAAATAAAACGCAGATAAATCACAAAATAGTACCACAATTAAAACAACACTTCACAAATTTGTTTAATGCACATACACGAACAAACGCGGCGTCATTAGAACATTGAAATTTTAATAATTGTATAATTATCGCGAAAACAAAATCTGACTCGAACGCGAGAGACACACGTACACGGGGGCAGCCATATTGTCAAGCACGAATCGAAAATATCATCGATCGGACTATTGATCCGCGGCGCCACCGTATAAGCGGAGAATTATGTAAAGTCACCAGCGTAACTAGAAAGCATAGACTCTGAAGTTGTCATAGTCAGAGAACTAGGGAAAATTATCGAGAATATTCTCACAATCACCGCGTATAAATTATTGTACATTAGAATTTAAGAATATTATTATTGTAAATGGGAAATTGGGGGTTGAATGAATAAACATATATTTGTAAATGATTTATTCCTAACATACGGTTTTAATTAATTTATTCCTTATTCGAGTCCTGAACCTACATAAAAATTATATTGAAAAATTCCACAAACGTTTCAATATATATTAGTGTGGTTAAAAAAAAATCGATATTTTTTTTTCGCGGGCCTCAACGGAAATTGTTAGTACATTATGAAAAACTAATTTTCGCAAAATTTAAGTGGTCTAAAAAATTTTTTAGATAGTGCTCAAGCGACTTTTTGGTGTTTTAAAATATTTTTTGTTGATAATCTCGGCATGAAAATTCTTTTTTTTATTCTCATAGCAGGAAGTATCAGTGCTTGATGAAAGTGTTATTCGTTCAATATTTGGACGCTCTGAAAAAATGTTAACAGCTGCCACAAGTAATTTTTTCACATTTTTTTTCAATTTTCGGCTAAAAATCACGAAACAATCGAATCTTTCACTACATAAGTTAATTTTTTATTTTCTCTCATAATAAGAGGTATAAGTATTTGATGAAAACATAATTTTCTTCAAGCATTAATGCTCCAAAAAGTTTTTCCAATTAGCTCAATCGATTGCTTTCCATTTTCTTGTGTATTCAATAAAAAATCATGATAAATGGTAACAGAATGATTTTGAGCTATGCGTTAAAAAATATGTATTCTAGTATGTGGCATAAAAGAATTGAAGAACTTAATTCAGCATCCCACTAAACGGCTTTACATGAATTGCTATTTGCAGAACGCTGCTAAAAAAAATATACCTCAATGCCAGAATCTCTATAATCATTTCTTGGATGAAATTCCTGGTAGAACAGAGAAAAAAGTAACGTCATAATAATTTATTCTTTTATGAATCACAAAACATTAATTTTACTTAAATACGACGTACGATTCTTCTTACCATCCTATTTTGAAGATTTGGACCACTTGTTATAGGCCAGCAAACCTGGACAACGTTTCGCAAACAAGCTCACATTTTTTTGTTTCAGTACATTCTATACAATTAAAAATCTTTTCTTCCGTCCATTATATATTTATTATATTATGTTGATTGTAAAAAAGTTCGATGTCAAATTATTGTTACAGTAACGTCCAAACAGAAACCATGCAATTCGCTTTTTTTTCATCACTAATTTCTTCGTTAACTTCTGCTTATATTTTCTTTGCTTCTAGGCTTAATCTTTCAAAGACACATGACATAGATTCAACCCAACCTATTCGATGATTAATTAAAAAACCTTCTATCTTTGTATCAGAGCTTCATAAATATTATTCGTTGAGATGTAAAATAATGCATTCAACGTTTTGTCAAAGAGCTTTTCATTTAACGATTGAGTTTCGATTCGTCACCTGGTATTTACGTTCCTGACCGTCTAACAAGTGTGAAAAATATGCGTGTGCTGTTTTGAAATAAACAAGGTCATACGAACGCGTGCGCTACAAACCGTGGTGCTGTTGAAGCTACAGCGCCATTGTTTGTTCCACTGTCCGTAAGTTTTCTTTTCGCGATTCAATGAATTGTTTCCAGTAGTTGTTGTAGTGAGGCACATGTCGATAAACGAAAAAAATATAACGTGAAAAATGACTGCGCATTTTGACGACAGTAAGAGTCGTCGAATTTATTTAGTCGGGACGGAAATCGAAGAATTTATGAAACGAAAATTACCCACAAATAGGGAAGCTTTGGGTCTGTTTTTTATTGCCATCAAACTCTTAAATTTTCAATCCGAGAGAGTGCACAAAAAGTTATCGGGGAAATAAACAATAATTGGAGCGAAACCGGAATAGAAACGTCTCGACCTTGCGTCAATATTTAAAAAATCACAAAATTGCGCTTAGAGTAGACGGCATTAAAAAAAAATCATTTACGGGAAAATCCAACTCAAACGTTGAATGAAAATGTCTTTCAAAAACAGTTGGATGCATTATTTGACATTGCAAAAAAAATATTTACAACAGTCTCACATAAAGACAAAAAGAATTTTTGATTGATCAACGAACAAATCGAAGAGAATCTATATCATGGATTACTAAAGAATCAAACTTGGAAACGGAGGAAATTTCAACAAAAGTTAACAATGAAATTGGTAATAAAAATAAGTCGAATTAATTGTTTAAGAGCAACTTTTTTTCAACTGTATCTTCGAAGTAAGCACGTAAGTTTGTAGATACTCATATGCTGTTATCTGGAATACGCGTTTTCAAACACATCTTTTGAAATTGTTCTATTTATTATTATCTTTCGACATGCTTTTTAGCTAGAAGTACAAGAAAATAAGAATCCGCTTAAGTTAGCTTAAAAAATGTTTTGAAGTAAAAAGTTTTGAGAAAATAGTCTCATCAAATATTTACGACTCTCGTTTGAATAGGAAGCCAAAAATTGATTTTTGTAGTTAAAAATTTGATTATCTCGTCATTTTTATCGAAAAATTGAAAAAAAATGCAGAAAAATTACTTGAGGCGGCTGTTCAAATTTTTTAGGAGTGATCAAATTTTGCACAAATGACGTTTTCATCAAGCACTAACACTTTCCGCTATGAGAGCAGAATAAAAAAAATTTCATGTCGTAATTTTCAACAAAAAATAGAAAAAAAATATGGAAAAGTCGCTTGAGCACTATCTAAAAAATTTTTTAGACCACTCAAATTTTGCAAAAATTGGTTTTTCATAATGTACTAACAATGTCCGTTGAAGCCCGCGAAAAAAAAATATCGATTTTTTTTGAACCACCCTTATATATATATATATATATATATATATATATATATATATATATATATATATTGTGACGTATTTCGCCACAAAATCGCCAAGAAAGCGAGAGAAAAAAAAAAAAAGAATAATAAAGAAAATAGGAGAGAATAGGAAAGAGAATAAATGGGGAAAAATAAATTTCAATAAAGAAAACGTAACACAAAATTTGTCGGGAGAATCAAGATAACAAAAATAATTTATTAAGGCACAGGCAAACAAAAACAATAATTTAATTAATTGGGCGCCAGTTAATTTTTCATATTAAAAAAAAATTAACAAAAGAAACAATTCTTATTCTCCTTTTGGTTTTATCACAAATTAAGGAACTTAGGTCTAAGGGGTCGCAACATAAAAGGGGGAATAATAACTCTAACTAATTGGGCCTAGCTCGGAGCATGAATAACTATTAAAAAAAAATAATATCTCAAGGACAGAGGGTCCCTGATAGCTCAGGCGTCTTATTTTTATACCCGTGAACTGTCGAACAGTTGGTTCGACGGGGGGAGAGCAAAAATGACAAAATAGAAAAACAAAATAAGGACTTAATTCCTCTTACAATTTTACGCGAAGCTACGTATCTCTCGTGTGACAACGACGAGATAAAGAGAAAAATAAAATAAAATAATAAATCGAACGAACGTACGGTTTGGTCGCGAGGTCGTGCACGTGACTGCACGCCGACAAACAATGGCGTGACGACGAAAATGGGCTAATGCCTAATCGGCGCCAGTAATATTGGTGTGCGAACCGATCACAAAAAAAAACAATTTAAGAGAAATAAATAATAATAATTAAGTCACTAATAAATGCCGTAATGGCGACGCAAGAAAAGAAAATGTCACTCGAAAATATCGTAAAGAAAAAGGTTTGGTTCGTTTCGGCCAACGCGCGACCGAACGACGGGACTTGTCTAGAGCACTGGAAGGGAGGGGGAAAAGCGCGTCACTTAATCACTAAATAACGACCTTAAATTAACACCACAGCACTCGTCGCGCACTTAATTAGTTTCTGCAATCAATTATTAACAAAAGGGGATCGAGCTTATAAGCCAGAAGGGCTCCAAAAATTAATATAATATAACTCAAAAATCTGGCAGGGCCACGCGTCGTACAGCGTGTAATGGCTACTATGGCCGACGAGAGCTTCCACGCGTCGAGAATACAGGGAACGAAAAACGACTTACTTTTTAATCTCTGAGCTTTATTCTATCACTCCAAAAATCGTCCAGGAGTCTCTCTCGGTCCTCTTTAGTCCTGCCGGATCGGATGCTCGCAATTTTCGTCTTTTTTCGAATTTTATTTTTGGTGGCTACTCGAAGGCTACGGTACTCACGCCGCGTCGTGTCGGAGAATTCTCTGTAGATTTGCCCTCTCGCGCTTTCCTTGCGGGTGACTCGCTGGTGGGGGAAATTTCTCCTCGCGCGCGAACTCGATATCCAATCACGTGCCTGTTGGTTTCAAACGTGGACTCGTTCGTTGGTAAGGGGAGTGGGGAGGGTAGAGGGGACTCTGTTCCGAGTTTGGCGTTCGACTCGATGTAGGCGAAGAGGGCGCTGTGTCTCGGCGTACTGATCTAGCGCGCCGCCGTGTCGTTGGCTCGAACTGGCGCGCGGGCTTGAATCGTCTCGATGTTTACTGTTTGCTGTCTGGCTGTGCGCGCGTGCTGACTGTCCTTCGGGGACTTTTTCGAGATTTTTCGTCGCCTCGACGGGGTTGTCCAGGGGTCGACGATTCTGGGATGGTGACCGGTGAGAACCTCGACGCCGTGGGACTGTGTTTTTCTCTCGAGATCCCTGGATTATTTGTCCGTTCTCGAGATAGCGATGACAGTTTGAGGTTAGGTCCCCACGACTTGGCTCTGGGACTGCGATGTTTTTCTTCCCTTGGTAAGCGAGTATTTCTCTTCCCGTTGGTGAGTGAATTTATTATTCTTTATAATTTGCTCGTTCGGAACAGAGGGGACTTACAGAAGGGGGGGAAATTTCTTGAAGCGGGTAGGGAAGGCGATAGTGAACGGATTCTTGTGTTCCTGGGGAAGGGACTAGGGGTTGTTGATTCTTGGGGTCTCGTTGTGGCGAAAACGCGATTGTTGTTGGGCTCTTCGTTTCTCCTTGTTGTGTGCGTTGTCTTATTCCTTTTCGATATATTGCAGTTGTTGTTCGTGACCTCGACGGGTGCGCAAGACTCGGAAATACTTTGGACGGTTCTTAACGGAGACAAAATTTTTATACGACGGGCAGATACAATTTCGAGGGCTATTTTAGCCCGGATCGCAGGACAATGAATACAATTTTGAGGGCTGCGTAGGATAAATTATAACACGTTCTGGATTCCTTACTCTAATAGTATTTTTCGCTCATATTTTGAGGAAGACGAGTGCTGTGGTGGTCTCCGCCACGAAGCAGGTGAGCATAGACTTTTGTACAACGTTACAACTCCCCCCGGCTTGACTAAAGTACCGGTTGGACGGACTTTACGTCATACAAATCACAGCCATTCGTCATTCACTCATATTCGCAACGCTTGGACTTCAGCTCTGAAATGTACGCCTCAAAATGAATTTGTGTTTTTTTTTTTTTTTTTCGGAATAAAGATTTTATGCTCAACGTATCTCATAGTCAACACTTATTTTACCGACTCATAAGCGCAACCTGCGCTAGTCCTTTAGGCTATCAGTCTCTTCGTTACAGTGATCACAATGGGGACTTCCGGGACTATGTCCCTTCTCTACGCTAATGACTCGATGAACTCTTCGGGGCTGTGACGCAAGCGTCATATCTTCGAGGTGGTCTTCATTGCTGGATTGTCGTTGTTTCTATCGTGTTCGCCGGGGCTGAGTGGGGAGGGAAAAAGAAAAAGGAAAGGAAGAAAAGAGAGAAGAAAAGGAAACGTGTGGGCTCAAAAGGGCGGAAGAATGACTTAGGGGTTGGGGCTGAAGGGGGCTATAAAATAATAAAAAAAAGAAAGGGAGGGAGCAAAAGGAAAGAGGGCTGAAGGGGGGAGAAAAAAAAACAAAGGGGGGCAGACCTCCTTTTATCGTGGCCGGTTCTCGATACGGTACCAGTACCGCTCGGTGCTGTGACCGCGCCGATTACAGCCCCAACAAAAGGGGACCGTCTCTTCGGGAGAGGAGGAATGGGGTAGTAGCTGAGGGGGAACAGGAATTCGTAGGGACATAAGGGAGGGAATAGGGGAGCAAGGGACTGTGGTAATGGGACGGGTTACGGGGCGAGGGCTCGGGATGGTGCGGGGACGCGGTACTGGATGATGACGGGGGACTGTGAACCAGGCTGGTGGGGGGTTAAGGCAGATGGGGCGAGGGGCTGGAGGAGCTGGACTAGGGGGAGAAGGAGCGGGCCTGAGTGGGAGGCAGGGGGAGGTTTGTTGAGGGGCTGGACGGGGCAGGAAGGGCCAGTCTGGACCCGGGAAGGGGGGAGGAGAAGGGGGACGGTAGGGGTCTGGGTCGCCGCACAGCCTCCTCCTCGCCTGGCTCAGCAGCTGCCACACGTCCACGGTGGAATCATCCGAAGATGGTGCCACCGCGGAAGCCCCAGGCTGAAGAGTCGGCGGGGAGGGGGTGAGGGTTCCCGAGGAGGAGGAGGAGGAAGGGGCTGAGGTGACGGGACGGGACCGAGGGACCGTTGAACCCAGCGGGGCCAGCGTGCCCGGTGGCGACTCCGGCCGGAGCGCCATCAATAAACTCCCCTCAGGGATCTCCCTGGGTGTTATGGGTTCGCACGCGGGGCAGGGGCATTCGGGATCGGGAATGAAGGGGATAGGGACTGGCATGGGTGGGGGGAAGGGAAGGATAGAAATGGGGACTACTTGGGAGGGGATCCGCCACATGGCATACGCGTATGGCGTCGCGGTCGCAAAAGGCAAGCGATAGGGGGGTCTCCCACCTCGCCTACGTCTGTCTGCCGCTAGTCGTTGCATCCTGCACCAAAATGAACCAAACTCAATTAACAAAAACGTCCAAATGAATATGCAAAAATAAAATATCATGGCCTGTGGCATGCAAATACACAAAAGGGGGAGAGAAATAAATTAGCTCTATTGCTGCACGGGTTTTCTCGGTCTTAAACCAGCACGACGTGGGGAAGAATTCTCAACTTCCGGTTCTACGCGTTCGGATGGAACCTTTTCAGGAGCTTCGACCACCGGTGGATTCCCTTGTGGGGGCTCTTCGGCGGGTTTGTAGGGTTTCAGATCTTTAATGTGGACTCTGGGATTTTTCCTACTTTCGGGGTCTTCAATCTCGTAAACAACAGGGGAGAGGACTTTAAAAATCGTATACGGGCCATTATAACGCGGCGCTAACTTAGCGGCGAAATTTTGCACGCCTGAAGAGAGCACGCGGTGCTTTCTCATCACCAGGTCTCCGACCTGATAACGAGTGTCCTTCCTTGATCGGTTATAATAGCTCGCTTGCCGTTTAGCGGCTTTCTCTAAATTTCTCTGAACCCAATCGTGAATGAGGGGTAATCGCTTCATTCGATTGGTCCAAAGGTCAGGGTCTCCGGGGTTAAGGGGCTGCGGATTGGGGTCTTCGTCTCTAATGGCTTTTGCCGGGCGGGGATTTCTTCCCAAATTCAAAAACGAAGGGGTCATCAAGGTAGAAGACTGCACTGCTGTATTAATGGCAAAACATAGCTCTGGGAGGTGTTTATCCCAATCTCTTTGGTCTTGGGGAATGAAAGTGCAAATCATTGTCTTTAATGTGCGATTTACTCGCTCGACGGGATTGGCTTGGGCGTGATAAGGGGGGACTGTGGTTTGGTGGATTCCTAACTGGGCTAATTGTTGGGTTACGAAATTATTAACGAATTCGGTTCCGTTGTCAGTTAACAAGTATTTCGGGCAACCCCAACGATTCAAAACCAGGCTTTCGAACGCGGACATGATCGTTTGCCCTGTGGCCGCTCGAACAGCTTTAGCTTCGACGTATTTCGTGAAGAGGTCCTGAAAAACGACAACGTACCGATTTTGGGACTTGCTCGGAGGAAATGGGCCCATGACGTCTGCTGCCACGACACTCCACGGTCCCGAGGTCGTCCGCTCTCTCATAAGACCACTTGGTTGCCCTTGCGGTACCTTATGGAGTTGACACACCGGACAGCGAGTGACATATCGCGCAACGTCTTGAAAAATTCCTGGCCAGAAGAAATCTTGTGTGACACGGTGATACGTTTTGTCCACACCAAGATGACCAGCTTGGGGACTATCGTGGGCTTGGCTAATGGCTCTTAAGCGGGACTCTAATGGGAGGACTAATTTCCATGCGTCTAAATCGGTGAGGGCTGAATCAATGACGGGGTGAGGGCGGTGGTAATAGATCTTATCCTCCACTATTTTCCAATTGGGGTACTTCCAGGGGGACTCTCTAATATTTTTCATCTTGTCCAAATACCATGAGTCGACAGCATTGCCTATTGCGCAAAGGGCTATGTCAGTCGACTCATACATTCGGGAAAGCGCATCGGGGACTACATTAAGGGTTCCTTTTCGGTGGACTATGGTCATATCGAGGGCTTGCATGGCCAATGCCCAACGGGCAAGTCGGCCAGCGGGGTCACGCAGATTTCTCAACCACGTGAGACTACTGTGGTCGGTAATCACGGTGAAGTGGGTGCCTTCGATATAGGGTCTAAGTTTCTTGACTGCCCAGAGCACAGCGAGACACTCTCGCTCAGTTACTGTGTATTTGCGTTCCTGGGCCGTCAAGAGGCGACTGGCGAAAACAATGGGGTGCTCCACTCCATCGATTTCTTGCGTCAGGACAGCGCCGATCGCACTATCGCTCGCGTCCGTCTGCACGGTAAAGGGCTTTTCAAAATTGGGGCGAATAAGGATGGGGGTCTTAGTAAGGGCATCGCGAAGGGTCTCAAAAGCTTTCTGTTCGTCAGGACCCCAAGTCCAAGGGACGTCCTTCATTAGCAATTTTGTTAAGGGGGCTTTATCGCGGGAAAGGTCTGGCAAAAATCGCGCATACCATCCTACCATTCCTAAAAATCGTCGAACTTGTTTTATGGTCGTCGGGGGAGGGTAATTCAAGATCGGGGCTACTTTGTCGGGGTCTACTTTAAGTCCGTCTTGTCCGATGACGTATCCGAGGTAAGAGACCTCCGCGCAGAAGAATTCGCTCTTCTCGCGATTGATTTCCATCCCGGCTTCTCGGAAAGCAGTCAGTACCCGTCTCAAAAAGTCTAGATGTTCGTCCTCTGTCTCTGTCGCAATTATGACGTCGTCCAAGTACGCAAATACGTGGGGTTCCCACGCGGAATCGATCAATCTGTCCATCAGTCTTTGGAATGTCGCGGGAGCGTTCGTCAGTCCGAAGGGCATTCTTTTAAATTGGAAAAGTCCGCGTCCAGGGACTGAAAAGGCGGTGACAGGGCGACTAGAGGACTCAACGGGGATCTGAAAATAGGCCTGACTCAAATCGAGTTTGGAGATATAACGGGCTCGTCTCAATCCGTCTAAAATTCGGTCCATATTGGGAAGGGGATAAGCGTCTTTACGGGTTATTTTATTTACATCGCGATAATCAATACAAAATTGGAATTTGCCATTGGGCTTGGTTACTATTACGGGGTTACTCAGCCATGGACTGTTTGATTTCTCAATAACTCCCTCCTCGTACCTCCGATCTACCTCATTTTGAGCGACCTTCAGTAGGTAGGGGGAGATTGTTCGGGGCTTTTGACGAATAGGAGGGTGGTCTTGAGTATGTATGGAATGTTCGGCTAAATGGGTTACGCTAAGGAGGGATGAGGACTTAGGAGGGATTAATTCGTCCAAAAGGCGTACGAGTTGTTCTGCAGAGGGGGCTGTTACAATCGCTAAACCCGCACAAGCGGGATAAGCAGGAATAGGGTTCGCTAGGACCTCTTCGGAATCGAAAGTTCGAACAGGGCCATCGCCAATTTTCCACGTATCGGTACCGTAATCAATTTTGATACCAAATATGCGGAGAAAATCTATTCCTAGAACGCAGTCATATCCTAACGGGGCTAATTGGGTCCTTACAGGGGCTAGGCGTCCCTCCATCTCGAAGGTGAGGTATAACTCACCAACGACGGGGAGCCGATGATTCCCGGGAAGGGCAACGCCATCTGTGGTGGGAGATAAATGTGATCGG
Organism: Rhimphoctona megacephalus; assembly: GCA_963989365.1. Taxonomy (NCBI): domain Eukaryota; kingdom Metazoa; phylum Arthropoda; class Insecta; order Hymenoptera; family Ichneumonidae; genus Rhimphoctona; species Rhimphoctona megacephalus. The sequence continues at coordinate 13,252,604 of OZ022422.1, read as the reverse complement.
AGAAGCTCTGCCATGTTGGCGTCCAGGTATGTCCTGCATGACCCAGAGTCCACCAATGCGTGGCAAGGCCTGTCCTCAACACGTACCCAAAAATAGTGCCGATTGTCTATATTTCGTCTCTGAAGGGCCGCGAGCATTTCTCCAAGGGTGAGGTTATCATCGGGGGGTATTTCTTCAAGGAGGACAAGTTCCGGGTCTGATTTTTCCTGCTGGTACTGGATAATTTCCCGATTTTTCGTCGGGGTTAATTCTTTTGAACAACCGGGTTCTGGCTCATTACTGGGGAGGGGCTCATCCGAATCTTTTATTAAAATCAACTCTAATGTCTTAAAGTGTGGAGAATCCAACTTAATGACGTTTCCAATGTTATCTTTTTTTCGACGGTTAGGGGGGTTCTGTTCTAAAGAGGATTTAGTCGCCTTCAAAGGGACTTCGAGGGACTTCAGGGAGGGTGTACTGCTTGACGGGGGAACCATTACCGATTCTTCATAACTGTAAGGGAGATTAAAGGACTCCGCGAATTCTTTCACGATCGTTGGGGGCTCTAAGGGGGTTTTGACAGACTGGGGTAGGGGAACAGGGTCTTCATGGGACTTTTCCTGGACTTCGGGGGACTTGGCCGGTCTTTGAAACGTCCTGCGGGGGGGCAGGGGTTTTATTGTCCTCCCGGCTGGCCGTTTCCCGCACGTCTATTCGCGCACCGATGACACTGGTTCACAGTTGTTCCGGGATAGCCACAAACGCGGCAAAAGTAGCCTAAAGGCTTCAGACATTCCCGATAAATGTGACCAGGCTGACGACAATTATAACAATGGTACGTGGGCTGATTGGGAGTATTACCCTGTTGAGGGTTGGTCTTCGGAGCAACTTGGGACAGAGGGGGGACGTTCGATGGGGGGGATGTCCAATTGGGTTTCGCCGAGCTCGCCACCGCGGCATAACTGTTTTCCTGGGGCTTCGGAGGTTGGGAGTGCTGACTTTGAGGGGGGGAACTCGGTGGGGAAGGATTTTGGGGCTTGATTGCTCTTTTCGAGGCGGTCGTGGCTTGGGTAGCCGCCACTTTCCCTAAAGAACTCTTTTCCGTTGCCTTAAAGGCGCTGGAAGGGAAGGATGATTGATGAGGAGTGGGAGGGGGACGATACTGCTTGGCTCGCTCGACGAGTTCCTCTCGTCGACGACAAATGCGTTTGAGATCGATGTAACTCTGCACTTCGTCTCTTCTCACATGCGGGGCCAGCGTGGGATGGAGGTTGCGACAGCAAATGTCCAATTGTGTCTCGAGGGAAAGGGGAGGGTTAAACTGATCGAAAAGGGCTCTCAATTTTACCAGGAATTCCGCGACTGGCTCGCCAGGCCCCTGAGTACGAAGTTCCACTTCATGCCTCAAGCGGTCCTGGAGATCTCCGTGTCCGAACTGTTCCCGGAAGTGAAATACGAATCCCTCATAATCACTCCAGTTTTTTCGTTCGACCCGGTGCCAGAGGCGCGCATCTCCTGTGAAGGCTTCCGGTAAAGCACGCAACAGCTCGTCCTCGGACAAGTCTTGTCCTACTCCGTACTCGTGCAATTCGTGGAGAAATTCCTCCGCGTCCTCGTCACGTTTTCCGGCGAACTTAGGACCGTACTTTTTCCAGTGGTTTCCTGTACCACTGTCTCGAACGGAACGAGTGGTGGTAAATTCCATTGGGGTTTGGCTATAACCCGTCGTAGGGGGCGGGGGATAAGGACTAGATCTAGGGGTCTGGGGGAGGAGGGGAGGTAGACGAGTGCTATTATGCTGCGGTCTCGTCATAGGGACTGTATAGGTTCTCGTCGGGTTGGCTTGCTCGTGGGGACTAGATTCTCGAGCTTCGGGGAGGAGGGGGTAGGAACGATGCGATAAGGGAAGAGTGGTGAGGGGTCTTCGAACCACCTCAGGTGAAGGGGGAAGAGCAAACGTTACGGTAGGCCCTTGAGTTCGTCCCGGTGCAGGGACTAAGGGCTCATGCAAATTTTCGGGGGGGTCCTCTAAACTAAAATCATTTTCGAACTCAATTGGGTCTTGATAAGGCCCTCTCGACTGCCCTGTATTAAGAGCGGGCCTTATTGGGGATGATCGCCGAATATTAGGCTGTAAAGCGGCTGGTTGTTCGGAAGGAACAGCAGCTGTGGGGCTAGGACGGATAACTTCCCAAACTTCGGGAGTCTCCATGGCGTGAATGAGCGTGTACGGGAATCCAGCTCGCTCATCCAAGTCCTCGTCCCATGCCACCGGGACTTGAGGGAATCGGCTTCGGATTTCAAATCGCAAAAGTCGATCCTGTATATCCTCTACCGTCCCGCTCAAGGTTATTCCCGAACGATCGCAGCGATTAATCAATTGCCTAATGTCAGCTATACTGGCAATTTGAGCACGGATTTCCACTATTTTCGCCCTCGTGTCAACTGTCTCAGCAGAGCGAGATGTGTGCGAATGGGTCGCGCCAGTTATGGTCGCGGTTGTCATAATGGGGGCTGTACAGGAGGGGGTAGTTACCGTAATGGTCGAAGTGGGAATATTAATTTGACCTTCCATCACGAACAGCGATTAATATTACCGAAACGACTTTATTTTACCGTAAAACTCAAAGGGAATGACTCGACTGTTAATAACACGACGTTTGTACCGTACTCTGCAAAAAGTGGCTTTAAATAATTTAATGGTAGGGGTAAAATCAAAATTTCCAGGAAAAGAACCGTAAGAATTCTCAATGTTATGTCGAGGGTATTCCTGGGCAATCGAAAATCCACCTAAAATACGGAAATTGCAAAAATACTGGGGCAGTATAAATTATCGGGGTTGAAAGGGGTGAAAAACACTAATTAATGGGGGGAGGGGGTGAGCACTGCAAGTGAGCGGCCAGATTTCGCAACGCTCTACCAAAAACACAAAAATTTCTATAAAAATACAGATTTGCAAAATATGAGTCAATAAAATACTGCCAACAACAATTATTTGTTATAAATAATATTGCGCAACTAATCTCGCGCCGGAGTACTGTGGTGAGCTAATAATAGGGGAGGGTCACGGGTGAGCACTATTAGTTGTGGGGGGAACACTTTCGGATAACGCGATTTCCGTGAAAAATCCTCAGAATGCCGAAAAAGATCGAAAATATCGATTAAGGAACTTTAATTCCTAATTGCCAATTTATTCTGTAGAATTTTCAAAAGTGTACTGAAAGGGGGTTTTTATCAGGCCCCACGTTGGGCGCCAAAAATTTGTGACGTGGAAAAACGGGATAGGAGGAACGATCCGAAAAAAATGCGGCAGGGACTGAACCGGGGTTCGAACCCGGGACCTCTCGATTGCCGGTCGAGTGCTCTTCCAACTGAGCTATCCAGGCCGCCTACCACACTTAATTCGAATCGTCCTCGTAACGTTGTATTCCACAACGTTACAATATATATATATATATATATATATATATATTGAGACGGCACTCTTTCTTTTTATCTATCAATTATTTCATTTGAACTGCGCACCAGACGAGTCAGCACTCAGTGGCAAGGCATTGAAGCTACTCTTTAATATGGAAAATTTCTTTTCGTCATCAATTTCACACATTTTTATGTTCTGACAGACGAGTTGATTGACTTTTACACAAAACATAACAAAACAAACAGAAACAGGTTAAAATTAAATATAAAAACATAATTCGGGAGAATCCAGGTAGTAAGATTAAGTATAAGTCCAATTGTGTGCTTCATCCAACGGAAAAGGCCAATCACGAGCCAGAGTTTAGATCGAACAGAAATAACGATCTGAATCTCTGATAATTCTTCAAATTAACACTCTAAAAGAGAGATTTTAATTTATTCTTGTTAAAAAAGGAAAACGAGAAACCTTCTTCATTAAAAACATTTATTTTTACTATCAAATCATTAATTCTCACAAAAGCAATGGAAATCAGCCTTAAGCTCAACCAGTCGCACCGCGGCGACGGGCCGGCTAACCAATCCGAAAATTTAATGAAAGAACTTTGGTTCGAGATTATTTCTCCGAGTCAATCCAAATTCGAGTTATTTTTACAATGAATTATTATCATTATTTCTTTGTCTCAATGCGTATAAAAGGCCGTGCGGAGCGGCAACGGCAGCTCATTCTTGAATCCGCTCTCGCTTCAAGTACAGAGGTAGTGACTCTGGAAAACAAGCTCCAACGAACCACATAACCTTTAATATTCCAAATTTCACGCCGAGAGGGAGGGGATCGTGCGATTCCGTGCAATCCAAAGATTCGAGGGTGAAATTCCTCTCCGATCACGCCAAGAAGGGAGGGACCTGTGCGATTCTGTACAGGTCAAAGATTTCTAACGTGATAACCTTTTCATTCAGTTTTGAGAGGGAGGGGACTCTGCGATTCCGTAGGGTCTGCAGATTCTCAATTCTGATCATTCCATTCCTATGCTAAAGAGGGAGGGGACTGTGCGATTCCGTATGGTCTGCAAATTCTTGGCATAGGACCCTTTTCGTTGCTCATTCTTTTTGTTTTCTTTCATTGGAGTAAAAATAACTCATTTCATTTAATCAAACAAATTCAACTTATGTTTTTCTTCTTGAGGCGAGAACTGTTTCGATTTTCCGAACAATAAAATCACACAATCAATCTTAGTTTAATTATATCGAGCCTAACAACAGAAATTAATTTAACATTGTACAGAATCACAAAATAAATCAGATTGATTAAGTTCGGAAACGAAGAATCATAAAAATCAGGAAATTCCGAAATTGGCCTAGTTCATTGAAAGGAAAGAAAGAACTACAAAATCGAACAAAATTATTAAAAAGAATTATAAAATTTGACAAATTTATTGGAATTAGAAAGAGTATTATCGAATTGGACAAGTTTCTTGACAAAAAGGAGAGAATTATAGAATTGGACAAGTTTCTTGACACGAGAGAGCAATTTATAAAATTGGACGAGTTAAGGGGACAGACCTAGTTAGAATTTTCGAAAAATCGATTTTTTTTTATTTCATTTTCAAAAAGTAGAATCTCTTACGAACATTTTCCGCCCAGGTAAATGTAAATCGGACCATTATTCGCCGAAATACAAGACTTTGTAGCACGTCGTGTCTGAGCCATAGGTAAGCAGGTAGCGGCAGCTGTCCGCTCGACTAGCTGAGTCCGTTAGAGGGTACCTGAAGGTCTCTATTGTATTGCGTATACATACATATATTGTGACCATCAATATAGCCCTACACACTCATATATACATATAGAAAATAAGAAAGGCCTTTCGTAGTTCAAAATACGGTTTCAGTATCAGTAAGATTCAAAACGTTGGAGCGTGCGAACGTCCATATTCGGAACAATTTCGTGAGTTTTCGAGTCCAAGATGGATAGAAAAATATCGAGAGAAGTGCGGAAAAGTCAACGGGTTTATAAAACACGACCCTTGAAAAGGAAACAGTATTTCAATCCAAAATCTGCGGAGACTGATGATGGCGGAGCAAGTACATCAGCAAAAAAATTAAGAGGTCAGGACGAATATCATGTGCCAAAAACAGATGCAGTTAATTTCCGAATAATTAATTTTTTTACTGTTTTTTCGTCGCTCGCGAGTCTCGTAAAATGTGCTAAGTGCAACAGTAAAATATGTTTTGGAATAGTAAGCGAACGTGGACTTGGGTTCAAAATTTCTGTGGTGTGTGATAAGTGTACTCCTCAATACATACCGTCGTGCGATTTTATTCACCATTCTTATGAAATAAATCGAAGGTTCACATTAGCGATGCGTGTCATAGGCGTCGGTTACAAAGGTGCAAAAAAATTTTGCGCATTGATGGACTTCCCGCCATGGTTGGCTAAATCTACGTACTGCATATTACTGGAGCATATTTGTGAAGCGAGTAAAAATATGGCTCAATTTTTTATGAAGAAGGCTTCTAAAGAAGAGATAAACTTGAATTCTACTAACAGTGAAAGTAAGAATACTGATTTGATTGTGTCAGGTGATGGAACGTGGCACAAACGCGGATTTTCGTCTCTGTTTGGCGTCACATCGCTAATAGGACATTTCACGGGCAAAGTTCTTGACGTAATTGTAAAAAGTTCTTACTGCCAGGCTTGTGAAGTTTGGAAAAATCAAAAAGACACGGAAGAATATCAAGAATGGTATGAAGCACACAAAGAAACTTGTTCGACGAATCATACAGGCAGTGCGGGAAAGATGAAGGTCGATGCTGTAATCGAAATGTTTCGTCGTTCGTGCGAAAATCTTGGAGTGAGATTTTTGTATTACGTCGGGGATGGAGATTCAAAGACTTACTCTGGCATTGTTGCAGCTGCTCCTTATGGAGAAACTGTAGTGACGAAAAAAGAATGCGTTGGCCATATTCAAAAACGGATGGGCACCCGTCTACGATCGTGTAAAAAAGATAATAAAGGACTCGGCGGTAGAGGGAAACTGACTGCTAAATTAATTGACCAATTGTCCGTGTATTTTGGCAAAGCTATTCGTGACAACTCTGATTCGGTCAAAAAAATGAAGGATGCTATTTGGGCTACGCTCTACCATAAGATTTCAACCGACGAGAAACCGCAGCATCACAAGTGTCCACGAGGTGCTGACTCGTGGTGCAAATATCAACGAGCAAAGGCCGAGAAAACGTTGAAATCTTTCAAACACGATTTCACTGCGTTGCCGAAGGAAGTCTTCGATGCAATAAAGCCTATATACGAAAGTCTCACAAACACTGAATTGTTGCAAAGGTGCATTGGAGGTTTCACCCAGAATAGCAACGAAAGTTTTAATCAAATTGTTTGGAAGGTCATGCCGAAAACCTTACCTGCCAGCTATACTACCGTCAGCATAGCCGCTTACATTGCTACCTGCACTTTCAACGAGGGTACATACGGTTTGCTGGCAGTCTTCGATGCCATGGGGATTAAGTTGGGACCGTACGCACACGAGTTTGCCAAGGCCGAGGATTCTATTCGAATAAAGCAGGCTAATCGGCGATCCCTGGAAAATACTCGAGAGGCGAGAGTAGCTCGGCGGCAGCTAAAAGTGGCTTCTAATACCACCAACAAAGCGCAGGAAGGCGAAGTATATGGCCCAGGAATAGACGATTCTATGTAAGTTACAAAAAAATTTTTTTATCTGCATGCAAACCGTACTCAAAACTTTAAGTGCGTTTTTCTCGAAACCATGTTTTTGAAGTCGGTGATCACTGTAGCTCGAGAACGGCTTTACCGATCGGGTTGAAATTTATATCACTTCTTCTATACATGGTAGTCCTCCATATGAACGAAGGATTTTTTTTTTGGATAATTATTTTTATTTTTAATAGCAAAAAATGGAACTGATATTTTGGTCAAAAAAACACTTTTGACTTTTAACGGCCGCCATTTTGTGAAAAATGGAAATTTTTCAAAACCCTTCGTTCAACTGGAGCATTATATCATTAACTAAAAATTCCCTCCGTTTTTTTTGTTTCAGATGAGCCGTTGCAGCGTGAGCTTGATCACCGCAAACCGTGTTTTTTTTTTGCAGCGTCCTCGGCAATTGACGGTCACCAGCTTATTTCGATATGTATTGCGTTGAAAAAATTGCAACATATACATTACATATGTATCTTTTAAACGGAAGAACTTTTGTTGTGAATTATTTTATCGTTTGACCAAAAAAAAATCGGAAAAAAGGCCTTTTTTTGACGTTCCAACTAGCTCTGTCCCCTTAATTGAAAATAGAGAGAAAATTTCGAATTTATCATGAAAACACCAACGATTTGCTTTATATTTTTTTTGTATACCAACAGTACACTGAATAAACACAATTATTTAACTTTTTGACACAATTTTTCGCATCCTCGTTTATTTTCATGCCTGCTTCTAAATTCTTAGTTGCTCGAATTCACGCGTAGCGGGTGACGTAAAAAGCGTACCGTTACAATATATATATACTCGGCCCGTCTTGCCTTGGACGTTCAACACTATCTTTTTAATACTTGGCGTCAAGACGCTGCCGCGTCTCTAGATATAGAGGCACGCCTCCCAATATTTCATAGTCATAGCATATCTTCGACATCTGGTAGCTATACTTACCATAGGTCTTACAGATGCGAATTTCAAATAATTTCAAAAAACTTCAAAGACACGCTACCGCGCGTACTCAATTTTCGCGTAAAAAGGTGGGTCCCTTTCTGATGCTATATCTTTTTTATAAAATTGTTTGCGACCAACCCGTTTTGGGAACATATTCTACATATAATAAACTATCAAAAAATGCTAAAAAAATCGATTTTTTGGTCGATCTTGATGAGAACCTGCCCTTAAGGGGTTACCCCCACTTGCGACTTTGAGAAAATCGATTTTTTTTTATTACATTTTTTTGAAGTATAAGTATCTGAGGATATAGCCTGAAAATTTCAAGTCGATCCGAACAAAATTGACTGAGATATGAGCGTTGAAAGAGAAGAATCCGTTGTGTAAACGACCGGCTAGTCTGCCGCCTGGCGCGCTCGACACTCTCTCCGGTTTCAGTCCATTGTTCTATGAAAAGGGTCGTATACCTGGCATTCACAACGTTCATATAATAGACTGGAATTTGTAAAAACGAATTGTCGTTGCCTTTTATGGTTTAAATTCGTCACTGTAGCTCGAAAGTTCAACTATATGAGACGTATTTATTTCCGCCGTTCACAATATTATAAGCGCAGTTTTTACTTATTTTACATTTAAAAATGGATCGAAAAAAAGGTTCGCGAGAAATAAGAAGCAGTGATAATTTACGGAAATCTCGACCAAAAAAAAGGAAGGGTATTTTTAACCCGAACCTGGCCGAATTGGAAACTGAAAGTTTCAGCACGTCTGCGAAGAAACTGAAAGATAATATTGATATGACTGTGAATCAAAATCCTAATATTGAATATCGCATTTTAAACTTTTGTGTTGTGTGTGCTGCTATTTCAAGTTTAGTGACGTGCAAAACGTGTAATGGAAATATTAAATTTGAAACTGCAAATGCAAGAGGACTAGGCTTCAAAGTCGTTGTGAAATGTGACTCATGTGCAGATAATTTGATACCATCTTTTCCTTTTGTGGCACATTCGTATGAAATAAACCGTCGATTTATATTCACTATGCGAGTTCTCGGCATAGAATTGGCTGGAGCACAAAAATTTTGCGGTCTTATGGACATGCCAAGGTTTCTTACCGAGACTACATATTCAATAATTTTAAAAAGTATTTATGAGTCTGTGAAAACATGTGCAGATGTAATATTTAAAAAAGCCGTACGAGAAGAAATTGAAAATACACCTAATGCAGCAGGCGATGCAACTTCTAAATTAACAGTTTCCGGAGATGGATCCTGGAGGAAGCGAGGATATACGTCGTTGTTCGGAGTTACATCAGTCATAGGCTACTACAGTGGCAAAGTACTTGATCTTGTGGTAAAAAGTGCGTTTTGTAAAATCTGTGAATCGTGGAAACATAAACTAAATGATGCGGAATACGAAGAATGGTACGAAACACACGAAGATAACTGCAGTGCAAATCACGAAGGCTCCTCGGGAAAAATGGAGGTGGACTCTATTATCGAAATCTTCAAGCGTTCAATAGCAAAATATAATGTCCTGTACCGTTACTATATTGGAGACGGAGATTCGAAGACATACACTGGGCTAGTAAATTCTCATCCTTATGACGACGTAGAAGTTATAAAAAAAGAATGCGTCGGACACGTCCAAAAGCGTATGGGATCCCGCCTTCGTAATTTAGTAAAAAAAAAACAAAAAGCTTGGTGGTAAAGGAAAGCTGACAGGAAAATTTATTGACAAGCTCACTGTGTACTATGGATTTGCTATTCGACGCCATTCTGCTTCTGGTCACGATATGCATGAGGCAATATGGGCGACCTTCAATCATTACAGTTCAACCGATGCAAATCCACACCATAAGAGATGTCCAACCGGTGAAGAATCGTGGTGTTCATATCAACGAGCTCAGGCGAGAAATGAGGCTTTCCAACACGATTACAGACCACTTCCATCAAATGTATTGGATGCCATCAGACCTATATATAACGATCTGAGTAAAGAAACTTTACTCGAAAGATGCGTCGGTGGCTTCAATCAAAATAACAACGAGAGCGTCAATCAACTTATTTGGAAAATCAGCCCAAAAATCGTCTCGAGTGGAGCAATCGTTGTAAATTTAGCAGCTTATATTGCCGTTGGACTATTCAACGCAGGTTCAAAATCATTATTATTTTATTTGAACTCAGTCGGAGTGAGCTGTGGACACAACGCGCACGAATACGCTGATAAAATGGACGAAGCACGGTTTGCACTGGCAGAGAGACGTGCGGCCGAGAGCACTCGTGAAGGAAGAATGTTACGAAGGCAACACCAAATTTCCGTTTTGCAAGCGGCATCGTCGGCGGAAGAACTTTTGTATGGACCCGGAATAGATGACTCTATGTAAGTTTACAAAAAAAATTATTTTCTTCGTGTAAACTGAAATTGAAACTTTAAACGCATTTTTCTCGAAATGGCATTTCTGAAGTCGGTGACCAAGATTACTCGAACACTAATGAACCGATCTTCTTGAAATTTTGCAGGCTTATTTAATACATAAAAATGTAGTCTTTAATCGTTCGATTTTTTGTTTCAAAAAAAAATGACCGTTTTATAGCCAAAAAACGGCCGTTTTTTTCGTTAAAATCGAACCATTAACTTTGACTGTCCGCCATTTTGTGAAAAATTAATATTTTTTTAAATCGTTCGATTAAAGACTAGTTTATACTTATATTTGACTAAATCCATCCACATTTTTTGTTTCAGATGATCCACTTCGCCGCAATGTTGGTCACCGCAAACCGTATAAATAAAAACATTATTTCATTGACGGCCATTTGCCACTTAACAATGTAATATTTTTCAATAAGAAAATTACTGAAAGTTCTTCAAGATGTGTTCTTTAAGATGATATAGTGAAAGATTAAAAAAGTTTTGTAGTTTTCTTTAAAAAAATTCATGAAAAAGGCCTTTTTTATTGCGCTATAAGTGGGGGTAACCCCTTAAACGTTCAAATACGATTATCACTAATAAAATTTTAACTCACCTTTAATCTGCTATGCCTGGTCCATAAAATGAACCTTCAGTTTCCTCAAAAAAATCCTACAAAACCGACTGTTGCTCCCTGGCATCAGTTTTCGCTCTTTTAGCGAAGTCGCTCATACGTTGCTCGGAGCAGCAGATACGCGCTTTATTACGGCAATGGGCATAAGCTTGAGTTGTGTGGCCAATTTGACATCCCATTGTAACTAGAACTGTCAAAATACTGTCAAATCCTTCATTGAAGACAATCACGGCAAGAAAAGTTGCTATTTCAACAATCTTTATGCCAGAATGCAGGTGTTTAGGAGCGAAAGTCCAGATCAATGAATTTAACGATTCATTATTATTTTGTGTTTGTGCTCCTAAACATCTAGTCAATAGTCCATCTCATGATAAATCGTCATAGACTGGTTTGATGACTTTTTGAACTTCTGCAGTCAGAGGTAGCTTATCGTGTTAGAAATGATTGAGTTCTCCTCTAGCGTCAGCCATGCGCCATTTGCACTAGCTGTCATCGCCTGCTGAACAATTTTGATGTTGCGGATTTGCGTCTGTAGAACATTTGTGGTAGAAAGTTGCCCAAATTTCTTCCTTGATTTCTTCCATCGAGTTTGAGTGTCGGCGAATGGCTAAACTGTAAAATTTAGTGAGCTCCTTAATGAGCTTATCGGTAAGTTTTCCAGCTCCTTTTCTACCAATTCCTTTATTATTTTTCTTAGCATTCCGAAGTCGCGTTCCCATTCTCTTCTCGACATGTCCTACATTTTCTTTTTTCACTGCTAAATGTTTTTTTCCGTATGGTTCGCTTTTCAAAATCCCACTAAATGTTTTGCTATCACCGTCACCGACGTATGTGAGGTACGTAACACCATGTTTTTCTATGGATCGCGAAGACATTTGTACAATGACATCGACCTCCATTTTCCCAGAACTTCCTGTATGATTTACGGTACATTCAGGTGCGTGAGATTCATACCATATATCGTAGGCAACTGGATCACTGGTTTTTTTTACTTTTCCATACATTGCATCCACTACAAAAGCTGTTCATCACTGACATGTCTACAACTTTACCGCAATATTTGACAATTAACGACGAAACACCAAACAAAGATGAAAAGCCTCGCTTCTTCCATGTACCATCACCAGAAGCTGTGAATTCGTCTTCTGGCTTGCCAGGCTCTTTATTCATTTCTCTCTCCTGAGTGACGGCAAATGGCAGGACAGTTTCATAAACAGCAGATGCAGCTATGTGAATATTCTGTAAGATTGCTACATATGATGAATTTCCGATGCCAGCGCATTTGCTCATTAAACTGCAGAAAAGATTTATTCCTTCATGACCGATTCCCAATAAACGCGTCACAAAAACAAAATGTCGATTAACTTCGCACGAATTTTGTATCATCGGACATGAATTAATCATTTGAGTTTCTTCACATTTGCATGACATACTAATTTTAAAACCCAAGCCTCGTAAAGTGCACTAGGAAAAAGTCACGTCACTCTTACATTTTCTGCATATTATATTTGCAGAAATAGCAGAAAAAACGGAAGCAAATTCTTCTATACAATACACAAAACTTGTCGCAATTGGCACCTTCAAGTTTATGCTTCCTAAAAGTTTCTTCGCTGACGTTGATGCAAATTCTGTATCCTGCTCTAATGAGGAGCGATTTCCATGAAATTTTCGTTTTTTATTCCGATTATAACGTGTAGGATTAGATCGACTTCCTTTGATGCCACTCATTTAAAAAATCACGACACGTACAACAAAATATTATAGTAGAGTTCAGTTCGAATGCTTTGGGTGCTCAATCAAGACTAAACTAACCATTATATTCGAAACAGGAAATGAGTTTAGAGAATATAACGGCTTTTCTATTGTGCATTAATACCTGTATTTGTATTAAAAGGGCTCCGATAAGAAACCGAAGCGCAAGAGAAGGGGTCCGATACTCCGTCTCATCGAGTGCTCGAACGCGCGCTCCAAACACCTGGCCTGTTCAACGCTGTAACTTTCGAACGACTCCGAATATCGGAAAATCATTTTACCCACATATTCCACACTATATTTGGACGCAATTTATGCAAAAAAAGTCGATTTTTTGAACCAGTCACACGGGATGACTGCCTTAATGTATAAGATCAGGTATTTAAATGTCGCACCTTACATCAAGGATATTTTTGGTAAATGTTTCGAATCACGACTCCACCTCAAAATAGCTCCAAATTTTTTTTTATCATCCTTTATCACTAAAATATTGTATCCCATGTAATATTAAGAAACAATTACCATATTTCTACTACGTTGCCGAATCATGTCACGCAATGCTCCACAGTGCTTACCTTAACATACTGTATCCCCATACACTGGACGATAACGTACACGAATTCATTCAATCTTTCCGCGATTAGATTGTGGTACTCCCTCTCAATTGCGCTGACGCGGGCACCGTCTCTCAGTGTGTTCAAGAGAGGTCTCTTTGAACACCTAGGGCTACTTGACATGGCGGCTGTCAAGAGAGTTACACATACATGAGTGATTGAGAATCATCTTGTCCATTTTTTAATGTAGCCACTCTACGCTATTTTCAATTCATTTGTTGACATTTTGGACCCCACCTTGCCAAGATCCTCTCATTTTCATCTTCATACTAATTATACTAATTAGCGTTTTTAGCATTTCTTATGCGAGGTGTATTTTTCTTTTTATTTTTATTCTCATTTTGTAACTATTCCTGACGTCTAAAAACGTTCGAGCGACTTTTATATTTATATTTATTTTTCTTTTCATTGTTTGTCTAAAGTTTGTAAGTTTCTTGTTTTTAAAGCATTTGCGGTTAATGTGCTTTCCTGCGCTTAAAGAGTTCGAGTGATTTAATGCGTTTAATACGTATTCTGCGTTCGTTTCTCTTATTTTGTTGCATTTATTGTGTCAGCATATGTCTGAGCGCTGTTATTATTTATTTTGCATTAAAAGTTCGCGAACAAACGTGTGAAGAATATTCATCTTTTGAGTGATAGCGTTGTGTTTTTGCGTTACTATATTTCTGTGTGTCACTATGTCTAATTTGCTTTCTTTCGTCAATGCGCCATTTCTTGCGTTTTTATTCTTTTTATAATCGTCTTGTTATTGTTGGTCCCTACGGTTTATTTTCATTTTTATTTTTATTTTTATTTTTGTTTATGTTCTATTTATATTTGTATTTTTATTTTTGTTTTTATTTTTATTTTTATTCTTATTTTTATGTTTATTTTTATTTGCATCTTTTTTCTATTCGTCATATTTCTAATCTTGTATTGCTCTATCTACCTTGCCCTAAAGCTTGCCGGGGCATAATAAATCTACATCAATCAATCAATCAATTTCTTTCGCACTTTCTCATTCCCTCTTTGCATGCACCTTTAAAATCATTTCTCCGCAAAGATATATGTATCAAGCAGTAAATTGTTGTTGCGATACTTTTTCGATACTCTATACTCTTGTAGCGAGTAGCGAAAAAAATTTCGATATTCTATACATTTGTAGCGAAAATTTTGTCCTCGATACGCGATACTTTTGTAGCGATCGCTACAAGGGTATCACGTATCGAAAATTTTGTCGCTCCTCGCTACAAAAGTATAGCGTATTGAAAATGTTATCATTCCTCACCATAAAAGTATCGCGTATCGAAAATTTTCGTCGCTATTCGCTACGAATGTATCGAGTAACATTTACTTATCGGCATATGTGTATCGAAGTAGCGAAATAATTTTCGCTATTCGATACATCAGTAGCGAGTAATTTTCGGGTAGCGCGATACGAAAGTATCGAACTTTGGAGATCTCTGGTTTCGGTAAAAGCGATAAAAAAAACTCGATTTTTGGATTGCCTAATGCTCCTGGGTCAATCGTTTATTGTCTTTAAACAAATTTTGGAGTTCAACTTTATAAATCGAATAATTTGGTATTAACAATGATAAAAAGAAACAACCAATGGGATCAATTGAAAATATTTGAGAAAGATAGGAATGAAATAATGAGGAGACAACAACGATTGTGATAAAAAAAAAATTCATTTACCAAATGGTCCATCAAAAGGTGGCACCAATTCAAGGAGCTATGTACAGAGAACGATCATTTTCATTTTTTCTCATATTTTTTGTTATGCGCAAACACGTTCAGTATTATAGCTATATGTATAACAGTTTCTCTATTCGTTGATGATATTAATTTTTCTCTGCTAACCTTGAAAAAAATAGTGAAGATTGAGGAAGAGCGTGGATATTCGGCGAAACCACGAATATCAAAATTCAGTTCGCTTGCGGTTCCTCCAATACGAACGACAGAGAGTTTCACCTATTCCCGAATACATAAAAATATTTTTTTCACTAATTGCCATCGCTCGTACAATTGTACAAACACACATATCATTTATTATGCATAGCAGTCAGATCATTTATCATTCATCCTCGCGATGGCCTTTAGTAGGTTTATTGTGGAAACATCGCTCGTCATTTTTTTTCTTTTTTCACGTAAAATTTCTACATTTTCATTTATTGGAAAAAAAAGAAAATGGTTTTGAAAACGAATAAAATTACAAGTTAACGACAACAACGATTTTTCATAATTCATGTACAGAGCTACTTATGACTAACAACGCCTTGAACGTACCCGACACGGGTATAACTATTATTTACAAAAACAATATTTAAATGAGTCAACATTGAACTTTACAATTGTCCAATTTTTAATATTTCATGTCCATTGAAGTTCACATCGTTCTAATTTAAAGCAAATTTATACTTTTATAGTTTAATTTCAAAAATTAATACATTATCCAATTTTTTTAGCTCATTTTGTCTATGGATTCACAACAGAGATCCAAGAAAAGCTTGGCCAACTTGCCAATTGTATCTACATAAAAAAAATATTTAATAATACTGAAGAAACTCAGATGTATATTAACGATGCAAACTTCGACATGATAATATTTCTGTATTCATACTTTTCCTAATATACGTTTTCATTCATTACCCGAACAAACGTTATAAACATATAATACAGTTCTCGTCGTTTTGACATTTATATTTTAACAAGTCTTGATAAAACGTCTTAACAAAACAATATATCTCAATATATCACTTGGTTCGTTGATTCCTAAATATTAAAAAGACTTTTCGATATCGCCACCTACCTCTCGCATCAGAAACATTCACGATTTGTTTTTTCTCACTTAGTTTTGTACTCCATTGGATGCGTTCGTATTTTTTCTTATCACGATATTGAAATGTATGTTGTTGTAATAAAATGGAAATTTATTTTTTTAATGTTTAATATTGATAATCGCCCTAATTTTACGTAATTTGAACGATCTTCGTATCGTGGATCGGCGATGAAATTAGGGAGCATGAATTTAAAATCAATCATTGCGTTCAATAATGTATATTTTAATACAAATTCATAGATATTTTTATTTTGTTTTGCGAAGGCTAAAGTCTCAATTCGTGATCGGTAAGTATACCTCTGGGTGGGCATTGGGATCTCTGAGTGGATGGTGGCACGAGAGGGCTGATACTAGGGCTTCTTGTCGCCAAAGGAGAGAGCGAAGGTGAAAAGCTAGGACTCAATGCTGCAGAGGGAAAAGTTGAGGCATCGTGACTTATCGGTGACCTAGGTAATATGCCTCTTGCAAGAGCAGGTGCAGCAAGTGATCTTGGTGCAACAGACGTGAGTAAAGGGGGTAGAGGTGCTTTGTGAAGCGGTCTGACCTTGTGACTACCAGTCTGACCAGCTGAATTACCGCTTTGCACACTGGCTGCGTCATCCTTCAATCTTGCTATTTCACTAAATACATGTGCAAGAGGTTGGTACTGTGGTCCCCAATCAAGGAGATAATCCCAATTATAAGAACCGGTTAATTCCTCCTCGCTATGAACAATCGAGCTGAGTGAACCGTTCATCGAGGGACCACTCGGGACTTCAAGGTCCGAAGTTGGTCTTCCAGTTTCTCCGATTTTTCCATAAATTAATGTAGCTATTTCAGCCTCGGTGACCGCTTCATCCTCGAAAAGATGTAGGCTATCGAGCGGCAAAGCTTCCGGTGGTCTCCTTGGTGTACCCGCGGGTGGATCAACGATACCCAATCTCGCGAGATATTCCTGAGTATTATGAACCGAAAGATCACTCGCTGAGTCACCATTTTGTTGTCCCTCGTTGATCATCCGAATTTCCTCATCATCTCCATCGTCTTCTGCGGAGCCACGACCGGACGAGCCAGATCGATCACTGCCCGAAATTTCCGATGTAGCTTGTTGTCCCGATTGTCCGCTAGTCCCGTAAGGAGGAATTTCATCATATTTCGGCGGTGCAAATTGGCACGAATTGGTACCGTTACCACCCGACACTCCGCTAGGGCCATTTCCGTTATTCGTAGCTCCAGCTACGCTTCTTATCGGAATCGTATCAAAGGCACTGGGATCAACGTAGCTGTTTGACGAAGTAGCATTACTCTCCCCGTTCAGACCAGGCTTAGTCCCAGGTTTCTTATGACGCCGGGTTCGCAGATGAAGAAACAGAAATATTCCACTGAATGCAGTTACCAGTAACACAAGTGCTATGAGAAGACCAAGTGCCCAATCCGCTAATCCATTCGCAGTAGCAACCGCCATATTCGAACCGATGTTTGACGGTACCGCAAAAGCTCGGTTTCTATCATCTGCATTATTTAGATCATTGTCAATTAGACTGATTTCTACAACAGTCATATTCGATAACGAGCCTTGTCTACCAGAACTCGCGCTTACGACCAATCTTGCTGACTTTTCAAAACCAATATCCAGATTGGTAAATTGGTTTTTCCCAATGAGAGCACCGGTTGTTCGATTGATCTTGAAATAAGGATGCTGCGAGGTCAATTGATAAACCACCCTGCCATCTGGTCCCTTGTCACGATCTGTCGCTGTCACATAACCGATTACCGTTCCCGGCAATACTCTAATACCATTACGCAATCCAAATCTATACATTCTCTCTGTAAATTGAGGATGAAATTCGTCTCTTGAATCGATTTCTACTCGTACTCGAACCGCCGCTGTTCTTCCTCCAGTATCGGTTGCACGCAACATAAAAGCGTAACGGTTTCTCTGCTCATAATCGAAAACTGCGCTTGTTGTAACCGAACCGGTTGTTTCATCAACTGCGAATAATTTCCAACTGTCGTCGATATCCGAAAATCCGTTTGCTGCCGCTGACACAATCGAGTAAATCAGTTTACCGAATTTTCCACGGTCGAGATCGCTAGCCCGTGCTGAAAATACACTCGTACCAATCACCTCATTCTCAGCTACGAATTCAAGATACTCCGATACAGGAAATTTTGGGGAATTGTCATTAACGTCCTCGAGTGTTACTCGCAAACGAGCCAGTGAGCATAATGGTGTGACGTCACTGTCACACGCCATTACTACCAAATTGTACATTTCGGGTGCTGAATCACAGTCCAACGTGTTGCTCACGGTTACCGTACCACTTTCCCCATCAATATGAAAAAGATGAGCGTCGTTTCCCGACGTTATGTTATAATACAATTTCGATGCTGGACTCTCACGCAAATCTGCATCTGTTGCTCTAATTATCACTAATATCGTACCACGTGACGCATCTTCCCTTATTGACACCTCATGGAACTCCTTCGTGAACAATGGGTAATTGTCGTTTGCATCTTCAATCGTTATTATTACAGTCACCGAATCCTCTCGTAACAAGCTTTCCGATGTTGAATTTTCATCCTTCGAGCCCAATCGTAATACGTATCTGTGAACAAATTTTTGTTCATACAACAAATTAATACAAAATTAATTGCATGAAATTCTGAAAATTTATCCGCTGTTTTATTTAGCTTGAATTAAGGTGTTAGGGGCAATCAGAGGATCAAAAGAATGGATTTTGTCGTGATTGTTTGTTTCATAATTAGTTTTACTCAATATTTTGAGTTAAATATTGAGATATGCCACTTCTGTGTTAAAAAAAAATTGATCGATTTAAGCCCACATATGTGTCATAACGCAAAAGTGGCACGACTTTTTTGAAACAGCGTTTTGCGGTGACCACTTTCACTCTTGACTGCTTCATCAGCTAATCAATGAAACAAAAAACTTCGCTACGTTAATAGTTTATCTAATGCTTGATCGAAGCTTCTTCGAAAACAATTTTTGTCAACAAAATGGCAGCCATTCAAAGTGGATTTATGGATTTTTTCTTATTTTTCTTATAACTTATTTTTCGAATAACGAAAAAAGTATAGGTTGAAAATTATAATCCTTTGATTAAACATTAGTTTTTTATATCTAGAAGAAACTGTGTAATTTTCAGTTTCTATCGATCAAGTGATTTTTGAGATATAGTAGTTAACGACTTTGTAAACTTACTTTTGAGAAAAACGCTTTCATAGACCTATTAGTTCGAGCGGAGACTACAAAAAAATGAGAATATTCCTGAAAAGTGGAAATATTTAGAAAAGGTAGTGTTCATCGTGACAATGAAGAAATACCATGGTTTCCGAAGCAAAACCCGAAACGAGGATAGGAGCTATTGCGCAAAAAGAGTAACTCACTTGGATCGTAACCTGAAAAGATGAAACAATATATATTGGGTTCCCTAATGAAAACCGGTTACAACCAATGGCAACCATTATGGGCAACCCATGGGGCAATGCAACGGTTGCCATGGGTTGGGACCGGTTTTCATAAGGGAACCATATACACAGTGTTTCAGCTTTACAAGTCCTATATTTTGGTGTTAGTTTCATATTTTCAGCTTATGATCTACGTGAGTTACTCCCTTTGCAAGATAACCCCCCCCCCCCACCCCCACCCCCTTCGTTTCAGGTTTTGCTTCGGTAATCATAGCATTTCTTCATTGGTACGATGAACACTACCTTCAGTAAAAATTTCAGCTTTTTAGGAATACTCTGATTTTTTTACGGCCGCCACTCTGCCTATATGTGTTGTTACGATGCACAAATGCAATCTATTAAATTATTCACTTCAACAGCGGTTCCATCACTGCTTTCAAATAGGACAACAGAATAATATGCATGTCTCATAAATATGAGGGAAAGACTCAGCTTTTATTTAGTACACTGGTAAAGACCAGTTGTTGTTAGCTATTATCTGCTATCTACTTTCAGTATTTTAAAAGATCTGCAATTAGTATTGTATATCTCTGATGAAACTATATGGTGAATAATCTTGAAATTTTTACAGAATAATCTTAAGATATCATACTTTCAGAAAATGCAAAAAATAAAAAATCCATTTTTCCAAAACTTTAAATGGCCCTAACCACTTAAAAAATGTATTAACTTACTATTATTGGGTTGGCAACTAAGTCTTGACTCACTTTTTTTGAAATCTCCCTTTTTTATTTTAGAACATTCTAGAAAATTTCCATAACTGGCAACTGCTAGAATGTTCTATAAGCTTTCGCACGGTGGGTATAAAAGCCCGGCTGCGGATGTCGGCGGGAGTCTAATTCTCGACATGGACGAGCGTGCTATTCGAGGTGTAATATATTAAGACTTTCGGCGTGGCAGCTGTACGAGGCAGGCAACCACCAATATCAACGTTGCTCTCGGAAAGGCCACCGTAACGCAATCGACAGTGAGCCGCTGGTTCCGTCGCTTCGCTTCCGGAGATACGAGCCTGGAAGATCGAGAGCGCTCCGGTCGACCTATTGAATTGGAAGGTGACGCCGTATCAAAAGAGCTGAAGAAGCACCCAAATGCTACCACTCGGGAATTGGCGCAGACACTCGGCTATAGTCATACAGCGATAGAGAACCGGCTGCATACACTCGGCTATCGGCGAGTGCTGGCGAGATGGACACCTCATCAGTTGAGCGATGCCAATCGGGCTGCCCGAGTGTCCATCTACCAGTCGTTGTTCCTGCAGCCAAAACGCAAGGAATTTCTTGGTAGTTTAGTGACTGGAGACGAGAGTTATATCCTCTATGAAAACAATGAACGGAAGGCCTATTGGCTGCCGCGCGAAATAGAACCGCCAGCTCAGCCCAAACCAGAGACCCACGGATGAAAGGTTCTGCTGTGTTGCTGGTGGGATGCACGCAGAATGATATATTACGAACTACTCCCTGAACAACAGACGGTGACTGCCAACGTATATGTTGAGCAGCTTCGCAAATTGGCTCCTGCAATGAGTGCAAAGAGGAGACGAGTTACAAAGGTGCACTTATTGCACGACAACGCTCGGCCCCACGTTGCTTCAATCACCCGCCGCTACTGGAAGAGTTTGGTTGGACCACGCTTCCACACCCGCCGTATTCCCCGGACTTGGCACCTTCGGATTATCACCTGTTCCGAGGCCTTAAAACTTTCCTGCGAGACTTCGACCATGTCGAACACGCAATCTTGGAATTTTTCGAGTAGCAACCCGCTAAGTTTTGGGAGCGCGGCATTCAGTCCTTGCCCATTAGATGGACGTAAGTCATAGACACGGCTGCTGATTATATTGTAGATTGACATGTTTAAATAAAGAACAAAATTATAAATATATCTGTGTATCTGAAGTGAGTCAGAACTTAGTTGCCAACCCAATATTATTCAATATCAATATTAATGATTGTTGTTATAAATGTTTTATTTCTTTATTTATTATATTTGATACTATATTTTTGTTCATGCGTATGACGGAACAAATGAGGAGAGGGTGAAGGGTGCACGGAATACTCAAGTATTATGTGTATATATATATATATATTTGTGAGATTCTTAGATCAATTTTCAATGAATAAATAACAACAAATTGTAATGACATCTGGATTTTACTATTTTGTTTCAACATACTTTATCAGAACAATGACTGCTGGGTTTCAGCTTTCAACATCTAATGATAAAAAGATTATTATTTATTTAAAATAAAGCTGGAAGATTGAAAAACAAAAAATAATATATGGATAGGGTAATATATATATATATATTGTAACGGGACGCCATGTCTCGCCGTTACAGGTAAACGCCCGGTAAACTCCTTCACCTAAAGAACACACCTATATAACGAATAACAGCGCGCGAGCTCGCGCGAGTCCCACTATCGATCACACCCATCGATCCTACCGGCAATCAATCCGAGACCAGTGACAGTCCCCGCCCTACCTACGTCACCGCGGTCAGCAAGTAACACACGCCTCACGTAACACCGATCAATTAGGCACACCTACTGATCTTGCTCTCGCCTTAATCGCGCGGCGACGACTCCTCAATCTCCTAACATCCTAATACTCGTAGAGTCAACGGTCGCCATCCCAAGCGAATAAGGGAAACAACTAATAACTTATCGCGAAGAGGATATAGGAGATGCGAATTTGACCACCGCAGTCACGCAACGGGGCACAAAAACCCCACCAAAACGATCCTCGAAGACCTGAGGAAGGGAATCTCCCCTACAGCCCCCAAAGATTATTTAAGGGCGCGCAGAGACGCCCCCATCATTATTGCTTCTACAAATCTCTAACATACAAGTAATGATCATCGATTAAATTGAACATTCGCTCCATCACTTCATCCAAGTTCGTGAGTAGAGGACAAATTCTCTTAGAAAGCCCTAGCACTGCGCTAGAAGTCGGACTTTGAGAATTTGTTGTTAGCCTGGTGGTTAATAGGTAGGAGTTTAGTAACTCTTGAGTTTCTTTGCTAAAAATCATTTATCAGATTTACCGCGCTCCGTATGGATAAAGTATCGAAAACTCAGCACTTCCAAAATTGCACATTGCACTATTAAATTGAGGCATTGCATAGTCTATACCACGGCTTTCCCCGATGAGAATCAAGCACTCGTACTCAGTCTTAACATTGCACGAAGAGTTAATTATTGTGAGTAAATTGAGGATTAGTATCGGTTTTGCCTACTCGAATCTTGGAATACTTTGCACGTCGGCTTAACTGACATTTGAGACGCTAGGATTCAGCAACCTATCGTTTATTGATCCTTAAAGATCCCTAAGCTGTGAGAGTAGAATAATTCTTTCTGATATTCGAATCTCTCCTTGCAGTTGCTCCGTCAGCTTCACTGACGCGTCAAGCGTATGAGCACCACTCACACGCAGTTGAATTAAGGGGTTATATACAGTTGGAAATTTCAGAAAATCGATTTTTTTTATGGCATTTTCAGAATGTACATACATTTGAGTACATTCTGTGAAAATTTCAAATTAATCCAGCAAGTAATGTCGGAGTTATATGCTATTTTATGATTAATTTCAAATTTCAAAAAATCGATTTTTTTTGTTGCATTTTTGGAGTCTACATATATTCAAATAGATTCTCTGAAATTTTCAAAGCGATACGGCAAATATTCGTAGAGATACATGCGTACTTGAAAGGACGCTTGGAGCATTACAAAGTAAGCGCGCTCCGAACGGCCCGAGCGGCAGCGGTTGTTGTGGCCCGCGTGCCTGAGGTGACCCTTTTCATTGTTTTTGCATACATGGTATATGCGAGAGCTAAGCGTGGTCATTTCTTATACGTTCAAATTTTACTCCGTTTTCGTAGTTTTGCGAATAAAAATGCCTTACAAGTATACCAGACAACGGAGACTATCCGACAAGACGCAAATTTCAAGAGGGAAAAAGCGAAAACAATCGTACAATCCAAAAACAGTCGAGACCGATGAAAGTAGCTTCAGTACATCCGCGAAAAAATTGAAAAATCAGAAGGAGATCTTAGTTCCTCGTGATTCCTCCATTGAATATCGCATTTTCAATTTTATAACGGTCTTCGCAGCGATAAGTGAATACGTCCAGTGTAAAACTTGCAAAGGAAAAGTGCAATTTCAAACGGCTGCACAACGAGGACTCGGTTTTAAAATCGTCATTCTGTGTGATAAGTGCGATCCTCGAGCCATAAACTCTTGTCCTTTCATCAAACATTCTTACGCGATAAACAGACGATTTTTATTTGTGATGAGAACTCTCGGAATAGGATTGAAAGGTGCAGCGAAATTTTGTGGATTGATGGACATGCCACCTTTTGTGATGCAAGCTACGTACGATTTGATCGTCAAAAATATTCATTCATGCACGCAAATGGCCACCGAAAAACTTTTCGAAAAAGCTTGTGCTGAAGAAAAAGAAGCGTCTGCTCAAAATCGAGGCGATGGAAACTGTGAAGAATTGACAATATCTGGCGATGGAACCTGGAAAAAACGAGGGTTTACTTCTTTATACGGAGTAACATCACTGATCGGTTATTATACGGGGAAAATTATCGATATCGTCGTGAAAAGTTCGTACTGCAAACAATGCGAGGTTTGGAAAAAAAAAATCGACACTGAAGAGTACAACGAATGG